>JANPWX010000010.1:2859411-3030215 GCA_024734555.1 Trochalopteron elliotii
CGGGGGCCTGCGCCTCTGCTTCGTCTCCCCGTTCCCAAATCCCTATCCCATGCAGAAAGCTCCATCGCCGGGGTCAAGAACTTCCCCCCAACCCCCGCCGGGCCCGCCCCTTCCCCCTCCCTCCGTCTCCTCCTACTCTCAGGGCTATATATGGATACGCGGCCGTAGTTTCTCCTATTCGCTGGCTGCGCCGGGGCTGTGGAGTGTGTGTGGTGTCCTTCTCCATCCCATGGCCCTACCCGAGTCCTAACCACGCCTTCCATCATGAAGACCATCATCGCTGCCTACTCCGGCGTGCTCCGAGGTACTGGAGGCGGGGGAGTGGGTAGTGGGAAGAGGGGGGGGGGGAGATGAGTCCTGGTGCCCGGAGACGGATGCTGCGGTGCGGAGCAGCATTCCGGTGTTTCAAGGGCTGCGGTGGGAGCAGCACAGAAACACTCAGCTTCACACACATTACCTTTTTTTTTGGCCGCAGGAACTTTGTTCGAGGGGAATAAGGAGGGGGAAGAGCGATGTGCAATGGCGGGGAGGCAGCTGTAGCTTTTCTTGGGTTGAGGATTACAGGTCTCTGCGCAGGTTTTGTGTTTTAGCGCCTCGCAGGCTCGGGGTGCGCTCCTGGGGCCGTTGGAAACGGCTCTGGGTGGTCTTGCACATTTTGCCAAGTTGCAAACTATAGTGAGTTTGTACCTTGGCAAAATGTGGGCGTGGGGGACTTGTGTATAAACGAGTCTTCCCCCTCCCCCGCTTTTTGTCGTGGTAGGAAGAGAAATGTAGTACTTTTATCGGCACTGCGTGGCTGGTAAAAATCAGTCAGCTTTATTTTCATAGAACCATTTAGTGTGGAAAAGGCCTTTTTAGTAAGTCCAGCTGTTTCATAATACTGTGTTCCCCACACCTACATCAAGGGGAGAGGGCAAAAATGGCAACATGTTGCTATTTCTGCTGTTTTATAACAAGGACCCGAAGATGGAGTGCCCAGCAGGAGTTTCGTGGTAACCAGTTCCGCCAAGTTCGCTTTAACAGCCTTCCGTGGTGGTAAGTGACTTGTTGAGAGAAGTGGAATGGGTGTCAGTGGCTGACACCCATGGTGGGCTGAGCTGTTGCAGACACCGAACACTTCCGTGCATGCTGGAACATGTTGGTTAAAGGCTTTGGAGAGACAATATTAATCCAAACCACAAGCTACCTTGCCTGCTTGTAAAGGCATCTCAGAGGATCTTGCAGAAATAAATTCAGCAAGTCTAAATGTTTTGTATCCCTTCTGCAAGGGTGCTTATCTAGAGAAAGCTCAGGATTTGCAAACAGTGGGGGCTTTGCGTGAAAATGCAGTTGGACGATTTACCCTGTGATTTGTGGAGGGTCCTTGAGTGATTGCTCTGTGTTGTGAAAGGCAAAAAACAAACTGCTAATACATCCTGGGATGAAGAGACCTGTGAAGTGGCTTATTGATTAAACAAATCATTAGCAGAGCTGAAAGGACATGAACCTGGTGAATTACCCCCCCCGAGGTCTTGCTTTTGTACTGTCCTGCCCAGTCCTGGGTGTAGAGCTGCTGGTCCTCATCTCACCCAGAAGGATCTTAGAGATTGATCTGAAGGATCAGTTGTGAACTGACTGGAGAGAAGACCTGCATGTGTTTCCTGTATTCAGATCTGTTTCTTAAAATAACTTTGCTTGTTTGCATGACATAACAGGGGACAAGTTATATTTTTCAGTTGAGAGAGGTCATTTCAATTAGCAGCATCTGAACTGTTAAATTGGGAGTTAATTGCAAACTAAGTGCCGAGAATAAATAATTCAGGAAACCTATAAAATACGTAGGGTTGACCTAAGACTTCAGCAGCCACCTTGTTCGCACTGGCATGTTAATGATGGATCTAGGACACATGCATAATTCAAAATGGAGTGTGGTTTAGGGACAGTGATTGGCCTCATCTCTAGATAATCCTGATTAGGCATGGAAAGCTGTCTTAACTCTCCTCAGGTCAGTTTTCCTCTGAGGCACCTCATGGGGATCCTGCAGTGATATTTGTGCTTTTTAACTTAAATTATTTCTTCCCGGGTAGACAGAGGATGTTGCCTTGATGACTGCAACATCCACCAACTCCTTGCCAGTGCTGTACCCTTCCTGGCAGGAAGGCACAGGACTGGCTTCAAAGCTGAGTCGAGGTACCTCCCAGAGGAGCTCTGACTTTGGCTGGGTTTTGGGGATAGTGATGTGGAAATCTGCAGATCAAAACTGGCAGAGATCATGTGGTGTAGAGGTTCATTCATGAGACCTTATGTACTGCCTGATCATGTTGAACAACTTCTCCCACTACAGAGGATGTGTAGAACAAGCCCACTAGATTTCTTTTTTTTCCTACCTCTCTGAATACTTTTTTTCCAAGTATCATGCTTGTGCAAAGGGCTGGCTTTGAGGTGAGCATCTGAATGGCTCATTCTGTCCTTTAGTCTTACTGTTTTCCTGGCATCTGATTTTATCCTGGTGCTTGTAAATTTGGCTGAATTAAGTCTTACCCTATTTGAAAACAAGAAGAAAAAAAAAAAGGTGCAGTCATCTGTCTCTATATCCATCCCTATGTATATGTAGAGGAATGTCCTTGGATATCAACCCAGTATTGGAAAAAACAGAGCAGATTTTGAACCAATGCCTAGGGTAGGATGATGCTCTGAGACACCTGGTTGGGTAGGAGGGATTGTGGTCTCCTCATTTTGACCTGCTCCCCTTTGGCCGTAGGATACCCACGAGGTCTCCTCCTTGTGTTTGGCAGAGCAGCAAGGAAGTCTGTCTCATCCCTCTCTCCTGAGGAAAGATGCTGCTGTGGCTGGAACATTACTGCAGATAATATGGGATTGAGTAGCTTCCTGGGACAGGAGCAGACTGTTCTAAAGCTGTATATGGGACAGGATAATTATACTCTGTGCTGGTTACTCATTATTTTCTTAATAAATTGTTTACTCTGGAGTGAGTATGCTTGTGCTTGGGGCACCCAAGTAAACCCAAGACACAAAACTTGTGTTGCTCAAGGGGTTTTACAGGTGCACCAGCATGCTGTGTGGGCTCCTGCTCTTGCATGGGAGACTGAGTCCTCCTGAATATTCTAGTACTGGTCTGTTTATCTTACCTATCTTTGCTTTCAATTTCAGCTTCTCTGCCAAATATGTAGCTCAAAATGTTCATTTGCAGCTTATGCTTTGATGTGTCTAATATGGTTTTCCTCTAAGTAAGCTGTGAGAAGCAGTTTAATTTGTGGCCAAGAATTAACATGATAATTATGTGGAAAAGGTAGCAGATGAAGCTTGGCTTTAACAAAGTTTCAGTGCATTTTTAACTATATGTAATACTTCTCAGTTAATTTCTTTGTCTGACTTTTAGTTAAGTCCGGTGAATTGGTTTTTCTGGTTGCCCAGGTGTGAAGTCCTGTTTACTTCCACTCTTGGGATCTTTGATTCTACTTCTCTGCCTAGACAAATGTTGTTTGTGCAATTTATCTGAAACAAACTGTGCTAGAAGAGCACCAGATGCTGAGTCCGCATTGCAGGATTCAAATGCTTGGTCAAACCGTTTACTGACTCCAGGATCTCCTTGGTAGCAACACCTGCATTTGATATTAAATGGAATTAAATGATAAAAGTATGGTGAGCCCATCACCAGTTGCAGGATGGCTGGCTAATGTCCCTGAGCTTCCTTGGAAGGCTGCAGATGATGGCCGTCTCTGAGCAGCAGAGAGATCTCCTGCAGAAGTTATTTCTCTGTCCATTGTGACAAGGAATATCCTTGACAGCCATGCATGGCTTAGTGCAGGGGGTATCCCATCAGTACTCCAGAGAATGGGCTGCAGCGTGAGCTGGGATGCTCAGGATCTATCTGAGACCAGGAAAGCTGTTGGTAAAGTATGTCTTGTGTAGATATGGTTTGCCAAGGCTAACCTCAACTGTCATGGAATGGCTTGAGTTAGAAAGGATCTTAGTGATCATCTAGTTAAGGCTCCCCAGTCAAGCTTTCCAGTTCTGGGACAGGTACCCTGGAAAACACTGCAGGGGCTGTGCTGTGTGGCCAGCACAGGACAAGCTACTGTCTTCAACAGTAGACTATGGAGGTTTGGGTTTCTTCAGGATCCAGAATACTTCCTTGGGAAAAGACTGATAGGGATGGATACAAATTACTGTTGTGTCTACTGAGCCCTTTTAAACTAGGTTATTAGGATAATCTGTTTTCTGAAAGTTAGAAAAAATGCCTTGGGTTTTTAATATGTGAAGGGTACTTGGTGTGGGCCCACAGGTGAGCCCTTAAGATGAAGTATTTTCTTTAATGGACTGGACTCAAGTGTCAGTGTTGGGTTATTCTTCCGTGGCTGAGTGCCAACCCTCCCTTCACCCCCATTTCTGTTGACTTGTCAAAGCTCTTCTGCTCTGTGTCACTCGTAACTGGCCAGGTTCTCCAGAGCATGGAAAGTCTTTCCAAAAATGCCTCCTGGCTACTGAAGCTGAAAGGAGACAAGGCTTGCATGGGGGGTTGAATACACAGTGTCAGGTCTGACATGATGGACAGGAACCTCAGGACTGTCTGGAAAGGGTTGCCTTGGCACTAAAATCTATAAATGTTTGGTTGATGAAATGGGTTAATCTGGAGTCTGCAGGTTTGGTGCAAAGGTAGACCTGGTGAACTTGCCAGGTTGACTGACCATTCCCACAGTCCTTTTCTTTGCTACTGGGCAACTTTCATTTCTTAACTGGGAATTAAATGTTAATATTCAGGCCATAGTAACTGCTGACTTTTCTGGTGTGGAGAATCTTGTTCTCTTAGAAGGATATATTTGCTTTCAGCAAATAAGTAACCCAGGATGCTTGTACAAGGGCAGGTGCTTAGAGCTGTCTGCCAAACCACTGCCTTCCCTCTGTCTGCAAGAGTTGAACGTGAGTTTTATGTGGTTTAAGAAACAAGCTGACAGGTTGACTTGTGCTACCCAGTACTGGTCTATTTACAGGCCTGACAATGCCTGCAATTTGTTCAAACATCTGGAAAATGCTGAGGTACAAATTCTCACCTAGAGGAATAAACAGTTGTTCTCTTTGGGAAGAGAATGGGCATTTAGCTGGTTCAAGGCTGGAGTGTTGGGTTTATGAAGCCAAAAAGGTTTGGTAGTATACATGCAAGTGCTGGAAGAAAAAAATAACATGGGGTTGGGCTTTTATCATGAGTCACAAATAGTCTGAGACTTTTGGCTTCTTTTGAAGACATAGACATATGTCCAGTGGCACCACTATTGCTAAATGCTTTCTTTAAAGTTGTATCTGATAATCCTCAGTCTACATCAAGTCTGTCCACATGCAATTTTATAAGGTTTTTGGAGTTCCTGGAGCTGTGGCCCCTTGGCAAGAGTTGAGTAACCTGGTGTAGTGGAATGTATCCCTGCCCATGGCAGGGCATTGGATTGAGATGAACTGTCAAGGTGTCTTCGAATACAAACCATTCCAATCCCAAAGATTTCTTTCACCCTTGAACAGGCAACTGGCTTTGTAAAAAAATGGGGTGAAGTTTATCCCTCACCCCAAATTTGGGGATTTGCTGCTAGATTTTACAGCATGGGCTTTCTGAATCTCACTGCTTAGATACTCTAGTGTGGCAGAGCAATGCACAATGACATATATTCTCCTGTCTTGCCTCAGAAACAGGAGAACTACTTGCTGGATTCATCCTTAATACAGTGGTATATTATCATGTAAAGAACTGCTTCCAGCTCTAGCTGCTGCTTCAACCTGGACTAGTGCTGTGGGTTTCAGTTTGCTGGCAGTTGTAGTGGTATGATCTATCCCAGCCTATAACTTGGTCTGCTTAGAGTAATTAATGCTCAGCGCACTGCTGGGTTTGTCCATGTAACATGGACTAAGCAGAACCAAGGGTCTAAACTGGGTGGTCTGGCTCTAAATTTAGACTGCAGCCTTTGGTGTGGCTTCCCCCTGAATGTTGCCAGGGATGAGGCATCTCCCAGTAACCTGTGCCAGTGTTTCACCACCCTCATAATAAAAAACTTCTTCATCTAATCTAAATTGACCTTCATTGCTATGAAGCAGTTGCTTTACATATTTAAAGGACGTGCCAGTGACAGTGTCTTTGTAGAAACTACCAAAAATCTTAGTGCCTGCTTCTACCTAGAGAAGCTATTTTCAGTCACTTTCATTTGACTGAGTGTGAACACTTGCTATTCTGTTACCACTAGCAGGGTCATATCTTGTCAGCAAGAACTGAACCTATTCAATGTAATAGCTTCTTTCATAGTCCTAATTACAGGTTGATCCTTAAATATAAAAGAAAATATGTAAATATGCATTAACGTGATTCGTATTTTGGCCAATTATTATGGTGCTTGTAAATAAAGTAATGAAGAAAAGTGAAGTAGAACCCACTTCCAAGTGCTTCTTTCTGGAGGTTGAGTGTATTGCCAAAAGCTGTACTTAAAAGGTGGTTCTTATAAAAAGCAAGTGTTTTCAGTGTTTTATTTACTTATGTTTTTTCCCCACTTGAATATCTTAATCTTCTACAAGAGTGGCTTTCAGCTCTTCCCTTCTTATTTACTGCTTTAGGAATGCTGATAGTTTTCCTTACTGGTAGAGCTGTGGATCCTCAGGGTTGTATGCTGAGGTGTTGCTCAACCAGCCCTTGGGCTGTGCTGAGGGCTGGAGCACAGAGCTTTCCTTGAACAGCCCTGGGAGTTGTGCAACAGGCCTTGTGAAGGGTGGATGAGAATAGCTCAGACCACAGCCTGGTGTCTGCTTGCCTGTGGTTTGAGGCAGCTGATCTTTATCTTACTGTGAGCTGATGGAGTTCTCTCTTACCAAACACCACTTCGAGGAACTGGCAGTTTGAGGTGAGGGTATGTGTTAGGAACATATGTTAACATCCTCTGCATTTTTATGGTCAAGTGAACAGAGGCTTGCTCCGGTGGGTACTGATGGTTACCCATTAATCCCCTCCAGTATTCTGAAATAAGATGGATGTTGGCAGATGGCAATCCTTCCTCTTTCAGGATGCCCAAACTCCATGCAAATATTAACTTTTAGCAAGCCTTGCTCTAAAAGCAAACTGCATATTTATCTGAAACCTCTTACTAAATAAGTTGGATTTGATGACCTTTCCTTCTATGATTCTATTTCAAAGGAAAAATATTATTCCCTTTGCTCAGTGTGCAAATGTAATTTTATTTCTTTTATTTTTGTTTCTTTAGGCACGGGATCAAACGTTCTTTCTGCTCTGCAGGATTTGTTCTGGCTATTGAAATCCAAAGTAGAGAAACAACTCCAAATCATCTCTGTGCTGCAATGGGTTCTCACTTTCCTTATCATGGGTAACACCTTTTGGCCTAGAGCAAAGGGGTTTTGGCTGTAATTCTGGAAGAGTTTTAATGCAAAAACGTTAACTTTTATGTAAGCGTTAATTACTAGATGTGTTCTGCAGCAGTGTAGTTCCTGGAGTGCATGGATATTGTAAACCAGTTGCACTGATATTTTCAACTATTAATGACTTTTCCTGGCTCTAGAAAATCATATGAGCAATGGAAAGACTGACTGATGTTTAGCTTGTGTCTGTGTCTATCATGCAAATGAGGCTGAAACAATTGGAAATGTCTTACTTGGCTCGCTCATGGGAATATCTGCAGAGATTTCTTAGAAGCAGCTGGTAACTGATGCAAGTGATTGCAACAGGAATGCCTTCCTCTTGGCTTGGTCTTCCAGGAGGTACCAGAGATGGGCAAAAATTGTTTGTGTTAAACCAGTAAAAGAGTAAAGCCTGTTTATCCCTGGATACTTGGATTATGTGAAACCTCAGGCTGCTCTGCTCCATTGGATTGTTAATAATTAAACTGGGGAATGACTGCTCTCAGCATCTCTTTCACTCTACCTTCCCAAATTCGGTTTGTGCTAAAATGACAATGTCGTTTGTGCGTGGAATCCTTGGCACCCTGGTGGCATGGCTGATGTAGAGCTGGTGTAACCTGTAGAAGATGTGTGTAGCTGTGGGGAAAAAACCCCTTTGTGTGGGCCACAAAGAAATCTTGGTGCTCATCAAGTATGGTAAAGCAGCTGACCTACCTGGAGATACCAGAGATACCTGGAGGCACCATTAAGGGGAGGTTGAGGTTTTCCAGAGCTCTAGAGGAGTCTGCCTCAGCCCTACATAAAGGGTTTTTAGCCAAATCAAATTTGATTGAGGATTAATGACATCAGACTGAGACTGACTTCGGCATAGAAAAGTCAAAAGGCGAGGGGTGTAAATGGAGACCAAAACCTGATGCAACCTTGTTTTCTTCTCTCTTGCACCTCTCCAGGTATTGCTTGCACTTTAATCCTCATGTACATACTGTGCACAGATTGCTGGGTGATTGCTGCTCTATATTTAGCCTGGCTGGTATTTGACTGGAATACACCAAAGAAAGGTAAATATTGCAGAACAGATCCTTGTTGTTAAAGTGTCCCTGTCTCCATATTTGGACAAAGAAGCACTTCCTTGTGATGGATGACTTCCCTTCTTAGTGGGACTTGGCTGGAAACACTAACCAAAAGCATTATTCAGTGAAGCATTTTAATATCAGCCCTCAGCATGAGCAGTGACTGCAGGTTTCATTGATGCTGGGGGCAGTACAAAATTAATAATCACTCCTATTATGCCATTGCTGACTTTTACTAACATATTTATAAGGCATAGGTTCTTTCTGTAGTTCAGAAAAATCTAAAGATTCAAGACTTTTCTGTCCTCTCCAGCTCTTGCAAGGTTCAGATTGTGATGTGATTATTAAGATGTGGGGGTCCTCTATGGAGTCAATGTTGCTTCAAATTAAGCAGAAGACTTTATTTCAGAAGAAACCAAACAGAAACCTGTAGAAGCTAGCTCTGGGAACCAGCAGTGGTAACAAGCTTTGGCAACTACTTTTATAGCCAGACAGATTAGCACAGTTCTCCTTTGCTTCAAGATGACTGAAATCATCCACGATTTTGGCCTTTCCCAAAGGTTGAATCTGAGTGTTTCTAGCTTGAATTGTAGAGTTGTCTACTGTGAATTTGCAGTCAGGCCTTAATTTGCTTGAAGTACCTTGTATTCCAGAGTGTGCACTGATTTCAGTGAATGATGCAGGTGTCCCACTTGGAGGAAAAAAAGCTTTGATTCCTCTAGTGAGACAGCAAACACTGGAGTCCTTTAGGCCTTTTGATGGACAGTCATGTGGAAAGAGCTTTAAAAGCATGATTAATTTTTCTCAACAGGGGGAAGAAGATCCCAGTGGGTGAGAAACTGGGCTATATGGAGGTACTTCAGGGATTATTTTCCAATAAGAGTAAGTAAAAGTTTGACTTTATACCCTGGAATTTAGCTGCTTTAGTGTCTTGTACTGGCACTAGTCTGTCTGTGACACTGGCCTGTAAGCAGGACATGGCTCAGTCACCACTGCCATGCTACTGCTTGTGGCAGCTGTGGTTAGAAAACCTGAAGTGTCTCACCAATGGTGGCAATGTGATTGCCAGAAGCTGCTGTTTCTAGTGACGTTACCAGATTCCTGGAGGCAATCTGCAATCCTTGTTCATCTCTGCAGCTTCTGGAGACACTGGCACAGGTTGTCCCAGCAAGTGGTGGCTGCCTCATCCCTCAAAGTGTTCAAAGCCAGGCTAGATAGGGCTTGGAGTAGCCTGGTCTGGTGGAAAGTGTCCCTGCCCATGGGAGGGAATTTAAACTGGATGATCTTTAAGGTTCCTTCCAATGCAAATCACTCTGTGATTCTCTTCTGTGCTGCAGCAGTCCTGTGTAGTACCTGAACTTAACATTTCCCCTCCCATAAATCATAAAATCTAGCTCAGTTTTTGCCTGTTTTCCAGTAACACTTGTGCTCTGGGATGTATTGGGCCAGAATATCTGGGACCCCTGTGCACCAGAAGTCTTAGCACGTCACAGGGAGCAGTGAAATTTGTCCTCAAGTCTGTTTGCTTTGGAGAAGTGGGTTTTCCAGCAGTGGGAATAGGTTCAGTTCTCCAGCTTGTAACTTGGTCACCACATATTTTTATTTTTCCTGCTGGTTCAGGCATATTGCAGAAAGAGGACAGGGCTGCCAGACTGCTCTGGGACCGCAGAATTAGCTGGACGACTTGAAAAGGGAGCCGGGGTCAAATTCGGCTAGGAGGGAACTCGATCCTCTTTGGAAGGGCACACAGCTGAAAGGCCTGTTATGTAAGGTTGTTGGCAAGTTTTATTCCACTTGAATATGAGGGAGGGACCTTGATATGGCTTTTGAGTTACCTGTCCCCAAGATAGTCCAGCCTCAGAAGTGAACAGGGAATCCAATTCCAGCAGGATACCAAAGCAGCTTAGACTGGATTCTTCCTTTGCAAAGTCACTTGAACTCTCAGGGTGCCTGAGAGCAAGCTGCTGGTGAACAAGCCTTTTGTTGTGCTCTTAGAAACATAGAACCATTTAGGTAGGAAAAGACCTTTAAGAGCAAGTCTGACCATTAGCCCAGCACTGCCAAGTTCACCATGAAACTTGCTGTTGTTAACAGGTAATTCTTGGCAAGTCTAAGTGGACATGGAAAAATTCACTACGCCTGCACAGGCTGGAAGTCAGCCTGGATCTCATGTCTGACAGAACTGAGCAGGCTCTGCTGTAGAAGATGGGTCTCACATGTGTTATGTTCTAGTACCAAGTCCTCAGTGCTGCATTAAACACTGCTGCTTTGGATATTGCTGAAATGGGCTCTGTTATGCTGGGGACTTGATTCCAAAGGGTCACCTGTAGTGCTAGTTCTGCTATTCCATCATTCCTTTGATGGTACATTTACCCTTGTCTTCATGGAAATATGCTCTGCAGAGGCCCTGTAGGTCACATTCACTGTGGATATTAAAAGTTTGTCAAAGAGCTGGGTTGTTAAAGTAGGTTTAGAGATGAGATGGGGTAGATAAACTAAACTTTGCAGCAGTTTTTATTTAAAAACTTGCTAGTTCACATACCCCATTTGTGAGAACTCCTTATGGGTGTAATTCCTTTGCCACTAAGGGGGAGGAGTTGTGCAAGATTTATGGAGTCCACTTGTAATTCGCATGCAAAGGGCAGAACAGGAGGACTGACAGCTGGGAGATGACTCCTGCATGTGTTTTGGGGGAGCAGCCAGCTGGCTGCAGGGTTGGTAAAAGCTGATACAGCGATAGAGAGGTGCTAGAGGTGGTTTTCTGCAGTTGTGGGACTGATGCATGGACAATGCATTGGCATGAATAATATCTCTGGATATTAGGAATGGTATCAAGAACCACAATGCCTTGGGCTTGCTAAGAGCATGGGAACTCCTGGGTTAGGCTAGTTACCTGTTCTTGGCCAAGAGGGAGACAAGTCTACAGACAATCACTTGTTTAAATGTTCTCTCTGCAAAAATCACTTTACTGGATCCTGATCTGTGTAATGGCTCAGTAGGGTTTGGTTTGTGTCCCAGGCTTGTGGTTTGTCCGGGCAGTCCTCTGCTGCATGTCATCCTGTGTCTGCTGGGCATTGCAAGGACAGATCACCTGTGACAGTCACACTGGTGGCACTTGTAATGCTGAACTTGTCTCCAGCAAAGTCTGCATATAGAGCTGTGGTAGCAGCATCCATACCTGGACAGGTACAAGCTGTGTTGGGCTATCAACTCAGATTTAATTCATCGAATTGCAGTACAGTTAGAAGGGGTCTTAAAGTTCATTTCATTCCACCCCTCTGCCATGGTCAGGCAGCCATTAGACCAGATTGCTTCAAGCCCTGTATAGCCTGGCCTTGAACACTTCCAGGGATGGGGCAGCTACAGCTTCTTTGGGCAACCTGTGCCAGGGCCTCTCCACCCTCACAGGGAAGAATTTCTTCCTTTTTGGCTTGCCGTATTAGAGCAGTTGCGTGAGAATCAAGCTCTGCTCTGGTGTTTGTGCTGATTAGGCTGGTCTCACTGGAGTCAGCACTGCCTCCCAGCCTGAAACACCAGGACTATTGTACCCATACCTGCAGATACGAGGTCATGTTTTGTAATACCAGGTGGATTTGGAAAGCAACCTGAATCTGGCTCAGTTACTCGGCATGAATAGTGGTTGGCTACATTCTCTGGGACTTCATGCAGCTGCTCTGATAGTAATAAGCTATTTTAGGACACTAGAAACTTAAGTTTGTCTGCTGTTTCATGGCTGGCCTTGTAAATAGTGTTTTAAGCTAAGCAATGCATGAAGCAGCTGAGGAATGTTCCAGTGAACTGAGTCCTGAACCTGAAGTGACAGGTGAAGCCCAAGCCCTTGCAGGTGTATTGCATGGGGCTGGACTGGAGCAGACATCATCTGCATACACCATCTACGTCTTATGCTGTTGATCCCAGCAGCCTCCTAAGTGCATACTGCTGATCTGAGGATGTCATGCTGGGAGTGCCAGCATGATCTAAAGATTTTGTGTAGGTAAAGAAGTGGTCACCTGAGCATGTGAACATCTCCATGTGCAATAGGACTCCAGGTAGCCAGGGCTTCAGACCTTTGGCTCACCTTTGTCATGCTGTGAGCACTTCAGGTGTGTGCAGAGAAACCTGCTCACTGCAGTGGGAGAGTGGGCATCTGGCCAGAGCAGGAATTGCTGCCAAAAGTGTCTTTTTTTTTTTTTTCTCCTCAATTTGTCTTGTATTCTGTCTTGGCTAGCTTCCTGGCAAAGCTCCTCCTTAATTGTTGTACTTGAGTTACAGAATGGAAATGGAAGGGTTTGATTGCTATGTCTTAACCTAGTGTAGTGGAAGGCATTCCAGTCCAGGACAGAGGGTTAGAACAAACTGAGCTTAAATGTCCCTTCCAACCCAAGCCATTCTGTGAATTTGTGACGTGTAATACTGGGAGCCTGGCAGGGGGGTCTTCAGGTTCTGGCTTGCTGGGAAGGTGAGATAATTTCTTCCATATGTTGTTGTGTGTGTTGTGACTTAAGTGCAGTTCTTGGGTTGTTTTGCAAGCTTACATGCTCATGAGACCTGCTGCTTGGATCCTGCAGGAAGAGCTCTGGTTTTCTGCTCTCTGCGTGCTTCCATAATCGGTGCTGCTCAGCTGCCACCCAAACAATTGATTTTTTTCTTGCTCTTTGGCACCTGGTGCTGAGCAGCAGTGATTCTGCAGTCCCCTTTCTCCACTACTGAATGTATCACTGTTCCTAAGAATAAAATTGGCAATATAGTTCTTTAGTTGTATCTGGCACTCAAATATTAACACTTATTTTCTTTGCACTGGCTTACTGCTTCTATAGGCTGGCTTAGTTCTGTGTGAAGAAATCTGTTATTATTAGACAGGTGGATGGACTTTGCTCCCAGAGAAACAGGTTTGGTCTCTAACAGCAGCTGGGAACAGGTGTGTTTGCACAAAGGGGTGAAGGTTCAGCTTCACTCCCAGTACTGATTGTCTGGCTGAGATGCAGCTGACTGCCTCATCATGGGAGCACCAAGGCTCCAAATAGCTGTGTGGGACTGGAGAAGACCTTTAAGGCAAAACTAGTTGGAGGTTCAGAACAGGGTTGCAATAGTGTTGTTCAGTGGCAGGTATAGCAATTCCTTGGGGCAGCCTGATAACACTGCTTCTCAAGGGGAGGGATTCAAAGAACCAGCAGTGAGTGATCAGCCTTCTGAAGAGAGGCATGGAATCATAGAATGGTTTGGGCTGAAAAAGACCTTTAAATGCATTCTAAGCTACAAAGCCCCATCTTGTGCACTTCACTGTCTACACTCGTGCTTGAGTCTAAAAATACAAGATTTACACTACTTCAAAAATTTCTGCTTCTAGATGAAATTTAGGGAGAGATAAAAGTATTGGCAGGTCAGACCCTTCCTGGGCTGAGCTTGTGCATTAGCAGATTCAAGACCTCCACTTGCAGAGAAGTCCCCCACCCTGTCTGATGTCTGGTCTTAGGTTCACTGGCTTGAATTGGGTGGAAGAACACATAGAATCACTAAGGTTGGAAAAGACCTTGAAGATTGAGTCGAACTATTCCAGTGCTTTTTGGGTAATTTTTCCCTAATACCTAATCTAAACCTCCCATAGTCGACACAGCTACTTGAGGCTGTGTCCTCTTGTTCTGTCACTTCTTACCTGGGACAATAGACTGACCCTCACCTGCACCCTCCATGTTTGTCTTCTGTGAGCCCCTGAGTTGTGGGACAGGTGTAGAGGGCAGTGACAGCCTGCATGGGACAAATGGGAAAAGCATATGTGTGTGAATACCAGGCTAAATATCTGTCCTTCTCCCTTGCTGTTATTGGTTAGTTGGATCCCTGCACACCCCTTGCCCAGCTCCTGCAGTGGTGTGGGTGATTGATTGTCGTGGATATTGCCAATCCTATGGCTCCATTACAAGAGCTCTTGGAAAACAGCCACAGTGATAAGGCTGCAACTTGGCTGGGACTCCTATGAGGTATTCAAGCAACGGGCTCCACTGGGATCTGGATGTCCTTGCATGTGGTAGAGGGGCTGAAGCAGGAGAACAGCATGTCTTCCATATGTGTGGCTGCTCTGCCAAGCTCAACATGCAGATGCCTCATGCTCCAGAATGACAAGGACAAACCCTCTTTCAGTTGTCTTTGCTACAAAAAGAGCTGCGCTTGGTGCAGGTGAGAGATGAGGATTGGAAATCACCACCTTCCTCTTACAGGAGATTTAAGAAAGGACTGTCTGCTGCTTGTCCAGCCAAACCACATGTCTGTATCTACCAGGCCTCTAGTCAAAAAGTCAGAATATTGTCTAGGTTGGAAAAGGCCCCTAAGATCATAAAGTCCAACCATTCTGCCAGGAGTGCCAAGGCCATCACTAACCCATGTGCCCAGGTGCCAATTCCACAAAGATTTTAACTCCCTCCAGGGATGGGGAGTCCACCACTGCCCTGGATAGCCTGTTGCAGAAGTCTCTTTACATCTGAGCAAGAGCAGATAGATGGAGGAGTTGCTTACCACATTGCTATGTTTTTCCTGGAGATGGTTTTTGGTCTTTAGTCTGTGATCCCTGTTCCTTATAACTGATCAAGGGGACAGTCCTTCTACCCTCGGAAGTGAAAGCAAAGCCATCTACTAATTGGGAAAGAAGGGAAAGGGAATGAAAGGATAACTAACTTGGTGTGATATAGGCAGTGGGGCTCTGCAGAGCTGTTGCAACCATAAGCCTCTGTGCCCTCTTCCTGGAGCTCTACATGATCTCAAAGCTAGAGGAAATTGTGAAGAGGGCCAGTCAGCCTGTGGAACCTGCTGCTGCATCATGCCTATATCACAGCTGCTGTTTTAAATAGCACATGAGCTGTAGCTTCATCTGGGGCCAAGGCTGAGAACAGGGAGGAGGGAATCAAATTTCTAAGCATGCTGCTTTAGTGTGTGTTGCAATAGAACTTCAACTCCCCGTAGCATGATCTGACAGAATCAACTTGTGTAGTGCCAAAACATGTCTTGTCCAAGGCAGTGGGGTGGGTAGTGCTGGTGTGACATCTTGGAAATCTGTGGGGTTTTTTTCCTATGGAAACTGATGCAGAGTGGCCTTTACATATACAGTTTGAGGGATGAGGTGCCAAAGCTTCAGTTTGTAGGTCTGAGAGCTGCTGGGGTGTTGCAGTTGGTAAAAAGTGGCACTGTTACAGCCTGAAAAGCAATGTTTAGATTAGATATTAGGAAGAGATTGACTCTTAGGGTAGTGAGGTCCTGGCACAGGTTGCCCACAGAAACTGTGGCTGCCCTATTTCTGGAAGTGTTCAAGGCTGGGTTCAACATGGCTTGGAGCAGCCAGGTCTAGAGGAAGGTGTCTCTGCCCATGACAGAGGTTTGGAACTGGAAGATCCTTAAGGTCTCTTCCAACACCAACTATTTAACACCTGGAAAAAAATGAAACTTGATCTCTATTTTTGTAGGACGATGCAGGAACCCTGCTGTGTTTTGTGCTGTGTACTTCCTCAGACTGCATGTGTGCTGCCTGGGGAAGATGCTTTGACACATGGGATGGTGCTGCTACTTATAGCATCAAAAAAAACCCCTCTGGCAGTAGTGGTACCAGGGAATGGGTTGTTCTGTGCTAGCTAAGACAGCTGTGGAGAGTCCATGCTGTGTAAACAGAGGAGCAAATGGTTAGGAATATTGCACAGCCTGAGAACAACATGATCACAACTCCTAGAGCATGCCCTGCAAGAATCAGAAATGGCTTGAGGTGTCTTGTTGCCCCTTTGGCGTGTAGGCCAGGGCAGAACCTCTTAAAAAGAGCGATAGTTTCCAGTGGTCACCACCCTTCTGCACATTTTCCCACTTGTTAGGTGGCCAACAGGCCCATTAACTGGTTGGCTCTTTTTTTCAAGGCATTAAATGAACTTGCTTCTGCTCTGAGACAGTGACGTTTATGTTCTTTCCCCTTCATACTGGGATGTGAGCCACTAATGTGCTGAGAGAGGGACTGGAAGGAGGTGTAGCTGTGGCTACAGGACTGAAGAACTTGGTTGGCTTGGGCAAGGGGTGTGTAAGAATTCCTTAGGAAGGAACAGAGACGCAAAAGGCCCAGGCTGCAGCAAGCCATGCCCTATTCCTACTTGGCTGACAGGCTTCTTGTGTCTGAGATCAGCCTGTTTATCCTGCTCCCTCTGCTCTGGAAACTGAAGTCTAAATGGCTGCTCCTACCAGAGCCTCTGAAATCGAGGAGAGCCCATACATGAACTCTTAGGCTGTTCTCCATGCTGGGAAGGGAGACAAAACCTGGGGGCTATGACTTTTTTTTGCTTCTCCCATTTTTATTTACTACCTGAAAATATCCATCTTCAATTGAGCTCTTTTTTTCTTTCCTAGCTGGTTAAAACCCACAATCTGCTTACCACCAGGAACTACATTTTTGGGTACCATCCACATGGCATCATGGGCTTGGGTGCCTTTTGCAACTTCAGCACAGAGGCCACAGGTGTCGGCCAGAAATTCCCTGGGATCCGACCGTACCTTGCTACCCTGGCTGGGAACTTCAGGATGCCCATATTGAGGGACTACTTAATGTCTGGTGGTAAGTGCAGTCATCCTCTGCCATTTCTGCTCATGCTCTTGGCTCTGAGCTGTCTTCACCTCTTTCAAGTGACAAGCTGTGTTGGAAGCTCATGTAACCACTTCCTGCTTGTAGCATCAGCCAAACGTCACTTTCATGTAGTTGTCAAGAGGAAGCTGTGAATAAATGTGAGAAATCCTGTCTCGTGGAAGATGTCCTGTCCCTGGCAGAGGGTTGGAAATGGATTATCTTAAAGGTCCCTTCCAGCCCAAACTGTTTTGTGGTTCTGTGAATGTGATTAGTTTGGGCTGCAGGACTGCTGCTCCTCTATGTTCATCCTGAACTCTAGGCTACTCTTGTCCAAGAGCATAATAAAGATATCTGACAACTGTAGTTGTGGAAGGTGGAGACATGAACTAAGTTGTCCTAGTTATTGTGAGGAAGGTACAGGAAGAAGTCACACTGACTGAAAATACTGAGTAACCATGGCCAGCTCAGCTCCTGGGCTCACTATGACATGACTTGTCACACATTTGTGTTTTGTGATGGTGGTAGATGCTGTCTACACCCAATCCCACTGCTGGGTGCCTGCTATGGGTAAAGAGTCTGAAGTATTGCATGATACCAGCTCTTCAGAGAGCCCCTTCCCTGAATGTATTCCTGTAGATGGATCACACAGACTACGCAGTGATGTAAGTGTGCTGAATTACATTAATAGGTCTGTTTTAATGGAGTCCAGGATTTTAATGCTGGAGGGCTTGTAAGTTATGACTGGGCAGAGGAAACAGTTTAAAAAGCCAATAAAGTGTTCTTGCATGGCCTGAGCTTCCTTTTTGGAGTGAGGACACCTGTCAATTAGATAGAAGTGAGGGAGTAAGACTTAAAGACTGTGAAGTGAACAATCCAGTAACCTGTTTGCTGTTTCTGGAACTGATTAATCAATAAATGACTTTAAAACATATCTTAATAAGTACCATGGCTGGGAAGATGATAGGAGTAGCTGTACCTGACTCTGACTTATTAGAATTGACTATTTCTGAGATTACTGTCTTAATTGAGGGAGAGAAAAACTAACGATCTAGTGCAGGAAAGGTGTTTGTCCCTATCTAGAAAAAGCAGTATCACAAGCTGTTTTTTATCTTCCTGTACTGATCTTAGTTGCTGTGTAAAGTCCATAATTCGGGAATTCACAGGACTGCAGCACACGAGAAGCTGGGATCTGCTTTCCAGTCTGTCACATCTGTAAATTTAGTTGTGTTGCTTAAGTTTCCATGCAACCTTCTTATTTTAAAAAACCATCTTCAATCTGTTCAGTATGACTAGCAGACAAGTCTTTTAGCCAGCCAGAGCTGCTTTCTCCTTTTTGAAAGGAATGTGGGAGTAGGCTTTAGCAACATCATTGCTGGCTTGGCTATCCCTGAACATTGTGCTTAAATCAGAGGAAAATTATGCTTCCGCTGTTCCTAGGATCTAAGCAAGACTACAGGTGTGATGAAGTTAACCTTCTGAAAGCCATAATTTGTCTTTACATTCCTATACTAGAACTAAAGGGTGCTGATACAAATGCCTTAACATCGCTTGGAAAGTGCTGATAATTCCCTCAACCCTTTTTTCTGTGGACGAGAGAGTTCCAGGTGGAATTACAGCAAATCCTAACACTGTACCAATACACATAGTTGGTTTACAGCTAGTACAAATTCTTAATTTTCCAGCCTACTAGAGGCAAAGTACAGCAGGGGTCCTATAAGGCATGAGGGGATGACCGAAAATCCTGTATACTGTGTGAATGTGCTAAAGAGCAGAATTTATTGCCATTTGACTCCATGTCTCACTGCACTTTCTGAAGGAACCATTTGGTGCTGTGAGCAGCAGCAGTCTCCTCCTGCTAAGTGTGAAAGAGCTGAACATAAATCTGTTGCCAGCCCTGTGTAAGGCAGCATGAGCCTTGTGTGGACAACGGGACAAAGTTGAAATTTGGAGCAGTGAGTATAGCCTGAGCCTTTCAGAGGAAAAGCAGAGAGATACAACTGTGCTGAAGGAAACTTAATTCTTTGTTCTCAGCTCCAGAGATTTGATCTGTCTCAAGTGTGGTCTGCTCTCTTCTTATCTGGAGCTGGGATAGGTGATGACCCTGATGCCCAGATAGACATCATGGCTGGTGAACTTGTCCTGTCTAAGTCCCCAGGCCCTGTTTATCATTTAGTTCTTGGCTCAAGCAATTAATACTGTGAGTGTAACAGGGCAATGACCTCAAGTACTCAGATCAGATGTGTTGTGTGATGGAAATGTAAGTGATGGCATTCCACTTCTCCTTGGCTTATTCTGGCCAAAAAAGTCAGGCAGGAGCAAGCTTTGACACCAATTGTAGGATAAAAGCAAGAGTTTAAGAGCAGACTGATAATCAGATTTTTTCACATTTTTAAAGCAATACAGAGGAAGTTGCAAGTGTTTCTTTGGGCTTTCATTTCCCTGGAGTGGGGACAGGTGCTTTAGGGCAGAGATTGCTTATTAAAGGTGAAGGGAGATCCTGCTCCTTCCAGTGTGGAATAGAGGGAAAGACCTTCACAGACACTTTCCTCAGAGTATGGACTTATGTAAACACTTTGTCCTGTAAATTGCAAGAGCTTCATATTACTTCAGATCTGTCTTAAAGGTTTGTCCATTTATTCTTTTTTATATCACTAAAGTATTCTCCCATATCTATTCCACTACCTAATTTTGCTGAGAAATTGGTCAAAATCAGACTCTCATCCATCAAAATAACACAACTGCTTTCTTCCTCACTAAAGGTAAAGGTTACATGGAGGGAGGACATCTGACACCAATGCCTTTGATATCACTAGGCATAGAAAATCCTTGCTGAAGTCTTTTGATAAAGCAGCATTTTTGAGACCTGATGTTTGTGGAGTTTATGACCAAGTCTACTGCTGCCAGGTGTATGAATTGCTTGTTTAGTTGAAGAATAGTTGCCTGCTAATACCACCCTCACTGACCACAGGGAGATTGGACAACTCAGCCTGCAACTGAAACATAAACTTTGTGCTGTAAGTAGAAGATCCTGAAGTCACCAGCTGATCTTGTAGCATGACCCTTGTGTCTGTCTCCTTAATCCAGGTATATGTCCTGTGAACCGTGACAGCATAGACTACATCTTGTCCAAGAATGGCAGTGGCAATGCCATCATCATTGTGGTTGGAGGGGCAGCAGAGTCCCTGAACTGCACCCCAGGGAAGAACTCTGTGACACTGAAGAACCGGAAAGGATTTGTGAAACTGGCTCTATGTCATGGGTAAGGGGCAGCCTCAATGCTGGAGCAGTACTGCTACCATGGAAACACAGTGGAAGGTGCTTTTATTTGAACAACTTGATCTAGGTGAAGATGTCCCTGCTCAATGCAAGGAGATAGGACTAGATGGCTTTTTAAGGTCCCCTCCAGGCCAAACCACTCTGTGATTCTGTCCCCTGAAGCAGCTGATACCTTGGAGGGATTCTCCTTTCTGCAGTTTTGCTGTGTTGTGTGGATGTTTGCCCAGAGCATCAGACATGAGTGTCCTTTGGCTTCTGCCCCTGAGCAAAGTACAGGCGTAGGGGGATCCCTGGAACAGCAGGAGGCTTCCAGAGCAAGGAGAGGTAGTGTCAGTATGGGGTGATGACCTGTGCAGTCCCCTGATCATTATGTGTCTGAAAGGAGACGGCCATCAAAAATAAGAGTTGAGTATATATGGAAGCATGTCCAATGCCTGACTGCACAATGTTCCAGAGGTCCATTGTCAGTACAATTCTCTTGTATGTCTTCAAAGTATATCTGTTATGTCATGCCAAGTCTGGCTGGCTTATGTCAGTACCTTGTGCTGCAAAAAAGCTCTGGGCAACGGTACCAGCAACTGTGCAGCCTGGCAGAACACACAGCAGCAAGTGTGGGGCTGTCATATGAACTGCAGTCCAGGGGGTGGGGTCCTGAATCTTTCTGTCTTTCTAGAGCGGACTTGGTTCCTGTCTACTCCTTTGGGGAGAATGAAGTGTACAAACAGGTGATCTTTGAAGAGGGCTCCTGGGGAAGATGGGTTCAGAAGAAGTTCCAGAAGCACATTGGCTTCGCTCCATGCATATTTCATGGCCGTGGCCTCTTCTCCTCCAACACCTGGGGGTTGTTACCTTACTCCAAGCCCATCACTACTGTTGGTAAGGTTTTGGTATAAACATGCTGTGTGCCTCTCTAGGTAGCAGAATACTTGAGTCTATGCTGTACACCTGCTGTAGTTTGGTCTTGGAGTCTTGACTATAAAGTGGCTTTCCCTTCTATATAAAACCTTCCAGCAAAACCGAGAATGAGCTAGAAGAGTTTCCAGAGGTTACAAGCCTTCAATCAATGTTCTGCTTCCAGGCAATTTTGCAAGAGAGCTCTTTTTTTGGGGGAAAGGCTGTATCTCTACTTTCTTTGGCCTTGGATAACTAAAGTCAGAAGCAACCTGGCCCCCCATGCTCCAGTGGGATGCATGTCTGAAGGCTGAATATTAAAGCTAACCCTAAAACTTGTATTTGAGTCTTGTAACACAAAGCAGGAGGCTTTGAGGGAGGGGGAAAAATGGTCAGCTTTATTTTTGTGGTTTGTATAGGGGAATACATAAGAAGAACTGACTCTTGGCTCCTGTTAACTGAGGAGGGATTTATCACTCTGCTGTAAATAGAAGGGGACTTCCTAGCCACCTTGAACAGTAGAGGCATTTGTGTAGCTAAAGCAAATCTGGTATTGCTGTAGATGTGATGTGTGTGCTTGTTGTGGGACAGTTGTGCTTCAGAGCCTGGCAAAACTGGAAGGAATCAGGCAAACCTCTGCTATAATGACAAACAGTGCTGTGCCAGAATGATGTGCTGAACTACCATAGCTGTATCCACAGAGGACAAATACCCAGGTTGTAGGAGCATTTAAGCTAATGTGGATTTGTCCCTTTTTTATCAGTTGGAGAGCCCATCACCATCCCCAAAATTGATAATCCCTCCCAGAAGGATGTGGACTTCTACCACAGCATATATGTGGACTCCCTGATTAAACTCTTTGACAAATACAAGAGCAAATTTGGCTTGCCGGAGACTGAGGTTTTGGAAGTCAACTGAAGACACTGGCTCAGCAGCACCTCCATCTCTCAGAACCAACACATCTTTTCCAGGAGTCCAAGTTGTCGTTGTGTACTTGAAAGCATGTGTGGGTGTATGTATCCTTCAAAGCAAGTGTTTAAAGCATTGCTAGACCACTTTAAAAAATAATAAAGAAAGACTTTGCTTTAGAGAAATCCCATTACAAACATATTTTTATACAAAAAAAAACCCCAAAAAACTACCCAAAAAAACAACACAACTCTGCATTGCTGTGAGGATTTGGATGAGTTAAATGATTGCCTTTGTAATCTGTTATATAATGCTCTTGGATCACTAGCAATCGATTAGAAAAATTCCTACAGCTGCTGTACCCACTAGCACAAGCAGTTTTGGGAGAGTAGGATCCATCTGGTTTTCAACCTAAGAAGCAGAAGGTTGATTTGAACAGCATGGCAGTTTTACAAGTGTGTTGCACAAGAGCCTTGTTGAGACATGCTTATGTAGCACAAGGGTATTTCTGCTTTGGAAAAACCATTTCTGGAAGTACAGTTGGGCTGCCAGCTCCCCTGGTGTGGCATCTCTGGTGGATGGTGCATGAAACCAAGTAGGAAGAGTCAGGTGAACCTTGATCCATGGTGTAGTGGATGATTTTGTGGCTGTAAATTCACTGTATTTGAAATGTCAGTTTTAAAAGCAGGTATGTCCCAGGTGCTGCTTGCACAGAGGCTTGTAGCTGGAAATATGGGACTTTTTCATAGCCGCAAAACTCCAAGGATAAGCTCTAGGAGCAGTGGGATGGTGCAGTCATGTAGTCCTAGTTTTGCAGACCTTTAGAGTAGCCTGTAGGGGGAAGATGCAGTGGGACTATTGATGCAAGGGCTCTGGATCCCAGAAGTATTTGGGGAAATCTACAAGTAGCTTCTGGCCTGAAGATGGCTCCTAATTACTCCATCCAGTGAATGTAAAAGAGTAGCCTTTGCACACATAGGATCTAAAGTAAGCTACTGTTAAAAGTATTTATAAAATGTTTACGTGGATGTTAACACTGCTTGTAGTGAGATTTCTTGAGAATACAGTTTGTTTATGTGTGAACCTGAAACACTGCACTACTTGCGTGTCTGACCTGCCTTTTCAACCATTCAGTTGAGTGTATCTTGAGCTCTAAAATGTGCCTTTCTTCTGTGCAAGACGATGGTACTTCACATTCCTGGAATCTTGCCTCTAAAGAGAAATGTTCATCTGTCATATTTGATAGATTGTTGTGTTACAGAGTATCAATTTTTGTACAAATTTCTAGAAATAAACTTGGGCAAAAATAGTGGGCTGTTTTGGTCCCTTCAGTTTTGCAGGGTTTGTGGCTGGTATTACACCAGTAGTTTGTATGATTGCAGCTGTGCCTTTTTTCCTATGGGGAAAAAATTGGTTTGTCTCTACAAAAGCAGACTCACACCAAAATCACTGTCTCTGGAAGTGTGTAGTGGTAGACCTGGAAGAGTTAGGTTAAGGGTTGGACCCTTAAAAGTCTTTTCCAACCTTAATGATTCTGTTCTACCATCTGCATTCTCCCTGCATAGGCAGCCAGGATAGTTTAAGCAAATCTTTGTGGTTTAAGGTTGGGGTTTTGCTTGGGAGTGTACAAGACAGCTGTAGTTTGGTGTCTGTCCACAGCCTCCCTCTGTGGACCTCCTTCACTGAGCAGACACAGAAGGTGCATGCCCTATTACTCTTTACAGCAGATTACTTTGGATTTTGTTGCTGCCTAGAACAGAAAATGTCAGATTGCATCCCTGATACTCAGGTGAAGAAATCCTTCCAGCCCCTTTCAGTACTTAAAAGGGAACTTCATAAAAAAGAGTGATTTTTCTATACAGACTGCTTAGTGATAAGACAAGGGCCAAATAATAACTTCTATAAATAGGCAATAAACCTAATAGAGGAGAGATTTAGATTGGATACTGGGAAGAAATTCTTCCTTGTCAAGATGGTGAGGCCCTGGTACAGGCTTTTCAAAGAAGCTCTTGCTACCTCATCCTTGGAAGTGTTCCAGGCCAGCAGCCTGGTTTAGTGGAAGGTGTCCCTGCCCTATCACAGGGGAGTGAGATGAGCTTTAAGGTCACTTCCAACTCAAACCACTTTGTGATTATTCTTGTCAGAGCCCCCAGACTTCTACTACTAGAGGTGCAAAGTGCTCCAGAAATAGCTCACAGTGCTGAAAAGTTCATGTGGGCTCTTCTAGTAACAAGGGAGGGTTTAACCTGTTGTTTTGGGGCTGGATCTGGCCTGTGAACCATGGAAGTAATCAATCAGTGCTGGCTGACTTTCACAGGCTGACAATGCTGTTCTCCAAGGTTAAAGCCAAACTTACTCTTTGCCTTTTTCAGGCTTGGCCAATGGAATTTGAAAGTCTCCTGCTCAGGAAGATAAACCTGGTGTGTTGCTTGCTTCCCCTTTTCCTCACCCCTAGTAGGATTGATGTGTATCTCTGTTTTCTGCTAGCTGATGTTGAGGTTGTGTTTCCAGTGACTTCTCTGGACATGCATAGCAAGAAAAGCTCTATCCAAACCACTTATAGCGACTTGTGACAATCCACATTTGAGGATTCCATGAACTGGAGGAGGTCAGTTCTTGCACAGCTTTTTCCAAGCAGTGTTCTTGATTAATAAGTTTTAGATCAAAGCATAGCTACAGACTGAAAATGCCCTTAACACAGAGGAGGGAGAGGGTTATTTCAAACATGGCTCCATTCCTGCAAAAAGGGATGTACTAATGAATTTCCTGTGATTTTCCATACTGCAAGATTGGACCAGCTCTGCCAAATTCTTGGCTGTGCTGGAAGTACTATTAATTAAAGTCTAACAGGAGATTGTTCTTTTGCAATCTATGTTCAGTGTCAATCACCAGTCTATGAAAGGGGAATTTTTATCTAATCTCAGCTCGTGCCCAAGGTACTAGCCCAGGTTGTCTCATACAATACTGTGCAGAAGGCCAAACACATTCAGGGCTGATCCTACAGTGTGGCAGCAGCTCAAGGAAGGTGATCTGGCCCCTCTGCTTGTGAGGACCCACCTGCACTGCAGTCTTCAGTTCTGGAGTCCCCACAAAGACATAGACCTGACAAGACCAGAGGAGGCCACATAGAGCCTCTGAGGGCTGGAGACCCTCTCTGCAGACAGACTGGGAACGGTGAGAATGTTCTGCCTGCAAAAGAGAAGGTTTCAGGGAGATCTTAGAGCCCCTGCCAGTGCATAAAGGAGCTTCCAGACAGCTGTAGAAGGACTTTGGACAAAGGCATGGAGGTATAGGACAAGAGGCAATGGCTTCACAGTGACAGAAGGGCGGGGTTAGAAGGGTTATTAGGAAGAAATTCTTCCCTGTGAAACTGTGGCACAGGTTGCTCGCAGAAGCTGTGGCTGCCCTGTGCCTGGAAGTGAACAAGGCCAGGTTGGTTGGGTCTTGGAGCAACCTCATCTAGGGGAAAGTGTCTCTTCCCATGGCAGGGGAGTGGAACTGGATGATCTTCAAGGTCACCTCCAATTCAAACAATTCTGTGATTGCATGAACTTAAGCACTAATAGGAGTTAAAATTATCACCTCTGACTTTGTGGTGGTAAGCATTAGAACAGTCTGCCCAGGGAAGTGGTAGAATCATGATCCCTAGAAGTGTTCTAAAAGTTTGTGGATGTGGCACTTGCGGACAGTGGGTTAGCAGTGGCCTTGGCAGTGCCAGGTTAATGGTTGGACTCGATCTTAGAGGGGACTTTTCCAACCATGACAGTTCTGTGATTCTTTGGTTCTATGACTATGCTGTGTGTTGCTGGGACAGTGTTGGGATGGAATTGCTATGCTCTAGCTGCCTGATCTAGGTCACTTCCCTTGGCTGAGATAGGCTCCTGTCCACAATTGACCAGCCCTAATACAGCTGTTCTTACAATCTCTGTTAAGAAATGGGCATCTTTGCTTTCCTGTGGACCTGTCTTGCCTTTAGCTCAGCAGCTTCCCCTTCCTCTGCTTTTGTTTAGCTTGATATATGAAATGCATTTGCACTCCTCTGGTTGTTTAAGATCTCCCTGTCCTTGTAATATTCCTCATTATACATGCAAGAATCCTGATAAGTCTGTCCCTCATTACAGGGTGGAAGAGGGGACTTTCCACTTTCACCACTTTTTCCTCATGTGTTTATACATAGTTATTGTCCTATTTTGTCCTCTTTGCCTCAAATCAGAGCTCTCTCTCTGGTAAACAGAACAAAAGGGTACATGACTCAGTTTGTGGAAAAGACATGGCAGTTGGATGCAGGCCACCTGCAGTGATTATCCCTTCCTTGACTGCCAGCCATAGGGCGTCCTGAGCATGTTACATGAATCCCGGGTTCAGTTTTGAGCCCTTCATGACAGGAGGGACATTGAGGGGCAGGAGTATGTCCACAGAAGGGAATGGAGCTGGGGAAGGGGCTGGAGTGCCAGAAGTGGCTGAGGGAGCTGGGTGGGGCTCAGTGTGGAGGAAAGGAAGTCTGGGGGGATCTTCTCACTCTCTACAACTCTCTGACAGGTGAGTGAAGTCAGGTGAGGGTTGGGCTCTGCTCCCAAGGGACAAGGGACAGGACAAGAGGAAATGTCCTTAAGTTGCACCGGGAAAGATTTACATAGCATATTAGGGAAAATTTCTTCACTGAAAGGGTAGTTGGGCATTGGAACAGGCTGCCCAGGACAGTGGCCGAGTGGAGGGATTTAACAGATGTGTGGATGTGGCACCTGGGGACGTGGGTTAGTAGTGGGCTTGATATGGAATGGTTGGACTCAATGGTCTTAGGGGGCTTTTCCAACCTTTATGATTCTGTGGGTTTGCTCAGCTGTTTTTTCCCTCTCTGTGAAGCAGGGCAGCATTATTTCCTATGGCACCAGCTATAAAGGTGAGATGTCACCAACTTGCTTTGAGCCCCTCATTAATTAACATAGCATAAGCAGAATAATGCTGTATGTAGTGTGTACACAGCTTTTTTTTTCTATTCAATGTGGAAGCAGAGCTGGGTCTAATGAAGGAGATTGAAAAAAAAAAACAGAGAGGACGTGCTGCCCCCATGAGGTGCCTGTCAGTAAGTCCATGCTAATGTAACAAAGCCCCCAAGCATTCTGGGGAAACGCCAAGTAGCAATGCCAAGAAATCGCTTACCCAGATTGGAACGGCTTTTTTTGAGGAGAAGGCAGAGACCAGAAATGGGTGCATCACCCTCTGAATAATTTTTTGTCATGTTAGCCCAAGCAGCAGTACCAGAAGGAATAACAAAATAATTTTTCTACAGTGCATATTCTCAAAGCTTTATGCTGTAAAATGATCCCCTTGAAAGTGGTTCTGTTCGGCAACAGCTTAGATAAATGAAGTTTTTTCATTTAAATAAAAATTCATACTGTCACAAAAATAGGCATTTTCTTGCCTGCTTCTGCCAGGGATTCAAGGGACCATGCTAGGCAGCTGAAAGGGCAAGAAAAAAATGCTAATGTAGGGATGTCTCTATTTTGCTTTTTGGTTATCTTTTTTTCTCTCAGATGGGGTTTTTGGGGGCTGAAGATGTTTTAACAGGCTATAAAAGGCCATAATGTAAGCCTGGTGGCAATTGGAACTCCATCCATGGTCTGATTATTTACTGGTTCCCTGATTCATCTTAGGCCTGATCCACACTTCTAGCTAATCATGCATTGGGAGTTTTTCCCCCAATAGTTTTTGGCTTTCCTGCCACATTTGACTGAGCCAGTATTAGCCTCTTCTCAAAAATCTCGTACTGCCATTGCATGAAATCTTGGGAACAGTTGAGCTTGATGATCTAAGAGGTTTTTTCCAACCTAAATGATTCTGTGATTCTTTATGCAAATAGGCTATATAGCATCAGAAACCATAGTACCAATCCATTCTTCTTCCTCGTCACATCAGAAGGTTTGGATATCCCAAATTCTTTCTAAATGGATATAAAGGTTTCATCAGTGAAGAGTCAGTCAGAATACTATTACCTACAGATGATACCTTATAAGTATCAAAGATGAAGAAAGTCTTGATGTTTTGGTATAATGGCATTATATTGTCTGGGAGATGGTTATAGCCAATGGAAGTACAAAGTTTTGGTGCAAATGCTGTCCTGGGGAGGCTTAACAGCCAGTAGGCTCCAATTCAATGGGTACACTGATTTTTTGTCTTCTTATGTATATTTAGCTTTCATCAGTGGATCATCCTGCAGAAACTTTTCATTCAAAGAGCCTTAAAGGTCTCTATAAATATTCTAAAGAAAGATTTCCTTTTCCCATACAGGAAAGGCAACCACTTCTGGAGTGGAAAGCACAACTATGACACATCAGATTAAGTGATAAAATCACATTACCACCTCTGCAAGATGAAAATGCAGGTGCAGTAACAGGAGGGACTTTATTTCAAGCAGAATTCAGAAATAAGTTTCCTTCAGAGACTTTTGGTAATGTACCAGGGGATATTTCATGACCGTACTTACATGGGAGCTTAGGAATTTTGCTTTGGAAGACAGTCCTTGCAGCAGCCTGCAGTCCCAGTGCTTATTCAGTTGTGAACCACTAGCCTTTGGCCTTGATCTACCCACTGAAATCAGAAAGTATCTTCTGGTTGATTTACATGAGCTTTTAATGTTGTCCCCAGTGATAGCAACCACTTTGAGGTGGATGGGTGTGATGGACCCCATGAGCTATTCTCCTTCGTTTAATTGCTTTCTCATTTAAAATATATTTAGTTTCATAGAATTACAGAATCATTTAGGTTTTAAAGCCTTTGAGACCATTGAGCCCAACTGTTCCCCCAGCACTACCCAGCCCACCACTAATTCATGTTTCCAAGTGCCACATCCACATCCACACATCTGTTAAATCCTCCCAGTGATGGGGACTCTACCACTGCCCTAGACAAGCTGTTCCAGCGCTGGACAACCATTTTCATGAAAAAATTTTTGCAATATCTAACCTAAACCTCCCTTCACACAACCTGAGGCCATTTTCTCTTGTCCTGCCCCTCATTCCCTGGGAGATGAGCCTGACTCCCACCTGGCTCCACCCTCCTGTCAGAGAGCTGTAGAGAGGGAGAAGGGCCCACCCGAGCCTCCTTTTCTCCAGGCTGAGCCCCCCCAGCTCCCTCAGATGCTCCTTGTCACACTTGTGCTCTAGTCCTTTCACTACTTTCCCTGTCTCATTCACAATATATATTTAAAATATATATTTGAATCTGAGAAGGAAGTTTTTCCCGTGTAAATAATAGCCCTTCTAAGCACCACTAGAGTAACAGATATTCTAAGCATCATTTGCCCTCCAAAGCCCCAGGAGTCCTCTTCTGTGTCCTGCATGGAAATTATCTAATGGTTATGAGCTGACTTGAAAATGTCTTCTACTGAAAGTGGATCTCCTCTGTGCACATAATGTAACCTAAACAGCTTGATGGTGTGTCAAAAACATGATGAAGTGTCTGTCTGAGGTGGGGTTTACCTATAATGGGACACTCAGGAAACTTATGATAGATTAATAAAGTCAGTTTTAATACCCCCACATTTATGCAGCTGATGGTGATGGTAAAGTGCGAACAATGGCCAGTTGCAAATTAATACAGCCCCCCTTGGAGTTTATTGCATTAATGACTTATATTACTGTTGATTTAAAACCAGGGGCCTCCACATTGAAAAGATCTGATCTTTACTGTGCTTTTAACTGTGAGCTTCTGATGCATTGCCTAGGGATGACCAAAACTCCTTAGGTATCTGCAAGTGTCTCACAGCAGTTCAAAATAACCTTTGTTAAGGAAGCAAACGTACTCAGCTGCAACTAGAAATACAGACCCTAAGAAATACCTTGGACACAAACAGGTGCAAAGTTCAATGCCAATAAAACCAGTCTCTTGTTTTAGTCACTGTTGCTTGAGATTGATCCCTCCCAAAGCAAAGCTGAACAAATGCATTCAACCCCAGCTCTGTGGCTGTAAATTTCATTATTTAATATGCATTCAGTGCACAATTTGTTCTTTTTTCTCTTTAAACAGCTCACAAACTTCAAGTTTTGCTCTGCATTTAGAATCCTTCTACCCATCAGTGAAGTATGTTGTCTCATTGGAGTGATTTTGCAAGGATCTCATACCCCAATAAGAAGCATATTTGACCTGATCTGTGGCAGAAATAGGAATTATTGTTATCCACAAGGTAATTTCTTCTCTTCCCAAACATTCTACCATGCCAAAATTTACAATAAAGCCTATTAAATAATATCTGTAATAACTTGCAGGTGGTATCTCTTCACCACATGTCATTTGGAAGGACATGAGTCCATGTGTCTCAACTTCAGTGCAAAAAGACTACTGATAAAGTAGTGCTTCCAGAAATGGCAGTTAAATATTCAGATGTAATTTCTGATAATTCTTCACTGGCATTTCATCCAGCTTTCTCTAGAGGCTTTTCAAAAATACACTTCATTCTGCAACAGTCTTTACCAGATTTTGTTAAAATTGCTTTTTGGAATTCTGTTGGTAGTAATTTTAGGTAGTAATTTTAATTATCTCTGGCTTTGCTTTCAAAAAAAAAAAAACAAAACCAAACCCACAAAAAAAACGTCCAGAAGAAATGACTTCTGGTGTTCCATAATGTCAAAGTGAGGAGCTGCCAGTGTGAGTTTAGACAACACATAAACTCAAGACTGAGTCAGTAATCTGATGATGTGTTTGACTGTTGAATTCACCTGAAGAAAACTGAAGATCACAGAATTACAGACTGGCTTAGATTGAAAGGGACCTTAAAGCTCATCTCGTTTCAGCCCCCTGCCATGTGCAAAGACACTTTATACTACACCAGGTTGCTCTAAGCCCCATCAAACCTGGCCTTGAACACTTCTGGGGATGGGGCAGCCACAACTTCTCTGGGCAACCTGTGCTATGGGAAAACAAATGGGGGACAAAACAGAGAGCACAATGGAGCTTAATGATATCCTGGCCTTGGTGGGATAAAGGCTGTGGGATAAGTGACCACAGATATGAGAAGAACTGGGAAAGTACAGCATATGCAGATGTCAAGGTTTTTGAAACTATGTAGTTTTGTAAGGCTGCCAAGTAACACAAAGAATAGACTGATTCTGTAACTAGTAGGAAATTCTTGCTTAAGGATGTGACTGCTTACAGCTATAACTGCTTAGAGCTGCAACAGTATATAAGACTGAATTGAGAGGGAAATAAACTACTTCAACCCCTTCTTTGCTTGGACCTCAATGACTTTGACTTCTTTTTGCTTGGGCTTCTTGCTTGGACTACTTTTGGCACCCCTCCTTTGAAGTCCCGTCTTTTAGTCATGTGGTACTGTGCCAGGGCCTCACCACTTTCACATGGAAAAATTTCTTTGAAATATCTAGTTTATTCCTGCTTTCTGTCAGTGTGAGGTCATTCCCCCTTGTCCCAGACTCACAGAATCACAGAATATTCTGAGTTGGAAAGGACCCATAGGATCATTCAATCATTCCAGGCCCTTGTCCAAAGTCCCTCTTCAGCTCTCTTGCAGCTCCTTTAGGCACTGGCAGGGGGTCTGAGGTCTCCCTGGTGCCTTCTCTTCTCCAAGCTGAACATCTGGAGCTCTCCCAGAGCAGAGGTGCTCCAGCCCTTAGAGCATCTCCGTGGCCTCCTCTGAACTCACTCCAGTAGATCCATGTCCTTCTGATGCAGAGCTGGAGGCAGCACTGCAGGTGGGGTCTCACCTAAGCAGGAGAGAGGGGTAGAATCCTCCCTCCCCTACTGCCCTTGCTGTGGGATCAGCCCAGCCATATGGGGGCTTCTGGGCACATGGCAAATCCTGTTGAGCCCTCAACACTCTCTTCTCCCCAGGGCTGCTCCCTGTTCATTCTTTGCCCAGCCTGTGTTTGCACTTGCGATTGCCCTGACTCATGTGCAGGACCTTGGACTTGGTCTGGTTGAACTTCACAAGGTTCACACAGACTCAGTTCTCCAGCCTGTCCAGATCCCTCTGGACACCATCCCTTTCCCTCTGCACGGTAGACACACCACTCAGGTTGGGTAGATGGGGAGGTTATGGATGTGGGACACATGCAGTGTCTACTGTACCTGCAGCAGCCATGGGAACTTCATCTTTTATGATAACACACTGTAGGAACACCCATGGGGACATAATAAAGGTTGTACTGTGATCTTCAAAATGATACAAACAGATAATGACAGCCTTTTGATTTGGTTAAAAAATTCATATGACAGTTTCCTAGGGCATCAGTATATTACTCAGGGTCCTATATAATGCCATATACATGGGTGAGTTGGGCAGTACTGCTCCAGCATTACTGCCTCCAGTTACTTCATAATTAGGGACAAAAGAAGCCACTCTACAGCTGAAGCTTGCAAATATTCTGGCTAAAATAATCCAACAATCCTAATTAAGGAACTAATTATTGTAAACCCTACAATTCAGGAACAATCTGGGTTATTAAATGGCTGTCATCATGTTGAATGGTCATTGTGGTGAACTATATAAGGCAGGTACTAAACCTCTCAAAACTCATGAAAATCAGAGGTAAATCTGAAACTTTATCCCTACAAAATTCTCATTTTATAATGCCCTTGGAAATGTTTTTTTTTCATGCTGACATAACAAAACCCAACAATAAATCTGAAATTTAGGATGAAGCCAAAGCTTGAGCTAGTGTGAGTTGGAAATCTGCCAGGACTTCTTTGCAGCTGTATGAGTTCCACTGCTACAAAATCAGCAATAAATCCACATGGTTTTTGGGGTCATATTTGAATTTCTCTCTGGGTGATATTTTACTTTTTAGTCCTTGAATTGTGGGTTAGAGCTCTCAGTGTACATCAAGCAGCAAATGCAATCTCCATATATATGGAAAGTGAACTGCTATGGTAAGTAAATCATTTGACTTTTCTAAACAAAACTATTTTATCATCACAGTCTGTTCCTGTGGAAGTGAAGTAGGAAAATCTTGCTACAGTAATGACATACAGACTTTAAATTCATAAAATCTATGTAAATTAGTGTTCTGGTGTTCTCTGGGATAGAGTTCATTTTCTCCTTAGTAGCTGGTATGTGGTTCTGTTTTGGATTTAGGATTAGAATAATGTTGATAACATACTTTTTATAGAAGGAGAAGGTGAAGAAGTGGGGGAAAATCAGTCACAGAAACATGGCGTTTTATCAGAGGATGGGCTTACTTGTTTTTTAAAGGATGTTTTGGGTTTTTTTCTGTATTTTTGGCAAACAAGCAATGGCATCTTCACACTGCTTCCATAAATTGTTTTTAGTGATTTATATCTGGAAAACCTATTCTTACAGCTGTGATCTTCACTGATTTTCTATCTAAGCTAGAATTAGTTTGCTCTCTGGAGGAAACATATCAAGAGTCTCAAAGGCAGAAAGCATTCTCAAAATTTCTTTTTGTTTAGATAATTTTGTCATTCTGAATGCATTTTCCACACCTTCAGCAAAGAGACCCCCCAGATTTCATCCTAAAAATCAAGTTTCAATCATCCAAGGTGAAGATGGAATGCTCAAAAGGAAGGAGAGTGTGTCTGTAATGAACCAGAAACCAGGAGGTGAATCAAACTGATAAAACAGATCCAAAATTACTATGTTTGAACTTCCTGATCTAAGGAGTCTGGGTGCTTGAAAATAGAACACTGGCTATAGAAAATACTGAAATAGAAGGGGGTTTTTTTCATCAGAAGGAAAAAATGGAGATGCACTTGTTCCCAGAAGATATTCCAAAAAAGGCCATGGTTTTTAATTAATTTTCTTGATCAGAAACAGCAACATCCAGAACTCACACACAATGCCAGGCTCAACGATGTCCAAAACTTAAGCTTGAGGTATTGAATTTATTTGATGCCTACATGTAGAATCAAACAATTTGGGAAAAAAGTCCATATAGATGTGTTAGTATGAGATAAACCAGGGAATCACCCAGGAGAAAAGTTTAGCATCTTCATTTATTATCATGCTAGGAGGCATTTTGGAGAAAAACAGACCATGGTAAGCAGCTGCAAAGGAAGGAGCAGGATGGAAGAGGGTGACTTCATGCCACAGGGATGGCCATTAAACCCCAGAAAACTTGACTTTCCATTTCACTTTTCATTTTACTTCCTCTTTTTAATGAGTTCACTTTTGAATACCCTAGACCAAAATAAGTGCTGAAGACACTGCTGTTAAAACACCTCACCACAGCATGGAATACTATGGGAATGAAACCCAGGAATACTGCAGGTGAATGAAGGCTTACTGAGCTTCCAGCAGGATGGTCTCCATGGTGTGGGAGATGTATGGTGCTGAGGACAGGAGGACTGGAGGAGAGGAGGAGCAGATGATGGGGTTTTCCAGCACTGCACAGCAGACTCAAACCCTTTCAGAGCTGCCTGGCCCAGTGGGAACAGGCATTTCCAGTGCTGTGGCATGCACTAAGGACAGGCATTTGCAGTGCTGCTGCAGGGATGGCAGGACTGGTGTTCCCAGCAGTGTGGGGGCAGGTGTTTTGGCTCAGTTCCTGATGGTGCCTGGCAGTGCCATGGGGATGAGTGTCTTGAGTACGACCACCCACTCCAGGCAGGTGCTGCAGAGTGCTGTTGGGATGGATGGCCCTAGTGGTGGGGCACAGGGACAGGACTGGTGCTTCGAGAGCTGCACTGTATATGGGGATGATGCTGTTCCAGGTGGGCATGGTCCCCCCTCTGCTCAGGATGGATGTTACCTGGGTAGGATGGAGGTAGGTGCTGAGGGGATGGTTGCATTGGGCTTTGTTGTATGTAGGCATCATGGTTGGTATGATGTGAGGTGGGCTGGCCTGATGTGGGATGGCTTGGCATGGAATGGAACGCGTTCATGTGATGTGGGATGGGTTTGTCTGATATCGGGTTGGTTGACACAATGTTGGGCAGGTTGAGGTGATATGAGGCAGGTTGGGGTGACAGGGGCAGGTGGATGTGCTGTGCGTTCATAGAATCATGGAATAAGCTGGGTTGGAAGAGACTCATCAGGATCATCGAGTCCAATTCCTGGCCGCATGCAGGACACCACAGCAATTCCACCATTGCTTGAGAGCATTGTCCAAATGCTTCTTGAGCTTTATCAGACTTGGTGCTGTGACCACTTTCCTGGAAAGCCTGTTCCAGTGCTCAACCACCCTCTGGATGAAGAACCTTTTTCTAATACCCAACTCAAACCTTCCCAAACTCAGCTTCAGGCCATTCCTTCATGTGCAGTAACACTTTCAGGTCCTGTCACTGGTCACGAGAGTTAAAAGATTGGTACATGTCCCTCTGTTTCACCTCCTGAGGATACTGAAGACCTCAGTGATGAGTACTCTCATTGTTCAAGCCTCTTCTCCAAGCTGAACAAAAGGAGAGACCTCAGTTGCTCCTTATAAGCCTCTCCAGACCCTTCGCCGTCCTCATGGCCCTCCTTTGGACCCTCTACAATAGCCTAAGGTCTTTTTTATACTGACATAATATAGATGGATGGGGCAGGTATCACGTGGGGCAGGTTGATATGATGTGGGTCAGGTCGGAGTGATGTGGAGGGGGTGGTGAGGATGACGCCACTGCTGATCCACACATTCGGGCCCAGCCTCGCAGCCCTTCCAGCTGCCATGGCGACGACCGCCCCTCCCCGTCCCCTCCGCTGAACTATTTTCCGTCCCACCACGTGATGACAACAGCTCTCGCACACGTGACGGAGGGCGTGCTGTCAATCAAACTCGATCTTCTCCAATCACCGCTTGTGATTGGGCGCCGTCCCGCCTTCCGGAAGCGGGCCCTCTAATCGACGCCGGTGCGCGTTCCAGCGGTTTGACAGGGCCAGCGAAGAGGGGCGTTGATTGGCGTCAGATCCACCCAGTCGTAACTCGAGAAGGCGGGTGGGCTCCCGTCCCTGCGGCGCGAGGACCAATGGGCGCGCGGGAGGCGGTGCTTCGCCCACCCCCCGGCACTGCGGTAATATGGCTCCGTAGCGGGCGGCCGGCTCGGCGTTGCTGCCGCCATTAACCCCTGCGCGCCCGGCGGCCTCGGGGGAGTGGAGCGGGGACTCTACGTGAGGATGACCTCGGCTGCCGGTCCCGCTGCATTACCGCCCGGCTCCGCCGCCCGCGCCCTACATGTGGAGCTGCCTTCGCAGCAGGTACGGCGCGGCCTCGGGGCGGGTCTCGGAGGGGGCTGAGGCGGAGGAGGGTGTCTTGAGGTGAATCAGGGGTGTCTCCTGAAGCGTAGGGTGTTCTGAAATGAAGGGGGTGTGCTCTTTTAGGTGTGGGATGCCCTGAGGTGTACACAGGGGCGTGCTCAATGAGGTATGGGTTGTTCTGGGTGAAGGGAGATGTTTCCTGAACTGAGGGGTGCTCCCTGAGGTGTACAGGCGTTGTTCCCTCCGGTGACTGGGGGTGCTCCCTGAGCTGTGGGGTGCCCTGAGGTAAAGTGGTGGGCAGGTACTCCATGTGGTGTCAGTGGGGCTTCCCCGAGGTCTGAGGGTAGCTGAGGTAGAGTCCCCAAACTGTTGGAAGGGGTGTCCGTGAGGCAAGGGGGAGTTTGAGCATCTTTCTCTTAGACTGGTAGGAAGGCAAGAGGAAGCATGGGGCTAGGGGTCTGTGCCTCTCTCCCGGGGGGAGTCAGGTGGTGTTTCCTCTCCCAGGGAACTACTTCTGTGCCTCCAAAGGATCTGGAGCAGACTAAAGGTGGGAGTTACAACACCCTGAAAATCGGTGTTAAACTTGGACACCTCGTGAGGCTGGAGCAGCTAGGGTAGCCCTCTCCTCCTTCTATTGGCGAGATGGGGAGCAAATGTGGATATAACATGAGGTGTATTCTGAAAAGTGGTGAAATATTCTCTTCCCCATTGCATCCTTCCTTCCGCTAACTCACTTTTTCCTGTTTTGCTGATAATTGACTTTTGGTTTACTGGGAAATTTGTCACATGTTTTAATTTCGGAGAGCATGAATTTTAAGCAAGGAACACTAGGTTCTGCCTAAGTATTTAGCAATCTCTGTCAAACCAGTTCTGTGCCCCTTTTTCCTCTTGCAAGTGATGACTTTGATTATACAGGAGCTGGAGCAGTAGTGGTGAAGGTGGGAGTAATTAGCAAAATTTTGCTTTTCTTTAGAAATATTGTAAGACGTGAGTGTTGTTTTGGCTCATTGACTCAGTGCAGTTGATATTGTGAGGTAGATAAGCGATCTGTGTTACTGGAGCTACATGTTACCAGGTGGGAATATAAACAGTACCTAGAGAAAAAATCAACATATGTTAACTTGAAGTGGATCAATAACTACTCTTTTGTTAAACATGTTCTAGGAGACATCCACTTAGGGGCAAAGGCAGGGAATGGAGGTGGCTCTTGGTCACCTGACCCTAATTTGTGAGCAAGTACTTATTCTGAAATGTGGTCTGCTCTATGTTAATAAACATAAACGTGAATGCTACTCTGTATGAACAGGAAACAGTGGATTGTCCATGAGATCAAGTATGGCCTTCTCCTTGCTGAATTTTTGGTTTTATTCTTTCTCAGGCTTGTGCAAGGACCAAGAGAATGCTGCAGGGAGAAGCCTGAGATATTAGTCATTGGACTTCGTTTGTGAAAGTGAGACCAAAACACAAGCTTTTTCTCCTAGGAGCAGAAACTTTTATAGAAGTTCCTAGGAACAGAAATTGAGTCATCAATTATAGGATGTTCTAGTTGAGTAAATATTTATTGAGGATGCTTGTATGTTAATTGTAGCAAGTGTAAGGCTGTGACAGAGACTGAGGTATTGTTCTGCTGTGTGCTCTGCTAACACAGGGACCATGTGCTGAGGGATCTGTGTACTGTGTCTGTACATGGCATCAAATTGAGAGGCTCAACTGAACGCACTGATAGCAAATCACCCTCTTTCTCTGTATTGTTTGAGCTCGAAAGTCTGTTACTGAACTGCAAGATACCTTGAAGTGGCTCAGCATACTGGAGCTATTTTACTGCAGAATTATGAAAAAGAAGAGTCATTCCTATTGTACCACCTCTGTAATGCCACAGTCTGGCTGATCCAAGCTGTGTGGTGCTATGTAAGGCAAGGTAATTGTTTGCTGTGTGCCAGCACAGAAATCAACTTGGTGATTTGTTTCAGTAGGCAGTTTTCTCTAGAACACCCAGTGCTACATTTTTTTGACTATAAGGATTGAGAGCAGGATGGTCTGAGTTATGGCTATAAATCTCTCTAAAGACTAAGTCTCAACTGTGAATTCAGGATGAGTGCTTTTAATGACTGAAGTGACTTTTTAGGGGCAGAAGTACTGACGGTGTAATTTGGGTTTAGTCTAGCTTTAATTGTTCCAGTAACATTCACATTGATTAGAAAACAGCATTCCTGCTTCTGACACTTCTGCAGGAGTGAAAAATTTAGTTCAAAACCTTTTGCTACGGTGATCACGCTTATGTCAAAACTGACTGACCTCTTCTTTAACTTGTTTGCGTGGTGGGATGACTGGGACAGAGAATGCCTTTTGCTGTTGTATTCTGTATTTTAAGAAAGAGAAATAGAGGATATGGCTGTAAAGAATGTGATTAAGCATAAATTTCCCTTTTGAATCCTTTAGTAGTTGTGTTAGGATGTTGTTCTCTTTTGCTGTAAGAGTGGGCACAACAGAACTTAAAATGTGAAATAATTGCACTTCAGGAGCAGAGATTCTTTAGTAATATCTCTTCCCAGTTGCTTGACGCAAGAAAACTGGGAATGCCATGATAACTTAAGGATTTCTGAATGCTCAAAACAAACTGTTCAATCCTGTCATTATAAGCAGTTCAAAGCAATGGAGGGGTTGGATTGACCCAAACCCTTCAGACTCTTATGCATCCTCAATGGAAAGGTTGGACAGAAAAGTGTAGCCTGAATGTAGAGAGGCAGTCATGCCACAGTCAAATGATCTGTTGAATGCTACTGTACTAATTGCTGGCCAAACAGATTTCACATGTGGCTGTCTAGTGACAGGAAAGCACATAGTCATGGACTCTAGAACCAGAGCCTGAGAGGGTGTATGTGAGGGAGGGAGATGTATCTGCTGAATATTGGATGTGGTGGTAAAGAGGGAAGGGGTAAATTGTGCCACTGTGCACAGCCATATATGGTGTCAGACCAGGTGACCCAATATTTTCTGTATCTTTCAGTTCACAAACATCTCTTGATAGATAGTGAAAGTTTCTATGGAGAGGAGCAGTAATGACGTTTCAGCTACAGATGTCAGAAGTGTATGTTTAGGGTAGAGCAAAACAGAGCAACCAGTTAGTGAAACTTCTCAAGGACACTCTGTAGCCTCCATTATTAACATTAAGACTGGGACTCCTAAAGGTCCAGTTGGAGTTTTATGCACTTTTAGAGAGTTCAGGAGCAGTGCTCAGCATACATGGCTCCTGTGACTTCCATACTAGCTTAACTCTGGGAGCATCTCTACCCTCGGGATTTGACCGTCCAACCAATTCCTTATCCATCTAACACTCCACTCATCAAATCCATCTCTCCAATTTGGACAGAAGTATGTTGTGATGGACCATGTCAAAGGCTTTACAGAAGTCCAGGTGAATTACATCTGTAGCTCTTCCACGTCCACTAGTGTAGTCACCCCGTCATAGAAGGCCCTTGAGTTGGTCAGGTAGGACTTTGCTCTGGTGAAACTGTGATGGCTGTTGAATCACCTCCCTGTCTTCCATGTGCCAGGCACAGAGGTGAGGCTGACAGGGTGGTAGCTCTCAGGGTCCTCCTTTCTGGCCTTTTTAAAGATGAGTAATATGCTTCACCTTTTCCAGTCACCTGGGACTTCACCTGACAGCCATGATTTTTCCAATGTCATGGAGAGTGTCTTGGCAACTAAATCAGACAGTTCTCTCAAGACTCTGTGATGCATCTCATCGGGTCCCATAGACTTGTGCACATTCGAGTTCCTCAGGTGGTCATGAACCCAGTCTTGCAGTGTGAGGGACTTTGTTCCCCCGGTCCCCATCCTGCTGTCCATCCATTCAAGAGGTGCAGGAAGAGAGGTTATCATTGAAGACTGAGGCAAGACAGTTGTTGAGTACCTCAGCCTTCTCATCAGTTGTTACCCATTTTCCAGGATTATTTATCAGGGGGTAACACCTTCTTTGATTTTCTTTTTCTGGGTAGCCCTTCTTTTGTGTCCCCTGCCAGGTTCCATTCCAGATTCGACTTGGTTTATTTCTTTGAAGGTGTGTATCACTTATGCACAGCATTTTGGGCAACATGGCAGAAAGGGATGATTCAAAGTGTGCTGGCAAAAGTGTTTGAGGGGTCTTGTGTAGAAGTGGAGAAAGTTACTGTATGGGCCCAGGGCTGCGCATGAATAAGACTTTAAACAGGAGAAAATAGTATCTTTTTAAACAATAGTTTTATATTACTCTTGTTACATATTCCCCTGAGTTATATGGGGAAAGAAGTCTGATTCTTAAATATTTTACTTCCCCTTTCCTACATAATAGGGGGGAAGTGGGGGCATCAGAATAGTGAATCGAGAGTGTTGTATTGGAATATTGCTTTCATTTCTCTTTGAGACACACTGCCTTTAAATGCTGAGTGGGAGGGAACTCCTGCTCCAGTGGAACACCACAGTGTGATTTGTGACCTGCTGATCTTACTCAGTTGTATCCATACCCAGCTATATCAATGTTCAGTGTTTGTTAGAGACAAATTAGGAGGAGCAGTTGTTAAAGTTACTGGAAAATTGTAATTTTAGCCCAAAAGGCTGGCTGTTAACCTGGGGCTGGAATTTTGCTGTCTGTGGTGTACTACCTGTATTCCATAAGGGATGCAGGTATGTTTTGCAGACCATAGGATCTGTTGATAAGTTAGAGAGACTGTTATTTCCAGAAACCATACTAAATTGGTTTTCCTGCTTTATTCGGGATGTTTGTGGTGGGTTATGGAATGCTCTCAATTGAACAACCTGCTAGCTAAAGACCAAAGTCTCATTTATGAAGGGAAACTGATTTGTTTGCCCTTGATTTATCATCCAGCAATAAGATAAGCATTAATATGCTTCAGGTTATTCATCATCATATGGTGTTTGCTTGTGCAACCTAGAGCATCCTTAAGTGCTTCTTTAAGGTCAAAATTGCCATTGCTTTGATTTTGTTGATACCCTTGGTTCTCTAAGGCCCTGTTTGCTTTTTGGTTGCTTCCTTCTGAATATCATCTTCATATTCCCAGGTTATTCCTACAGCTACTGTGGACTAATGCTCCCTTCCCCAAGGTCATGTTAAGAGGCTTAAGGGACTTCTCTCAACTGCTGCAGTGTGTTATTAATGAGGTGGGACTTGCACCCTGATATTCTCTTTTCTGTCTGGTGGGTTAGTTCCTATGCTGTGTCAAAGAAGCAGCTACAATTTCAGTCTTTCATCTTGAGACTAAATACTTAGACGAACTCAGAGAAAAACATCAATAAGGAAAGGTGTTATTTCTAGCTAGCTCTTCTAAAAGGTTTTGGTTAAAGATGGAAAGACTGTCTAGTTTTCTAGTTTCCTATTATTTGCATCTTATGTAAACACCTAGCAAGAAGAGCTTTGGCCAGTTGGCAATATTTCTAAGATTTTCTTAACCATAGTTTAGAGCAATATTTTTAGGGTGTGCTGACAGTTCTTACTTACTCTTTGGATCTGTGGTGTTTGCCAGCTTGCTGGATCTGTCACTCTTGATGTTATACTGACCATAACCAAACACAGCTGTTGAAACAATACAGAGAAAGGACTTCATTTGCCCAAGACCCTGCATAGGCTCATGACTTGGCTTTTGAACCCTTCCTGCTAACATTATGTTTAAGTTAATTCTGTGTATTGTTTTGCCATGCCTAACCAGCTATCCTGTTTGTGTCCCAAGACTGAATGTCTTCTGTACCTGCCCCTACAATATGTTTTAAATAACAGGCTTTTACAATCTTTCTGCAGAAATTAGCACAGATTCTGGATGTAGAAAAAAAGGATAAAGGTGCAGAACATTAGTGAGTCATGTGAACATCATGAGCTTACATCAGTTTTAGTCTTAGTTCTTTCATTCATTTTGGACTCTAAAGTAAGTGGTGTTGATTTTCTACATGTGATTATGTGGTACAAAGAGAAGATTTCTTGTGGCAGCTGAACAGTTACCAGCTGTTTACATCATTCCATGGGTGTAGAAGTTGAGTTCTGAGTTGCCCTTCAGTGTAAATGCAATTACTTATTGATGAAGAAGTTTAGAGGGTTAGCTAGTAGGAGAGGGTAGAGGGGAGGATAGACCAGAGAACACAGCTGTCTTTCAAGAGTAATACATAGTCTTTAGCTTTTCTCAGTTACAGTATAGTTATCTGTTTTAATTATTTTCTGATGATACTGTTTCTTTAATTAGTATTAAAGAAGCCATAGACTAACATACTTTGTTAGATCTGACATTGGCTTCAGACGTTGCATTCTTTAACTCCATATCGATCTTGCAAAGGGCTGTTCTGCATTCAGATAGCTGGAAAATAATTATACTTCTGCATGGGCCATGTCAAATATTGAGATATTCCTTGTTCTTCCTGTTTCCATTTCTTCCTGTTTTCACTTTTTCCTTGTGTGAATTAGGGCAGACTTGATGTCTTCCATTTTCCATTTCCTGACTGTTCCTGGTGAAGCTCTCAGCGCAGTACAGAAGTAGGAATAGCCATGGCATGGGGTATGGATGATTAGAAATCTGAATTGACCCTTGATGTGTTCATGTGAAAGCTTCATAACTGTTTTCCTTCTTAAGGGAAACTTTCAAAAGCCTTTCAGCTGCTCAGAAGCATAAAGGAAAGGAGGTACTTTGATTTAAGGAACTGTAAACTAAAATTCACAAATGTGCGTCTTGGAAAACTTGGAGCCTGTGTTGATGAAATAGCTTTGATTTTTCATGTCGCTATTTAGGCTTTGACTTTTCTGTGGTCATTTAGTCTGGGTAAATCACTCTGCATGGGTTCAATGTATCTGGTTCCTTGCATAAGATCTTTGGGAATATGAGGTATGTGATGTATTGTGAGCGTGTTGCACCTTCACAGGAAAAAACCATGCTGTTGTGTTCCTGCAGTGCATCTTTGAGCTAATGTTGTCCTCAGTTCTGATTCCTAGTAGAAATGGTTTTTTAAAGGCACTTGCAAGAAAGTAGCTAAATCTTAAAAAGGGGAGGGAGTTCCAGCATCCCTGTTGATCACTTGACATGAGGAAATGGAGATATGAAGGAGGCACAGCTATAAGGACAACCACAAGTTATTCATTGAACTAATTATGGCTGTATATGAAGTAATTATGGCTACGTAGCTTTGAGGGCCTTGCTGTCTTCAAGTGTGTGCTAGAAGACATTAAAATAGAATTCATAAAAATTCCTTATGGTGTGTCCCACAAAATTGCGTATCAAATGCTTCTGCTTTGCATCAGAAGTAGATCTGAAAGTCCATTTGATTCTCTTGACTCTGAACTGTGGAAAACTGTTAAATTGCAAACCTCATAAATCTTCCTAGCAAGTGTGCAAATTGGAGTACAAGCATTTTCTTGCCCTTCCAGTGGTTTTAAGTAACCGTACATCTGAGTAGTGTCTAAACTTCCCCTGTACATTTTTTGGATATTAAAAGCTTTATGTTTTTGCAGCAGAGTTGCCCCAAACCTTCTGTGAGACATGCTCCACTTAAAAAAAAAAAGATACTAAATTGGAAAATGAGGCAGCTTGAAAACTTACCTAGTATTAAGTATAAATTCTTGTCTACCATTTGACTTCCAAGAGATTGGATCATGTGATTGCTATGTAATATTCAAACTGGCACAGAGAGGTGAAAGCAAATAGTGAAAATCTGAGGAAGTTGGAAGGTGTTAATATGGAGGTGTAGAGCAATGCTGTGGTAATAAATAATACTCATGTTGGCTAAATGTAGTTCATATTTTGGTAACTTTTTTTTGTTTCAGAGCTGGAGATTTTATGCTTTTTAAGAAAAATATCCACCTCAACCTGTCTGCTATGAGCTACAAAGCACACAGTACCCTCTGTTTTAATATGACTTAATTCTGACAAATATCCAGGCATCTAAATAGCTGACATTGTAAGCTCAGTTCTGTTCAAAAACACTAGATTTGCTGTAGTAACATTTGTGTTGCTAACTAATCTTTGCTCCTGCCTTAATGCTAAAATAGTTGGAAGGATTTTGCTTAAATTCTTCCAGAGCTTCTGTCGGTCATAAAGCAAGGAACCAAGCTATGAAATTCGTGTGAAAGCCAGGTAAAAACAGAGTACGTACCATCTTATTCAGAGATCAGAGCTGATCCTTATCTGAAAAGAATTCAGGGAATTTACTTGACAGAATTGTGAAGGGGGCACCAGTCGGAAAACAGAAATGGTGCCCAGAGATGAAGACTGTCGTGTTGTGTTTTGATTAAAAACTGTTTGATAAGTAGGGTACTCCATTAAAGGCTAAGGAAGGAGACCTGGTGCTGAAATTTTAGCCAGTGTTGAAAGTTCTTTGTTCTGGAAATACAGTAATTGCTTTTCAGCTCATCAGGCCTCTGGGAGAGCCCTAAGAGGTAATACAATTTTGGTGAGTTTGGGCTAAGTAATTGTACAAGATGACTTCCCAACTTTCTTAATGCTGGTTTTACCATTGCATTTACATTTCAGGCAAAAGTAAGTTTCTGGTTACATTGGTTGTATGGAAAGTCATCAGGAATGGGTGGGTGGGGCAGCCTTTTTCAAATTCAGTCACAGATGTATAAAACTTTCTTCCTGGGCAATTGAATTTAAGCTTTATTCTGGAAAATGTATTCCTATTTATAAAGTTCTTAACCTGATAGAATTTCTGAAACTTGCTTATGGCCATGGGTGCAGCGGGCCCACTGTCAGTTAGTAACATCTGGAGGTTTTCAGCCAAACCCTCCATTCACAGAAGGGGCTGTTTGATGGCATCTTGGATGGCATTTTGGATGGTTCTTGCTGAAAGAAACCAAGCTGCCTGCCTTGCTTAAGTTCAGATATTTCCTTGACAGCTTTGCAAATTTATTTAATGTGTCAAAGGGCCTGCTGAGAGTAGAATTCACGAGCAGCTTTGCTAAAAGAGCCAGTGCTAAAGAGGGAAGATCATGCTACTGGGAGAAGGCAGATGTGGGACAAAGATAGGGGACAGGTCTCCCCCTTTTCCCAGCTGTGAACCATTGAGATCATCTCAGCTGCCAATAGCATGATAGCCTCCATGTGATTAGAAGGCTTTGCTGTTGCCCTTGTTAGTGACCTGAGCTTCACAACTGATACTTGGAGCCAGAGCTAGAGTCAGTGTGATGGCTGAGTACCAGAAATAGAAAATAGAGTTTGGCTGTGTTCTCATCCAGCTTGGATATACTGACATTACTTTTTTTTCCCCGGGGTCATCAGAAGTGGTTAAGATGGAAGAGGAATCAGAACTCTCTATGTTTGCTTTAGCTGCCTGTTATATGACCTTGAACAAATAATTATGAAATTCTGTGAATACTTGAGGCTGTTGTAGATAGTCCTGTTCTTCTGCCATGAACAGTCCAGACTTTGTGTTAACAACAGTGTGCTTCCCTCTCATTTGACTTACTCCTTTTTCTTACCTCCCTGCTGCATCATCTCCACGGTGATTTTTATTAATTACACCACACTATTAGACAAAAAACAGTGAATAACTTTATCACTTCTGTTTCTCAGGCCTGGAGGAAAGCAGACTGGCATCTGGATCAGCTTAAGCTATAAAGAAACTTAAATGTTGAAGTCTGCTTGCTCTGTTCTCTTTTGTGGTGGGCAGATCTGTGTAGCTGTAGGGAGCTGAATTGGAGGAACTTAACCCAGATTTTACCCTTACTTGCCCAGTTAGTTACCCTTAGTAACTTGAGCAGCTTTACCTTCATTCAGTTTTCTGACCCTCACCATAAGACTGCATAAAACACATTGTGCAGGATGGGAACATGCATCAGGATACTGAAGGTGGCAGTCTAGGGAGAGATAGTGAAAGATTATGGTATCTTAGTGTTGAGGGAACTAAGCCTGAAGGGACCAGACAGTTTCAGACCTTTAGACCTCAGAAGACTTGGAGGACTGTCTGGAATCATCTGATGAAAAAGCCATCTTAATAAGGTTGATTATGAAAATACTTGATTCTGGAGCAGTCTGATTTGTTTATGACCTGTGGTAGATCTGGAGGAGATTCCCAGAAAGTCATTGAGTGGGAACACTAGGTAACATAACTGCAAATAGTTCCTCAGAATGATGAAAACAGAGTGCCTCACTTTCTCTGAGTTTTGAGTGAAGCTGGTAATTGCTGAGCAGGGATAGCCTTGCTGCATTCCACAGCAGCTCCATTAAGATGCTGTTACAGAGTTCCAGGAGCCTGATTTTCTGCCTCTGCAGGCATGAGGGATGAAATCTGATGGTAGGTTCTGCTCTTCTGATCTCTCCTACAGCTTTCTTGATCAGACTTTTTATGTATCTTTGGGAGAGCTGTCTGCTTAGAACCTGTGCTATCTTTACATGCAGCAATGTTTTTAAAATACAAGCTACTCAGGATTTCTCCTAATGGATAATTAGTGGATCTCTTGTCCTGGTTTGTAGTCATTTATCTTCAACATAAAAGCAAGCACTAATTTTTTTCATGTGAGTCAACATGTAGTTGCTATATAGCAGTTGCTTTCAATCAAATGCAACTTCGAATGGCAATTAAAGCAAAGGATAATCAGGCCTGCAGTGTGATTTTACTGCTCCATTGGCTTTCTTGGGAATTGCCAAGGTCTGGGACAACTGTAACCAAAATTACTTGTGTCACAAGCCCCTAGAATGAGCTGTTAGATCTGCTGTACTACCATGCTAAGCACTGATCTGGCCGGATATGCCGCTGTTAAGGCTGTGTGTACTGAATTGAGAGCTCTTGGAAAGGTAAATAACCTTTTCCATTGTATTAGTTCTACAAAGTAGCTTCTTTTGCTGCAAGATATCTCATTAAGATACTTGCTGTAGATGTCTGAGGTCTTCAGTCCTGTACTGCTGGTAACCTGTAAACTCTTTGAGGAGATAGCGGTGAAAATTAGCTATACTCATTGCGTTTTTGTTTTTTTTTTTTTTTTTTTTTTTTTTTTATGAAAGCAGGTCCTCTACTATCATCTTGCACTCATGCTGGCCTTTTTGAAGTTAAGTGACTCATGAGGCTGCCAAGGCACTTGGATTGTTTTTTAGCCCTTGTATTTTGATTTTTAGGTTGGCTTTTTGGAATGACTGTTCTGGCTGCAGCACATCTTATCCTGCGGGAATCCACCCTCATGATGAAGATTTCTTGACACTTTTATAGAAAGAGCAATATAGCTGAAACTTGTCACTAAAGAAAAGGGACCCTTTTTAGCACTTCACCTAGAAGGAGGACGAAATGAAAGAATTGTGTATTATTTGCAGCTGCTGTATTCAACATGGAGTGTACTGATTTATTTTCTAAAAAGAGTTGCTTTTGCAGTTTGAAATGCTCTGGTTCGTCATTGTGAAGTGCTTTCCCCTTGGCCCGTGGCAGTGCCAGGCTCTGTTGCTCCATGTACACTTCCAGCTGGTGGTTTCATTCCAGCAGTTCTCTGCCTTCAGCCTCCTGGTGCTGCGCTGTCCCCTCCTCAGTCTGATAAGCTGCTTGTCCAGCCACGTGGTGAACCATATTGAGGAACTGAGCTGGTGAAACTAATCCAGGAAAAGGGAGAGGTGGTTAGTTTCCATCCAGATTGGTTCCCAGATATGATTCTGTGAGCAGCTGCACATGTGCTTATTTATGGTGGAAAGAATAAGAAAGAGTGATGCAGCACTGGGGGCTGGCGGTGTTTGGCTGATGCCAGTGCTAGCTGAGCTGCAACACAGTGGGGCTTTTGTTTTGTGTATTCCAATGTCTCCAGCACAAAATTACATGAAATGCATAGGTTTTGCAATAGGACATGAAATAAAGATGCTTGATTTCAGTCAGAAGGTGGTAGAAATCAGAAGGCTTTATTTGCAATTCATTCAGCCCTTTTTATAGCATGCTGTGCTAAAAAGGCACATTATTGGTCCATAGGACTGACACCTCTCCCATTGGCTAAGTAACAGGAATAGCAAACAGCACCTGTTGTTATGGGAAAGGAATATTGTTTACACAAGGTTGTTTTGGGAAAAAGAAAACTGTTGAAAAGTTTCCCTTGGGAAGAGCTAGCAATTCTCAGGCTCAGAAAATATCGGGTCCACACATAGGAGGTAACACTAGAGATTTAAAACTTCCCTCAAAATAATATTTATTTTGTCACAAAACAGAGCACTTGATGAGGGATTCTAGAGCCTATTTCAGTTGTCTTTGGGCATGTCTTTGTAGCTAATAGTCTCCTGGTTGAAGCTAATTATCTTTGATCAGGAGAGGTTAATTAACTCTGAATGTTGCCTCTGTAGAGTTCTGAGGAAATTTGAATAATTCAGTGTAATATCAGCGAACGTTGTGGGCAAATGGGAAGATCTGTTATCAGGATTCAAGTCTCTGTCATCGTGACCTCACACTAAAGAATGTGAATGATAAAATTGTCTATGTATTTGGAAATTTGCTCCCTATCTGCCAGGCTAAAATGGTTTGGAGGAGAGTGCTGGCTGAGCTGGAGATTCGAATAGACATTCATTACATGTTGCACATTGAGTTCTGAACTGTGTTGTGGTCTGATAGACCCAAATTTAATGATCCTCTTCCAACTGGTTTAGGAGAAGTGAGACTTTAACCCCCAGGTCCTGAAGGGTGCAAGGAAGTCACAAACCGTGGAGATAAGGACTCACATGTTCTTCAGAGGTGGAGGTGTAGGTTAGGATGCTGGACAGCTTTTTTTTTTTTTTTTTTCCTCGAACTTTGTTGACCACATGGTGTACTGTGAATGGTAACAAACTTGTTTGGCTTTGCTTGAGAGCTAATCAATGAAACATAATACTTAAAGCAGGCACACAAATTAGTTTGTAATCTTAAGGAGATCTGGAGAAAGTTGCCGTCTTTGTTAGGGTGGGCTGTTCTTTGTAAGGGATGAAAGGAAAAAAAAGATACAAAAAATTACAGGAATGAGCATGGTAGTTGCTTTATTTCTGTGCTAGTGATGGTAATTAAAAGAGAGATGGCACATGAAATTCTTGAATCATTTTTATAGGTAGCAAAATGCATGTTCAAAGCCGTTTCTTAAGGAGTGTTTCAGTTGCGCATAAAAGCAGCCAACGAAGCTCCTCAGCTTTGAGGTTAGATGTGAAAAAATGTTAAAGGTCCATGTGGCTTCTTTTAAGTGAGGCTTAATATTTCTGTTGACATTTTTGATACCAGTTTCTAAGAAAATAAGACCATGTAGTCTCACAGAATGTTTTTTGTTGGTTGGGACTTTTTGTTTTTAATTTTGTAGTTCATATATATACTAGAGGTACCTAGGCATCCTATCTCAGGCTCTGTTTTTAGTCTAAGTCATAAATGGACTTTGAATGGAATGAATCCATCAGTGATTTCTGGGCTGTCACATAAACGGAAATTTAATATTGCTCATACCTTTCCATGAAGGAAAACTAATATATCACTGGAGTGGCGTTAAGTGATATAGTGTCATACTATGATTCTAAAACAGATGATGGCCTTTCAACTGTTGTTAAAAACCTTTTAAGGCAAGCTATGAACAGGAAAATTGTCTTTTTGTTTCAAAAGCTTTTAAAATGTCCTGTTGGTCAATCAGCTTTTAAAGTGATTTAAATCAGCCATACAAATCAAGACACTTTTGGGAAAAAATTATGTAAGGTGAACTCTGAGGTAAAAGTATGCGCTAAACTGATTGTTTGAGGCTTGTTGGTGGATTGTGGTGATGCACAAAGTATGTGGAGCCATTTGTCAACATCCCCATGGTAGCAGGTGAGACACTGGTGAGTTGAGAGATTGATTGGGAAAATATGACACTGAAGGATCTGGTGAGAACTTTATGTATTTGAAGTGGCAGTTTGCTGACTGCTGCATTCAAGGGGAGCTGTTTGAAGTATGGGCCTTTGAAGTTACAATAGAAACAACAGCTAAGCAATGATTTAAGTGTGACCATCCTGCAAAATTGCTTTGTTAACTAGTTAAATTTTGTAAGAAGTTAATAATGTAAAATATTTGTCAAAGATTATGGGTGTGGTGTGCCTTGAAGCTAAGACCTTAGCCACAGATATTAAAACTGTTGGGCACAGACGGGTGGGAGAGAGAGATTGATTTGATCTGATGATTTTCATTCAAGGTGTAATATTGTAGTAAACCAAGATAATGTTGGAGTTCAATGCAATCACTTAAACTAAATATTTTAGTGACATATCCTACTGTATTTATTCCAAGGGAAGAGGATTCTCTTATCACAGCAGATGGTATCTGACAGTGAAAATCTCAAATTTCACTGTGCTCTAAATTTTCCCTGAAAATCTTGATTTTATTACTTTTGATTATATTACTTTTATTTGAGGTTGTTAGAGCAGTTTCCAGGATTACCGTGAAATCAGGAAGCTTTGTTCAGCCAGTTCCTTATGGCTCTGGGTTAGGTGGTGGTTTGTTTGAGCTTTTTGTCCCTTAATGCCTGTTGAAAATAGCTTTGACTGGGATGTGTTTCCAGTGTGATGGTGCAAAATATCTGGGTGATGCTGCTGCTGTGTTTGAAGCTGATAGTGTCATATAATTGCTTGAAAGTGCTCGAAAAGTTGGGGTGATTTAGTGATGTGGGATAAAAATTACATACGGGACATGAGTAAGAATAGTTTCTCTTGAATATAAGTGTGGCTTAATCCAAGGTTGTAGGTGTTTGTTGTTTGTTCTGTGGCTTTGCTGAATCCTGGCTGTTCACACTTGCTGTCTGACAGAAAATTGAGTGTTTGGTGGGATTTTTTTTTTTCAACAGTGCTTTGGGAATCATTAAAAGGCTGAAAAATTAATTTTCAATCTAAGAAAGTTCTTTGAATTTTTTTTTTTCCTATTTTTAGCGCCGGCTTCGTCATCTTCGGAATATTGCTGCACGTAACATCATTAATAAGAATGGTTATCGCCTCTTGGATACATACTTCACTCTTCACTTGTGTGATAGTGCCAAGGTCTACAAAGGTAAGCCAGGCTTGCTGTCAACCTTTTTGCTAGCTAATCTTTGAATTCTTATGATACGAATTTTCTTTCTTCTTTTTTTGTATTGACAACTTGCTACCATTAGTTACATCACCTTTGCTAACAGTGGAGAAGAGCTCTTTGGTTTCCTCAATTTCATGAAAGCTTTCAGTGTTAGCAGCCTGGGAGGCAAAACAGATGACCAGTTTTGTAGTCTCTTAAATCAGCCTATTTTGTCATTGCTTTTCCCTGAGTGATGATGTAAGAAATTGGGAACTTTCAAGGGCACATAAAAGTTAAAGCTTTTGGAGCTTTAGTTGTCTTTTTTATGGGGAAGAGTGTCCCACTCTGTGTATACCAGTTGTTTTACAGAGCATACATCAGCACATATTGTTATCAAGGTTTTCAAAAAATAGAATTGTCAGCCAATGACGTGACGCTTCCAGGCATCTCTTCTAGTTTGAATAACTGTGTTTGAGCATTAGATCTCCTCTGTCTTGCTCTCCTTTCCCACTATGGTATACTGTTCTTCATTATGGAGAGATGTCGTTAAAAATACATTTTCATACTCCTTTTTGTGTGATTGGAGGTGAGTTTTTCTTAATTTTTATTTTCATCTGGCACAGTGACAGATCTGGCATCTTGCCTTGCTTTTTTTACCAAGGTTGGTGCTTTAGAAGGATAAGAATAGAAAATTTGAACTTGCTGCCTGGACTTTGTTGTGGTGGCTGATTAAACCTGTCACTGATGACTGTTTCTGCAGGGTTTGGTGTTAGGGACTGTTTTGCACTTAATCAAAGCTTTTTGCTTGGTCTCCAGTGGGCTGGGATATTGTACAAAATCTGTATTCCTGCCTCTAGGGTTGTCTGTCTAAAGTCTTTTAGATCTTGCTTTGACTGGGAAAGTCAGGGTTCATGTGCCTAGCAGTTGCTTATTCCCATTTAAATACAGGGTTGTTGGCACCTCTGTCAGGTAACTTGGCTGTTTCTACTCTGAGCACCTGGAGCAGGTCACCATTGCTCCTCAGGAAAGTGCTGTAATTAATTTATCCAAGTTGCTGTGTTCCAGGAAGATGTGTGTGAAAAAACCACTCATTTTTGCAAATGTCATCCAAATACTGTTAAGTACTGTGTCATGTTCTTTCCTCAGAAATCGAAGCCTTGTAAACATTGAGGATTATCATGGGTATAAAGGCGAAATACTAAATTTAAATAATGACTTGTAATAAGTAAGTGTGAAGGAGTAATCTTAGTCAAAAGCATGATTGCATTTCAAAGTCTGTCTCATGAATGGGTTACTAATAAACTGGACCCACTAACATTTGTCTTTCTTGATTGTTACTTGTTTTAGTTTTTTCTGTTTCAAATACTAAGATTTGTATGAGTGTTTGAGCTAATCTAAAGGTGCTTTTTTTACTTATTTTTCTTTAGAATTTTATAAGAGTGAGGTGATCAAGAATTCTCTGGTAAGTTACTTTAATGTGGAAAAACTTTGTTTTCAAAATTGTGTATTTAATGCAGTATATTGATTTCTCTGCTGAATACCATAACTGTTTAATGTGTCTTTCCACTGTTCAGTTCTGTTAGGACCATTGTGTTCTCCTCCTCCTTTTCAGATTCTTTTCATGAGGGTTAGAATAGGGAGCTACTGAGTAGTAGAAATGCTGATTTCTATTAGTGTCTTCATGTTGTGTAGGAAAACAGCAAGGGGTGTCTACCTGCCAGATATATACATACATTCTTTGAGCTAAAGCTGTAAGAAACTGAAGTTTGAAAACATGATAGATTTTCTAAATTTTTCAGTTGAGATGAATGAAGGGGCCAGAACTGAACAGTTTATTGCAAGTGAGGAAGGGTAATAGTAGGATAGGAGTAGGATGCTGCAAATGTTGGCTAAAGGAGTTTGAAAATCTCCTGAGGACTTTTTCATGCCTACATTAACAAGGTAGAACTGCTCCATTTATAGCATCCTGGGTAAATGCTTTGAAACTCTCCTGAATGAAGGAAAAGCTGTCTTGTACTCAAGGCTGCTAACTTCTCCAGTTTCTCTCTTAGGTTGTTAGGATTTTTAGTTCTGTCTGTTCTAAATTAGGGAAAGGGAAAACAAAAAGGCAAACTAACCACGGGATATAAGAGTTGAAATGACGAAAATCTAAATAGAAGATGTCTTGAGGACATCCTATATATAACCTATGGGAATTTTAATGACCTGGTATTCTTGTGCCTGAATAGCTATGAAATTTTACTTCTTGTTAGGAGGACTTGATTAATGCATTTCTTCTGTAATACTTAGTGGGTAACTTTGCCTCTCCCTTATTTTCAGAGGCCTCCTATTTCAAATTGACTCATTCCAGTTAAGGGATGCTAAGCCTTTTCCAAGCTGCTTGAGCACTAGAAGGGAAGGCGAGTTCTTTCATGGGATGGTGGGTTCCTATCTTTTGCTTTGGAGGACCTACTCTTTCTGTATTCAGAGGAGAGAGAGAAATAAATAAAAGCACTTTCCCGTTTCTGCTTTTGGATACCCTGTTGTTGTCTCTTGGCACTAGTAATGTTGGATTGACGACTTGGTTTTGCTAGAGCTTGGGTCAGTTCTTTGGATGTTGTTAGAGATGAATGGAAATTCTTGAAACACATTGTCTTTGCGAATCTGAGTTCTGGTGGAATTTGCCATTTGACTTAATGTGTGCTGCTTCTGAAAAGCTTCAGGTGTAAGGCTGATCTCATGGAGTAAAGATGAGCTTTTAGTGACAGCATTTGAGGATTGAGCATCAGTCAAGGAGGAGAAGAATGTGAACAAATATGACAGCAAGTTCTGCAAATTTAATTATTGGGGAATATATCACCATTTAACTTTGGGAATACAAGCTATACTCTGGTTTTCAGAAGTTGAATTATAATTGTAAAAGAAATGTTACATCCGTTTTGAAAGTTCCTGATTTGGTTAAACTGAATTAGTAATTTCTGAAGTAAATTCTTTGTCTTGTAATGGAAGAAAGCAAAACCCATCCACAGTTTCTGAAGTACTTTACAGCATGTACCTTTTAACTGAGGAATTCTCTCAAGCAAACAGGATAAGGAAGCAGCAGATCTTGAAATGGCTGTTATTCCTCATTCTTAAGATTTTTAAAAATCTTTGAGGTGGCCTTGCTACTTTCTGAATTGTCAATTTATGGACTAGTTTCAGCTTGTTTAAACTGTATTTATCCTTCTTTCCATACTTAGAATCCAACGTGGAGGAGTCTTGACTTTGGAATAATGCCTGATCGTCTTGATACCTCTGTCTCCTGTTTTGTTGTGAGGATCTGGGGTGGCAAGAAGGAGCACTTTCAGCTTTTGATTGAATGGAAGGTCAATCTAGATGGGTTAAAGTACTTGGGCCAGCAGGTAACATGAAAACATTTTTTCTCAACTTTTTTCTTCAGGAAACAAAATATCTGGATGAATTCATATATAGAATGCTGAGAAAGGAAATGAGTGTGTTTGAAGATTTTAAAGTCTGATTACAGATATTAATGTTAGTTTACATCAGAGCATTAAATCATATAGTGGGTTGGGGCTGGAAGAGACCTTAAATATCACCCAGTTCCATCCTTCTTCCATGGGTGGGGACACCTTCCACTAGACCAGGTGGCTCCAAGTCCTGCCCATCATGGCCACCTTCCAGGCATGGGGCAGTCACTGCTTTTGCGGGCAAACCTGTGCCAGGACCTCAACACCCTCACAGCCAAGAATTTCTTCCTAATATCCCATCTAACCCTGCCCTCTGGCAGTGAGAAGTTATCCCCCTTGTCCAAAGTCCCTCTCCAACTCTCTTGGAGCTCCTTGGGCTGCTGGCAGGGGCTATAAGGTCTCTCTGGAGCTTTCTGTTCTCCAGACCAAACTTTTGACCCTTATCTCTGTTTAGTTTCCAGTTATCTTATTTATTTTTGTCACCTGGAAATGCAATAATAGGAAAGATGCTCTGTCTGGCGTGTCTGATTTCAAAGTAGAATAGCTGAACATAGTGACTGTTGCTAAAGCTGTGAAGCAAACAGGTTTTCCATGGTTAAATTCAGTTTTCTGTGAGGTTTTATATACCTATAGAATTATAGGTGATGAAGAGCTGCTTTAGACTCTTGGAGCAATTTGTGCTCTTTTGATGTGAAAATTTGCAGTAAGCTGGCTGCAAACGGATTAATTTTCTTCCTTCCGTACAGATCCATGCAAGAAACCCGAATGAGATTATTTTTGGTCTTAATGATGGTTATTATGGAGCTTCATTTGAACAGAAGGTAAGGGTGTATTGTATTTGTCCTGGCTTGTTGGTACTGGTGACAAACTGAAATTCAACCTGTGAGGTTGATTTTTCACATTTGGATGCTCAGAACATTAAGATGCTTTGTTTTGAGAAGGAATAGATTTTGACATGACAGGTATGAACTAATGTCTTGCCTTGGTTGCATGGATATCTGTGATGTTTTAAATGACTTAAAGTGTAGCATTTAGGGTCCAAAAACTCTCTGGTTACTGAAACTAAGCTTTGACTGTATTCTTTGAGGCAGACATTTCATTCAAACATAGGACATATTGAAGGTTATGTGGTTGTTAAGAGTCATTTTCAAGGCAAATATAAAGCCACGAAGTTTTGGTTATCAATCTGAAGCCTAGAGTTTGTAGGTCTTTAATGGGAAGCTATTTATTTGGTCATGCTGCACCTGTTTTACCCCATGGGTTTTTTCCTCAAGGATACACTGTAGTATTTGTTCCTGTCCAGGCAATTTTGTCTCTGATTATTACCTCACTGATGATGAAAAGGTTTAAACTTACCTGTTGTAAATAGTGCATCTGGCAGGTTTTTTTCATCTCAAATTGTTGGTGGCAGTAGTGTGGTACAGATAGGTTGTGTCAAGTCCCTGTTTGGAGAGGAAATGACTCCTTGACACACAGCTGCAGTTTCTGCATTCAGTTTTGCTGAAGCAGGATGCAGTTGTAGATTTTCAAGATTTCAGTACTGACAGCCTGGGCCTGAATTAGAGGATGGGAACATTATCTTTTTCTGATTTTTGTCAGGACTTGTTCCCTAGATCATAATGTTTAAAGATACTTCTTGGTTTGGTTATAGAATCATATAATAGAATTGTTTGGGTTGCAAGGGGTCTTCAAGACCATCTTGTTCCAGCCCCCTGCCATGGGCAGGGACACCTTCCACTAGACCTGGTTGCTCCAAGCCCCATCCGACCCAGCCTAGAACACTTCCAGGGATGGAGCAGCCATGCTTCAATGGGGAACCTGTGCCAGGGCCTCAGCAACCTCACAGGGAGGAATTTCTTTGAAATATTTGATCTAACCCTGCCCTCTGTCAGTGTGAAGTTATTCCCCCTTGTCACAGAGTCACGGAATATTCTGAGTTGGAAAGGATCCACTAGGATCATTCTGTCATTCCAGGCCCATGTCCAAAGCCCATCTCCAGCTGTCTTGCAGCTCCTTTAGGTACTGGCAATGGTTCTGAGGTCTCCCTGGAGCATTCTCTTCTCCAGGCTGAACACCCCCAGCTCTCCCAGCCTGTCTCCATAGCAGAGAGGCTCCAGCCCTCAGAGCCGTTTGTGGCCTCCTCTGGATGCTCCATGTCCATCCGATGTTGGAGATTGCAGAGCCGGAGGCAGCACTGCAGGTGGGGTCTCTCATCCTGCAGGTTTCTCATTCTGTATCTTGGTTGCAAATACAGTTGTAGCCTGTCGTGTAGAGGAGCAAAGTAGGAAACTCTTGTAGCATTACTGATAGAGAAATCCTAAGTAATTGTAGTATAGAAATTGTCTTACTTGAATGAAGGAACCATAGCTAGAGCCTCTTCATTGTTATTGTCACTGTTCCTTCACTTTTTTTTTCTAGAGATGCCATAAAATTTTTAAATTCTGTATCCTTGACAATATATAGGTATTAGAAGCTTTACATTTCTTCCACCTCTTCTGTCCAGCAGCAGCTTGGTTGTTGCTGAGATGCTCAAAAAAAAGTTTTCTTTGAGTCATGTTCTTACTCAAGTTGCAGGTTTTTTTACTGCTATGGATACTTAGCTCATGGTAAGGAAAAAGGTTGGGTTTCAAAGGTTTCAAAAACCTTTGTAGATGCCTTCTGAACACTGAAGGGTACTCTTTCTTTAGTATAGATGTATGACTGTAACTCTTCTGGTGTTCACAGCTTTTCTTCTCAGTGTAAATATAAAAGTGTGCTGCCAATATAGCTGCTTTGTTCTTGATCACATTTGACTTGCACATAATTGTAGCTCCAACTTCTGAAATTGAACAAGTTTATTATTTTGCTGGAAGATTTCAGCAGGATTCTGCTACTTTCGTTAGAACCATGTCCAATGTATTTTCCTGTTTCTGTTCTGGCACTGGACCACTGAAGCATTTGTTCCTCTGTTTCATCCTCTCTACTAATCATACACTGAACCTTTATTTGGAGTTGCTTGAACTGGATCAATGTTTAAATAAGACAGATATGTGCTTCAGGGATTTATTTTGAAGCTGTCAACCTGGATTTAAAGTATTCCTGATCCTTGAGCAGCTTTTTGACTCTGTTTGGTTTTGTCTGAGGCTTCATGTGTGTAAAACTAGTATTTACCCAGGTTCAATCAATTCTGAATCAATTCTGAATTGAATCAATTCAGAATCAATTGAATCAATTCTGAATGCTATACTAGCTTTCCTAAAGCCAGGCTTCTCATCCTCTGGTTTCCTCAATGCCTTCCTGACTTACAGATTGCCTTTCAACTGTTTTATGCTTGCTGCTTACAACTGGTAGAACTCACTTTTGTTCTTGCAGAGTTACCTTTTCAGAAAGTGCATTGAGGGAAGCAAGTGTAGCTTCTAGTTAATGACTAGCTTTCTGATTTCTCCTTAAAGTAAAAGCAGAGCTAGTCAACTCTCTGCAGCTCGGAAGTTGTCAGAGGCACGGGGAAGAGAAACATAAGTTATATTTTTCAGGGATGCTGAATTGTAGCTTCATTTTCAACCATCAAGAAGGGAAGACCCTCATCTTTGGAAAGGTGCATCTCTCTTTTTTCAGTCTGTGATCTCCATCAATATAGGTAGAGTCTTCCCCACTTATGCATATTCTTTAAGTATTTTTTAGTGGCTAGATCCTGCCACTTTGCATGAGCCATGCCTTTTTGTGTGTTTACATGTGCCTATATCTAGTAAATGTGGCATAGAAAAAGACACTCTTCTTTCAGAGGGTAAACTTCCTAATAGCTAAGTCTGAAACCATTACATTATATGTTCTGCAAATTTCCTCAGGGTGGAACAGTTTGCATACACCACTTGGTGCCTGATTGTTTGGAAAATTCTTTTCAACACTGTAGTACAGGGGAAAAAGAAAAGGCTGAAATAGGTTGCTGCTGCAAATTCTTTCACTCCTGAAACCAGTTATTCTAGGTGAGTCCTCTTGTTCTCTGAGAAATGTTGCACTTTGCTTTCTGAAGGCAGTGTTTGTTGAAATGCCATCAACTTCATGCTGTAAAATCCTAGACTGGTTTGGGTTGGAATGAACCTTAGAGCTTATCCAGTTCTACCCTCCTGCCTTGGGCAGGGACACCTTCCACTAGATCAGGTTGTTCCAAGCCCCATTAAACATGGCCTTGAACATTTCTAGGGATAGGGCGGAGTGATGCTGGTACCTTGTGTGTTTTCAGTTTTCCACCATCCTAGTTCTTTCAGACATTAAGATGTTTTTATTTTGGTATTTTTTAATGGAGAGATGTCTGGATTTCAGCATTTAGCATCCACTGTCTTGGGTACGGAAATGAAGAGCTTAGAGAGCTGCTGGGATGGTGCCTCTGTAGCAATGTGATGTGCTACACAGTGTGTGTATCTCAGGATTATTCAGGTGGAACCATATTTTTGGTGGAAAGGAGTGTCTGCTGTGTGGCCTGTGGTTAACACAGTTGTGTCAGGAGATGTTGACGTTTAACTCTTGAATTTCAACATCTTCTATAGGGAGACAGACTCCTGTTAAGGCAGGAAAGAATCTTTAGGAAGGGATTGTAGTACTTAAAATCCATCTTTATCTGTTGGATATCTGCTGGCTGATCACAGGTACCAGATGGGGCTGCTTTATATGCTGAAGTAAGTGCCTTTTTTCCTGCAATCCATAATCTTTCTGACAGTGCTGCCAGGTGGCTGGACCTGCTTAAAATTTACTTTATCATGTAAAGCAACACTTCGCAAAAGAGTTTGCAACTTTTCTAGGAATTTGTGTGACTCTGCCTGATAAGGAAAAGCTCAGTATCTGACATTTGCACCATGAGTAATTGCTGTTTGTCTGTTACTGTTTTGATACCTTGTGTGCAGAATGGATACTTTGGTCTCTTCAAAGAACAACCTTACGTCGTTCTTACTTTTTAACTTCCAGAAACTTGTTCATGTCACTCAAAACTAAGATTACTTTGATCTTTTAATGTGTTACAGCATGGATAAAGGATAGAGCTTTATCTTATGTTCCTGTAATTCTCTGCCACGTGACTGAGTGGGCTCTCAGGTCTGAAGCTGAAGAATGGCAGTGCACTTTTCAGTGTTTCTGTGCATAAAGTTATGGATTATAAAGTTCAAGAAAACACACTATGTGTCTAGAACACAGAAAAACTGATAGGTCTTTTATACCTTTATAGGATAAGTGGTGTTATTGCCACCATAAATTGTTTCTACCTACCATAAATAAAACATGTGTAAAGACAGATTTAAAATGCATTAAGTGAAAGATCATTTATTCTACTAAAAGTGCATGCTTTTAGTCAAGGTAGATTTTTGTAATTTTTAAAATCATATTCCTTCTTTTTCCTCCTGACCTCAAGGATCACTCAGGTACCCTGAAGAACAGTCTTCTCCAGGTGGATCAGAACTGTGTTCGTAACTCTTACGATGTCTTCTCTTTGCTTAGGTAAGGTTTTTGATAATATTTTGTGTAGCTGTTGTAACTTCTGTAGTGTCTATGTGTGGGAGGAATCTTTCCAAATATTAAAAAAACCCCAGCATTCTGGTGTGGAATGTGCAAAGGAGGTATCAGAGTTGTGCCGGTATACTGATATGTTGGGGAGCTGGGCTGTGATGTGTGTGTGGTCAGTGGTGGTCACTGGGCTTCTGACGTGTAGATGCCTGAGTGCTCTGAACTAGGACTGACTGTGGAGTGGGCCCGTGGACATGCCTTGTGAATGTCAAAATCATGGAACTTCTTTGTTGGAAAGTTTCTGGGGAAAGCCTTTACTCTGTTCTCAACAGCAATAAATGTTTTTAAAAACACAAGAACACAGTCAGGACCCAGTTACTCCAACACAGATGTGGTCTAAGAAAGGTACAGTGGTTTCTTGCTTTTGGGTGGCTACTTAAATGTGTGTGGTGATAAAAAAAAATGAAGTGCTAGTATTAAGTTAAACAAGATGTCCTTTTTCAGATCTGCTTTAATTATAATAGTTCAAAAATATTAGTTATGAAAAAGTATAATTGTGGTCTACCACTAAGTTGGTTTTGAGGAATCTCTATTTAAATGGCATTTTACAAGACAGATTAATAACTTCAGTTCTGCAGTAAAGGCAGTAGTAGATGTGCTATGAAGGAAACTCTTGAATAGGAAATGTTTAATATGCTTTCAAAAGTCTATGTAAAAATACATTTGACTTTTTAAATCAGTTGTACAAGTTAAACTCATTTGACAGTGTTGACAGTAGGTGTCAGTGTTGCCTGTCTGAAGAGAGAGGAAAAGTCAGCTTAGGTTGCCTATCAGATGTCCTTATTTAAGCTCTCTTAAAATTTCAATGTTCCATTTCTTGATTCTGTAAATCATATTTAAACTGAAGACTGCTTTCTAAATGTTTGTTTTCTGTACTTTTAGTGGGAAACAACCGGGGGGGGGGGGGTTTAGGAGGTTCTGATTACATTCTGACACAGGCCTTTAGAAGAGAACTTGTACTATATAACATTAAGTCTTTGTTTAACAGAAAAAGGGAAGCATGTGCAGTGTACCTGATTACTTCATTCATGAGGGTTTTTCACATTTTGTGTGCACATCTATGTAGCATGAGGTATGTTTCAGAAAAAAGACTCACTGTGATCATGAACTTGACTAGCCTGGACCCCTTTGTAATTGATCTGTAATCCTTCTTCTGAACATACCTGACCGTTTTTCCTCAAGCTGACAAGAAATGAAGATGTCAGCTGTGATAAAGTTCACCTTGTGGAGTGCTTATCAGTGCTGTTTTGAACCCTGACTACTGGAACTTCTTTCTGTTTTGGGGATGTGAGAGTCCAGGCTCAGTCTCTCACAGTGCCTAGGCGTGCTGTTGGGTTTAGTTTCTGTTAAGCTCTGTCTCTGAGCTGAGACATCCTCCTTTTTTATTTTGTCTCAAAAAGAACAGTGTTTTTCAGACCTCAGAACCAGGCCTGCTGCTGATTGTATTTTAGTAGATTCTGCATACTGTATCAAGGGGTTTACATTGCATTGTTTAGTTCCAGCATAAGTTAGAAGCTGTAATTTGTGACTCTACCTAGGTGTCATTTTTGTCTGTTTTCATTGTAGTTAGGAAAGTTTGTCAGAAACTAAGGCAGAGTCCTCTGTGTAGTTTAGAATCCTTTCTATTCCTTCTCACATTAACTCTGCTTTTTTACAGGTGCATTTACTATACTGCTGCTTACCTCTGATATCAAGCTGAAAAGCCTGGTGATGGTGTTTGTTTTAAAATAATCTCTAGTCACTTTTTGTCAGGTGTCATTTTTCTCCTACCAAGCAGTTTGGTTTGCCGCTTCCTCCAGGAGTCCATGCTTGAATAAGCAGCCCATGAACTGTTCCCAAAGATAGTTCATATTAGTGTGTTCCTCTTTGAACAGAAGAGAGAGATGGGCATAATTTGAGTTATGATTCATTAGACAGGATGTACTTTGGGAGGAAATGAGTTGCTGTCTTCCTTCTTCTGTCCATTGTCTGTAAAGAGAATACTGAGGTGTCCATACCATAAAGATTTGCATCTGGTCACATAAATCCCATGTTTTGAGGAGTTTCTCATGATAAAGATATTTGTCTGTAGTAAAAATTCACAAGCTGCACATGTGGTTTCCTAATGGTGTTTTCATAATGAATGTGAATATGAAGAACAGCTTGTACTGGCTTTATTTAAACTTTTACAAAAGGAGGCAAGTCCTGGTGACAGTGGGACCTGAGTCCCAGTTGTTGCGGTTGTACTGTGCTGCCAGATTTGGCAAAGCCAGTGATAGCCAAAATGGAGAGAACTGCTTCTAGCTCATCCTCTAAATCTTGACTGCACAGTGAGAACTTCTGTGGTTGATCTGTGTTTCAAAACTGCTTTTGGGGGAAGAAGTGATGTAGTTTTTATCCTCAGAAGTGAATAGCTAAAATTTATGAACCTTGTGAATAGACCTTAATAAAAAATGTATGCTTGGCTCAAATTATGTTGATTAATAAAATTAATTGGGAATGACAGAGTGTGTGAACAATACATTTTTTTTTTGTGTGCATTGGATTAAAATAGTGCTTGTGTTCAGATGCTGAATTACATGGATTTACAAGTTAATTAGGCTGGAGGAAAAGGCTAAATGTTCAGGCAGCTCCTCTTTACATAAAGAACGTTTCAGCACCTCTGCAGCTCATAACCCTTCTTCTTCTGGGACAGGAACAAGATCCTCAGGCAGACATGGTGCTGCTTGTAAGTTGTTTGTGCCATATGGAAGTGACAAATGTTCTTCCAGCCATTTGCTTTAAAAGGGCTAACTAACAAAAATTTACCACATCAACTGGAAAGCTTAAAATTTGAGGGTTTTGTCCCTTGTTTTATTTCCTGAAAAGAGATAAAGACTTTCTAAGCATTATGTTGCTGGTACTAATAGGTTATACAGTAATACCTTTCACACAGCACTTGAGATGGGCCAAATTCATCTGAGGTCATGTTCTGGACATTACTCAATTAATCAAGTTCTGAACGCATTTGCAGCACTAATGGGAATAAGTTTATATTTAGTATTCTCTTGGTTTTCTAGCCTTTCTTTTCTTAAAGCTTTGAAAAATAGACATTTAGTGTTAAGTGGTGTTGGGAAGATGAGATCACTAAAGAAAGGGCTTAAAATGCTATGTAATAAAATTTTATTTTGATTTCTAAATACAAAAATTAATGTAGTGTATTCTGCAACAGCTTTTTGTGTTGTGATGCTTACAGAGCAATTGGCTTGTGCCTCTAAGTATGTGAATGCCTGAAATCCTCCCATATTCTGCCTGGAGACAAAAAGTGCTGTAAGAACTAGTGAAAATTAGCCCCTTTGAAGTTTTGCTTCCTGTAGTTTTTATTATTCCATTCGAAACTGCTGTCTCTATGGCTTATGGTCCTTCAGCAGATAGCATGGTATATTTGTAGTATGGTATATTCTAGACAGCCAGTTAGTGCAGATTGAAAACATTTTGCTTGTGTTTTTGTAAACAAAGTGTTAGAAGTGTAACACTTTTTAAAAAAGTATTCTTTTATGACAAAACCAAAACCAACAACAGAATCTGACATTGGCATAATTTGAGTGCTGAGATGGGTAAAAAGACTAGCTCCAGGCAGCTGCTTAATATTAATGTCTAATCTGGCAGAATTTGATTTGAATAATACTTCTGGGTATTAATCTCTCATGGGGCCAGGGTATGGTTCAAGTGACAGGCTTCGTTTCAGGGTTTGCCATCTGTAATACAACTGTTAATTTAAAGAGGAGTGCATATCTTGTCACTGAAGAGATTTTATTTAAGAATACAAATGCTGGTAGTGTTTGTGATCAGAAACTGAGATATTCATAAAATCACCTTCTAGTGGCCAAGGCTAAAACATGTTGACATGATATAAAATCAGCTTTTGTTTAGCTCTGCTTATTTTAGGAAAGATGTTTTTAAATAGTTATTTTGCTTTTTTAAAAAATCCATCTTTATTAACAGTTTTATTGAACAAACAATTTGATATTTGAAACTAGAAGACAAAATATATGGTCAATAAGCAGAAAAGCTTATTAGTTGCTCCTCAGTGTAGTTTCTCTGAGACTGCAGAGTCACTGGGATTGCATATGCCAAATGTACGAACTGCCTTTATGCAGCTGTTTTTAACACATGGAAATAATGCTGAAAGTGAAGCTGTTTTTCATAAGCTTTGAGTAGGGAATAGTAGAGCAGCACAAGGGCTTGTGGGCTTAAGTTATTCAATGCTAAGGTGTATCTCAGGTACATTGACTTGTCTTCTGTAAACCCGTCCATCTTGAACAGTGTCAGTGTCCTGTCTGACAGAAGCTCAGCCAGACTTTGCTATTGTATAGTTGATTTAAGTAGTACTTCCAAACTTTAGGCTTCCAGTTGTTTAGTGGGGGGAAAAGGAGGGAAAGCAGGAAGAAAACATGCTGTCATCACTGGCTGTCTGACCTCAGAGAGTTGCACAGCATCTGATAAATGCAGATGAGACCCATGCAAAGCTGTACTGCCTTTGAACTTCCCTGAAGTTCCTCTATTTCCGTCTTCATCTCCTTGAAAGAAGTGAACCCAATGGAGCTAGGCAGTAGATGGGACTACATAGAAACAGTTGCTTTTTGCTACCCTATTCCTTGTGGCATGCTGGTAGCTGCATAGAGATAAGGACAGGCAGAAAAGATCTAGTTAAATTTTAAACTATGCACTGACAGTTAAGTCTCCTGTTGCTAGCTTTTCCCTCTGTTGTCCTTTACTCAGAGAAGGGTCCCAGCTCTTCTGTTGTGACCAAAACCTCTCTAAACATTGCAGTTATGGATATTCATGTGGTGGAGCAGTCACTTTCTTTTTGTTGAATGTGAATAGGTCAGGAAAGGTGATCACTAATAAATAACCTGAAACTCTTGCAGTGTCTTGCTGTAGCTTTTTCTGAGAGTATCTTGGCAATCACATTGCAGACTTTCAGACTTCAATATTGCTACTGCTGCTGCCATCATTCTCTCCCAGTAGATGTGGAAATACACCATCTTAAGTGTGAAACAGGTTGTAGGATTCCTCTTACCTGCTCTTAAATCACAAAGTTCTTCTGCTAAAACATTCCTTTGCTTTGGGGGGTGGAGTGGGTGGGATGTGATGGCCAGGTTTAATGTTTCTAAACAGAAAAGATTTGCACTTGGAAGACTTGGCACTTTGTACCCAACAGGCAGCCAAGAACAGGCAGGCATCCCTCTTTGACTTTGGACAGTCAAATCCAGGTGGCGTAAAGCCAGGATGAATAAATAGGAGCTGGAATCAGATCTCTAGAGTGCCTTTATATGCTTAATTAAGCAGTACTGAAATGGATGAACAGTTTAACAAGTGTCATCCTTCTTGGCCTGAAAACTTTGTGGGTTGGAATTGTCCTGTGGTGGCTTCCTGGAGGTGAAAACTGGGATCTGATTTTTTTTTTCTGTTTGAGAGGTTCCTTAGGGATTTTTATTGGTGGCATCAGACTTTTGGATAGATCTTTTCCCAGGCATTTTACCTCTATTGTGCTGAGCTGTATGGGAACTGAAGCTATCTCAGTCATTAGAACACTAAACTTACAAGCCTGCTTTGTGCCAAAATCTGTAGCAGAGAGTGCCATGGGTTATAGCAAGTTGAAACAGTCCATGAAGCATAAGAGCAGTATGTGTTTGTTAACTGCTGGCTTAGTAGTCTGCTGCTGTGATCTTCAGTTTTCCTAATATGCCATATGTAATAAGCTGCCCCTGCAGTGGCGCGTTTTTAGCATAGGTATACTGCTAGCTCTTGGTCAAATTTGTTTTCAAAGCACTTTTGAGAGGAATTACACAAAGTTGTGCAGGGCTTAAAAAGTAGCTTTATTCTGCCTCTTTATTTGATACAGTGTGTAAAAGATGGTATCAGTGAAGCAATACTGAGAAGTCAGAACCCCAGTCCTTCTCCTTTTTCTGCCTCTATGAAATGGATGAAAACCAGCATGTTGTAGAATCGTAGAATAGTCTGGGTTCAGAGGGACCTTTAAAGATCATCAAGTTCCACCTGCCTGCCATGGCAGACCAGGTTGCTCCAAGCCCCATCCGACCTGGCCTTGAACACTTCCAGGGATGGGGCACCTACTACCACCTTGAACAACCTTGTGCCAGTGTAGTGTTTCACCATCCTCATTGTAGAAAATGTCTTCCTTATCTTTAATCTAAATAGCCAAGTGTCACCAAAGGAGAATCTAAGTAATTTACTGACAGATACCTGAAAGTTTTCAAGAAGGAGGATTTTGTGAACGTTAGGACCGTTTATTTTTGTTACAGCTTTGTCCTGGATATGGCCATGAGAATGGTGCTGAGTTGCTTTCTCTATCAGCCCCGGCAAAGATTTTGGTGACTGCAATCATGTATGTAAAATCCTCAGAACTATCCAACTACACCAGGGAAAGTCAAGGCAGAATTTTGATTGAGAACAAATAAGACAGATTAAAGATCTTGCTGTGGGGAGAATACTCTAATAAATTTGCTCATTAAAGCAGGGCAGGATAGGGAATGCATGGATGTTCAAGAAGCTGCAGAATGCTCCTGAGAACATTACGACCATCTCTGTTAGGTGAGAGTTTGTACTGCTATAGCTGCAGAATTCTGCTTCTCTTGGAAGAAAACTGAGCTTTGAATTTGGGGGTGGCTTCCAGGAGGAAAGTGCAGCAGTATGCAGCTTTGAAACATGAGTCGCCTGAATATTGGCTAGTGTTCTACCTCCTTCTTCTATTGTATAAGCTTGAGCTCTGCTGTCACAAGCACTTTATCAGTTGTGTGGCCTTGAATAGAAGAACACAATCAAGTAGAGAGTGACTGGTCTCTTTTTGGGTGGAACCTGGAACACATTCAGTCTGAATTTGTGCCTCTTCCTTTTCAGTTGTTCAGTGAATCCCAGTTTTAGGTTTGCTCACTGTCTCAGAGTGAGAACTGAAACTTCTATGAAGTTTTGTTAGGAAAAGGCTGTTGAATTCTACTGGTGTTACTGTCCACCTTGCAGGAGTCATCTTGATGGGTTTATGCACTCTGGAAATTTGATTTGCATCTAATTTACCTTTTTTACTAAATACAGTGTCTTGAATGTGATTCTGTGTGCCCTGGCAGCAAGGTTTCTGTAATCGCAAACTGAGAAAGAACAAAAAGAAGCTTTTTTTGTAATTTGCCACATTTGTTTTTTGAATTAAAAAAATCAACCCATAAATCCCATTTAACTGGAGTTAAATCTTTGAATTGGAATAAGAGAACTAGAGACATCTCACCTTTTTTTGTTTCATTTCTCAAAAAAATTAAGTTTCACGTTAAGGCTCTCCTCTTCCATTCATGCCCTATGAGTATTGAAGGTGATCTATATCCTAGCTAGCTTCCTTAAATATTCCTCAGACTGGAACCTGCCCTGCTGCCCATTTGATAGATGTGTTTTTTCCTTTTCCTCTCTGTTTCCAAATAGCTCAAAGCATTCACTGTTGCAGTCCACAAATCCACATGGACTTGATTATTTTAAAGCTTGAGTCTTAAATGTGGAAGACTTAAATGTAGACTGTCCGATATAAGCATAAGGCTTACATGTAAGTAATTTACTTGTGTAGGACTCAGAACTGTTTGAAAGAATGATGGAAAGTTATCTTATAACAGCACTGTCTTACATGAGTTTCTTACAGCATTGGCTCTTGGAGAGGTCTAATGTCACAAATTACTGTCAGACTTGCATTTTATTCTTTGCTTACTCCCTACTGTCTTTTCTTGCTCTACATCTCCTTTTGACAAATTGTCGGTATAGGTTTCTGAAGAAATTGGAAAGGGAGTATATGATTATAAATTAGGATCTTTTTCTTGTGGGAAAGCAGATGTAGCAAATTATAGTTTAAGGGATTATGAAAAAAATCTTAGAGCTGGCTTGTAGCAACGGGGAACAAAGCAACGTGGACCCCCTTATGCATCCAGAGAAGATGGCTTTATTGCAGAAGTTGCCCTTTTCATACCTTTAATCTCCATCAGACATAACGGAAACCAAACCGAGGCCTAACAGAATTTAACAGAAGAAGGGCACCCTTGGCTGGCTCAGCTGCAGTGCTGCTGTCCACGCGTCCACGTGTCCACGCAGTCAACTTCCCCTTCGTGTGCTGCCCAGGCGTTTCTCCAGCCAATCACAGTCTCACTTCCAGTTGTCACTCAGCTGACTCTCTCCTCACTCATAACTGCCTCTCACCCCAACTGACTTCCAGCCATGCAGCTGCCAGCTGTGCCTTTCCACAGGGCCTTCTGGTGTGCATAAGTCTGAACAACTTTAACAAATATAAGCCCGCGTTCCACACTGGCTGGCACTCTCCAGAATCTAAGTTTGTAGACTGATACAAAGTAGTGTGCATTCTAGTTTCTGAATTTAATAGGAAAGTAATTTTTTTTTTTAATAATAGGTTTGGGTACTTTACTTCCAGGACCCTACATGTCACTTATTTCCAGAAGTGTTCCATTCTATTTCCTAAATCTCATGTAGTAATTCTCAGTTTAAATTTAGTCTTGCTGTAACCGAAGGTTCTTCTGGCAAATATGACCAGAAGTATTTATTTCTCTTGTGAGAAGGAGCTGTAGTATGTGACTGCTATAATTAATTGATATATTTATGGCTGAAAGTTCTGTACATGAAAAATCCAGATCTGTCTGATAGAAAATAGATATTGGGAGTCGATGATAGAACTGCAAAATCATGTATCAACTGTCTGATAAAGCTGAGACCCTTTTATTAATGTAAGTACACACGTATGTTATTTTAATGTTGAGGGTTGGGATTTTTCCTTTTGTTTCTTTCTCATGATATTTCGTCCCATCTGTTGCTAAGAGACAATAATGACCGATACTTAAAAGAGACAAAAGATGTAGCCAAGAGGGAGGAGTGCAGCTGACTGCACTGTTGTAGTTTAGGGGCATTCTCTTGGGAAGGGCAGAGATAATGCCAGATTTTGGCTGGAGGGTGAGGAGCTAGGCTCTGCTCCTCTTGTCCACTCAGGATTGGAGGAGGTATAGATGGTCGGTCTGCAATCGATGTCTAGAGGATTTGCTGCCACTATGAAGCTTTTGTCCTCCTACTCTGTCTTTTACCATGGGTGAGCCTTTGCTTGTTAGAGCGGCTGTTGAACTGGGACCTTATTAACACCTAATCTGACTGGAAAGGACCCTCACCATCTATTTGGATGCTTCAGGGAGCCTGACCCCCTCCCCATTCCTGGAGGGGATGTCTCCCTGGCTGCAGCCAGGCCCCACTTCTTTCTGCCGTTGCCTCAGGCTTTTTCTTTACACTCTCACCCAGCATCCTGGGTCTGCGTGACCCCTGTGGCTCCTGCTAAGGCTGTGGAGTTTTCTGTCACATTTTGTTTGCCACCCCAGGGGGTGTGCCTGCCTCTGCCTAGCTGCTGCTCTGAGGTTCCTGCCTATTTTTGCCATACAGCCATCTGCCATTACCATGGGAGGTAGGGGCAACTGCCCTCGCACCACAGCGCTCCCTGCAGCCATGGAGGAATCATTGCACGTGCCCGGCCTGGCCGGGAGCCAACAGCACCCCTTCCCACTGTGCCTGTAACTACACGAAAGGGAAAAGTGCTTGGCACCCAAGAGACGGCTATTTTTACTGGGTTTCTGGTTTTGTTTGTTGTTGCTGCCATTGTTGTTGCTTGTTTGCCTTGTTGTACATATACGTACTAGTAAAGAACTGTTATTCCTTTTCCCATACCTTTGCTTGAAGGCCCTTTAATTTCCAAGTTGTAATAATTTGGAGGGAAGGAGGTATTTTTTCCATTCCAAGGGAAGTTCCACTTTCCTTGATAGATTCCTGTCTTTCAAACCAAGATACTTAATAGGCACAACTCTCACTACACCCCAGCTTTCAGTTTTTTAAAGATTGCAGCCAGAAATGAACTTGCTGTACAAAGTTGTAAATCACTGGACTAATGCATGACCAAGAGGGACTAGGATTCTGCAGCGTGTCGTAAAGGAATGTGCTCCAGCTGAACCTTCAGACTTACTGCAGGCTTAAAGAGAGTGAATGTGTTGTTACAGCACATTCTGAAGTTGTAAAGTTGTATGTTGGACCATTGAACTGTTTAGTCCCGGGAAGTAAGGAAAGCTGATTGATCTTGCAAACAAGACAAGGATATTATGTCAAAGAAATCCTGTAATGATGAAGAAGTCTGAAACTTGGTAACCATTTTTTCCCCCTGTCCCCATCCAAGCTGGTACCCAAATTGGATTGATTGGTGGAATACTGTATGCTAGAATGGTTTCACATTTTACAGCCAAGGTATAAAGTGGGTTGTGGGCCTTTTTGGGGGGAGAGAAGGGGCAGTGGTTGAGGAAAGCAATTTGATCTAAGACTCAAAGTCTTGAGGAAGTAACCCAAATAGCCTGTATTTCAGGAACTTATGATCTAGAAAGTGTAGAGGAGAGATACTGGAATTTTATGTGCTGGTCCTTTGTAGACTGAGTAGCGATGCCGCTTTTGCTAGTCTTAGCTTACAGTACATGGATCATAATTTTAATGTATCCAACTGTTTTCCAAACTGTCAAAGAAAGATAGAGTGTTTTGTGTCTTCTTAATCTTGCCCACCTCAGAAGCAGGTGCTATGGGAACAGAAGTAGAACAGCAGCCTTGCGGATCTCCACCTCCAATCAGTCAGGATACTGAGGAATTTTAATGTCTGCTTTGCTTTCTGTTTTTTTTCCCAGGCAGCAGCATGGAACTGGCCTGATGTTGGACAATTGCACAGCAGCTCTCAGGGCCCCAAGCAGCAGCAGTAAATCTGTCACGCTTCACTTTCCAGTTGCTCTGCTTCTGGCTGACTCTGCCTCTGAGCTGCTGCAGATGCTGGATGACAACACTGTTGGCTAAACTAGCCCTTTAAATAGGCTGGAGTTGCTGCTGTGACTGGCTCTGCTTTCCCAATTGCTGGAGGAAATTTGGTAGCAGGCCAGTGGCCTCTTCAGGCCCTTAATTATTTTTTAAAGTGCTATGGAAGTGCTAATTTTAATAGAATACATTAAAAAAATGAAGTCTTGGGCAATGTAGGAAGAATCCCACATTGGTTGATGGCATGTAGGCGATGTCATCAGTTGGCTTATTGTTGACAGTTGTCAAACCAAGCGGGATTGTACTCAAAGCACAGCTTGTGCTGACTAAGCTGTAGCATTGGACCTGCATTTAGCCTAGAAATGGAAACAAGATGTGGTCAGTTAGGGTTGAAGTTTCTCTCTGTTTATTCTGTATATGTTTTAATCCAGATTTATGGTCTCAGTTTGCTGATCTCCATTGGCGCAATCATAATTGCTTCCACCAAAGTCTGCTTGTGCATAAGTGATAGACAAAATTTCCATGTTGGCGTTGTTACAGCTTAGTTTGTATTCCCTTTGTTGGATGACCAACGATTTCCACATGGAGACTTTTTTTTGGCTGAGGAAAAAAAAAATCTGTTGATAGTTGCTGCTTTTGTGACATGAAGTCTCTAAAATTATAATCTTGGAAGACTTAACTTTGGATGTAGTCATGTTACCATTTTAAAGTTCTTAGAACAACAGTGGATGTACTGGGATTGAGTCAACCAGTATCAGTAATTTTTCTGTCTTGCAGTGTAAATGGCCCTATTTGGCAATAAGGCAGCAAAGTTTGACTGTGTAAAGAATGAGTGGATTATGCTTGGCTTAAAAAGAAATCAGTTTCTTATTTAAACCAGATTTTATTGCTGAATTATTTTGTATAGCAGTTTTTATATGTCAGAAATATATATTTAGATACTGATTCCCCAATTGAACAAGTATTCCACTATATGTATTATTTTGAGAAGTCAGTCTCTGTAGATGTTTGTTCCTTATCCTTTGGGCATGGAGAGGAGAACTTAGTTACTATAAAATTTGTAGGTTGTTAATGAGTATTGATCAAATCACTGCAAGGAACTCACATGGCAGATGACCTAACAATTTCTCCATTACGTAAATACTCTTTCAATGAGTAGAACGCTTTTCAGGAGGTTTTGCTGCCTAAAAATTGGATTGTGAAAACTTGTAAGACTGTCTCATGATCACCTAATGGACTCAATGTTCTTCCCGTGTTAAACTACATAAAGAGGAAGGGAAAATGTCGCTCAGTTATTACTCTTTACCTAAAAGTCTTAGCTTAGATTAGGTTTTCTTATATGTAGAAGGAAAACATTCCAGACTTTTGGAAAGAGACAAGTTGGAAAGTGTGGAACTGGAAAACTTAGATCCTGCTGGATGACATGACAGCAGAGTTCTGAGTAATGTTCAGGATGGTCAGCAAACCTTGGCTTTGACCTGTGTAACCACAGGTTCTGTAGCCAACAGCCTCAGGATGCATTCACAAAGATGGGAGGTGTAAGAAGTAGTTCCCAGTAGGATCAAGATTTCCAGGAGGTCTTTCCAGGTTCTTCATTAGGTGTGTTATTCCAAGCCCTTGGGTGATGCAGGACTCTTGGTCTCAGCAATCTTAGCCCCCTCCCACCCCTCAGCAGCCAGCACAGCAGTGTTTCTTTATACGGGATGGAATACAGCTGCCCCTGACAAGCTCTGCGGCTGCTGGTGCTATGAGCAGTTAAGAGAAACTCAAGAGAAATCAAAGAAGTTACTTAGATTTTTGTTTTAAATTATTCTATTACTGATGTTTAGGAGAAGCAACAGTGTGAAGGAACTAAAGGCATCTGGTGACTTAAGTGTATTCATTTAGAAGTGTAACATGGAAAATGCCACTGATGCTGGAGACAGGAATGCAACAAGAACACACCAAGTTCATGCAGCAACAGCTGAAGTTTGTTGTTGGGAGCCTCCTTTTGTAGGGGCTTCAAATTTCCCGCACTTACAAATGTGATTGGTTAAGGGTCTTAGCACCGCCCAGCTCACTGGCCAATGATATGGGTGCATTCATGGTTCAAAGGGATTGGCTGGGCCTGTTTGAGTTTGAATCCGACCCATCATTAATGTACCCGGCAACTTGTTTACTTCTACTCTCTAACAAGCCAGGCTGGTCCAGTTGGTGTCTGTTAGGCCAAATTAACTGTGCAGCTTACAGACCAGCTGTCACAGTTCCCCCTTTCTGTTTTAAAAAAATGTGAAATGCTCTCTGTCATCCCACTGCAACGGTCCTTTGCAGACAGCATGATAAGACAGCATGATGACACAGACTATTCTTCCTAGTTCCACAAGCCTAGCCTCTCCCAGGCAGTGATGTATCCCATTACATTGAAGATGTAACATTCATACCCAGGAGCTGTCAAATGGGATTACCACCAACAATACAAGTTTTCAAACTGGCATGCAGCAGGCTTATTACGTGGAAGTTACAAACTTACAACTTAACTCTATGAACAGAAAACATTTCAACTTTGGAACCATGGCAAAACCAACCAACAGGGAAAACAATCTGTCTTAGTTCGGGTTTGTGATTCATATCCTTAAATAGATAAAATTCTCAAGTCCTGATATTTTAAATATATAAAATCTTCATGTTCTTAAATAAAGTCCTTAAATAAACTTGTTACCTTAAAAATTGCCATGTATCACTTTTTAAGATCTCCACGTAGCAGTTGCACGAGTTGTTTAAATCACTGCTCCACAATGTCTGCTGGAACATCATGACGAAGGTGTTGTCTCTGGTCCTGAGCAGAGCATAGGTCAGGATGGACACACCTGGCCAGTACCCATCGTGTTCTGGTGTCCATGGAAATACAAGTGTACCATGTCCCCACATAATACATTCCATGCATCTTCCCACTTAATAGTGATAATATTTTTTACCATTACTTTAGGTTTAGGCAATTGGACATCACTAGATAACTGCAGTGATAAAAGGTGATTTAAAATTACTGTCTTCTGGGATTGTTCTGATACTGTTACATGATTAAAGGTATAAAGAGCTTTTTCCACTCTCCTCTGTGGATTTTCACCACACGTTCCCCCTTTCTGTTTATCTAGGATGCGTTTTAAGGTGCCGTGTGCATGTTCTACTAAGGCCTGTCCTGTTGCTAAGTGAGGAATCCCAGTGTGGTGTGACACACCCCAGAGTTGTAGGAATTGTATCATTTTTTGTGATGTATATGCAGGGCCACTGTCTGTTTTGATGTTATGGAGGGATACCCAAAGCAGCAAAGGCTAATCGCCAATGTGCGATGGCATCCCAACCTTTTTCTCCTGTATGAACTGATGCCAATGTAGCTGAGGAAGAAGTATCAATTGACACACCAGAATTCGAGAATATGTGTGACATCTATTTTGCTAGGGTTGCAAAGCTTTTAAGCCATGGGGATTAACTCCCATCTGCAGTGTGTAGTGTGGCCTTGGCAGTCAGCATAGGTGTTGACTGTATTATGAGTCTCTGTGGTTGACAGCAGCAATTGCCTCTACAGGGCTTGAATACCTTGATGAAAGAAGGCGTGTGATGCTTTTGCTTGTGCAAGCATGTCTGTCTGTGGTGCTGTCCAGGCAGGGCCAGCTTGGTGATCTGCTTGTGCATTGCCCTCTGCAATGAAAGCTGGGAGATTTGTATGGCTTGTAATGTGCAGGATGTAGTAAGGGCAAATTCTGGCCTGGTGTGCCACAAAGTTTTTAGTAGGCCAAATAATTGTGTGTCAATTTCTTTTAACAGGGCTTGGTCTAATCTTTGTGTGATGTCTGCAACGTAGGCAGAATCAGTGACAATATTTAAAGGAATATGGGGAAAACGCTGAAAAGCCATAGCTACAGCACGTAGCTCTACCAACTGAGGTGATCCACTCTCATAACCTTCCAATGTTTGCCATTCACTTTTTTCTTTCCATGTCACAATGGTTTTTCCTGTTTTCCCAGAATCATTGGTAAATACAGTAATGCCTTTTAAGGGCGTGTGAATATTGAGAGGTTTTAGCGATAGTGCAGTGGTTTTACTCACTTGCAGTAATGTATGTCTCAGTATATGGTAACCAATTTGCCCTGAGAAATTTTGCAAGGCTCTTTGTAAAGCTTGTGCTATTGGCACAGCACCATTCAAATTGTTCTTGTGTCACAGGTATAATAATTTTGGAAGGATCTTTTGCACTCAGTTGTAAACCTCTTTGACGGCATTTGATGATTAACTGGGCAATTAACTCAAAAATGGTAGGTGCTGTCTTTTTAGGTTGGTGGGGTAGGAACATCCACTCCAAAACATGCAAAGTGTCAGACCACATTGTCCAATAATAGCAGTTGGATGAAAATCATCAATGAAAATAAACACAGTAATATACGCTTCTGGGCATATCCAGTGGATTTATCTGTTTGTGATAGCCTGCTCCACTATTTCAAGAGTGGCTTTTGCCTCTGGTGTTAATTTCCTGGGAGAATTTAGATCAGGATCACCCTTTAGGAAGTGAAATAAGGGTGCTAATTGTGGGGTGGTCAACCCTAGATAGGGTCTGAGCCAGTTTATGGTACCAAAAAGTTCTTGTGCATCCTTTAAATTTTGAAATTTTTTTGAGAACTGAATTGTCTGGGGCTGTATAGTCTGATCAAGAATCTTGAGTCCAAGGTATTTCCAGGGTGGTTGCTGCTGTATCTTTTCTGGTGCTACTTGCAGCCCAGATGTTTTTAATGCTTGCATCAGGCTTGGCCAAATCTGTGAAGGGTCTTTTGTGGTTGGTATTGCTCTTAAGATATTGTCCATGTAATGGTAACTGTACACCCCTGGAAATCGTTCTGTGACTGATGATAGTGCCTGAGCAACGTACTATTGACAAATCGTGGGGCTATTTTTCATACCTTGTGGCAAAACTTTCCATTGATAATTCTCCACTGGTGCAGTGTTTTTAATAGAAGGCACTGTGAAAGCAAACTTTGGGGTATCATTTGGACATAAAGGAATAGTAAAGAAACAATCTTTTAGCTCCACAATTAGAATATCCCAGGTGGCAGGGATCATTGTAGGAGATGGCATGCCTAGTTGTACAGTGCCCATGTTCTCCATGACTGAATTGATTTTTCTCAAGTCATGGAGTAACCTCCATTTCTTGGACTTCTTTTTTATAACAAACATTGGAATGTTCCAAGGGCTTGTGGGTGGTTGCATGTGCCCTTGAGTCAGTTGTTCCTATACTAAAGATTTAAGGGCGTGTTGCTTCTCTTTCTCTAGGGGCCACTGTGGTACCCACACAGGTTGAGTTGTAAGCCATTTTAGGGCTAGTGTAGGATACTTTATGCTTTTTAGAACAGTGGCCCCTGTTAAAAGTCCATCCCCACCTGGGCTCTCCATGCAGATAGAACATCCCTTCCCCACAGGTTAAGTGGTGTTCCAGTAATGTAAGGTCAGATTGTAGCTCTTTGACCCTCAGGATTTTTGACCAACACAGATCTATTACTCGAACAGCTCTATGTGGTGCCTCCAAGGCCAGCAACAGCAGATCCCACAGGCGTGGTGGGCCATGATGAAGGCCAAATGTTGGCAGGGATGATGGTGACATGTGACCGTGTATCAGTCATGCCACTGACCTTCATTTGTGAGGGTCTTACCCGATGCATCGTGGTAGTACATGTTGGGTCTCTGATCACACATGACCCAGGTCCAAAATACCTGAGGTTCTTCTGTCAACCCGAAGCCTTGGTTTCCCCATACCTTGGGATCTGTTTTTGGGACAGAAGACTTAAAAGGGATGAGTTGGGCTATTTGGGTTTTTTCAGTCACGGGTGGAGTAGGGGTTGACACCATTGCATGTATTTGTCCAGTAAAATCTGAGTCTAGAACACCAGGGTGTACAAAGATACCTTGTAGCATGGCACTGGACCTTCCAATAAACAGTGCACTCAATCCTCTCTCAATTGGCCACTGGGCCTCAAGAGGGACTTCATGTACCTTTCAAGTGGTTATAGTTATTGAGATGGAGGTGGAAATATCCATTCCAACGGCTCCTCTAGTCTTAACTGTGAGCTGGTAACACAGGCTTGCACAGGAAGGTGAGGAGATGCTTGTATCCTCCTGTATCTCCCCTTCACACGGGGTCATCCGTTTCCCTGGTTCTTAAAAGATTCCTTAAAAGATTGTTTATTAGTATAGATTGTGTATTTGCATTGTCTGGCCATATGACCAGGTTTCCCACACTGGTTACAATTAACATCTGTATTCCTCTGTCGAGATGTCCTTGTTAGAATGGGTTTACAGGGACAGTTCACTTTTAGGTGGCCTTGTTGTCCACATCTGTAACTCAGGGGTGTCAATTTAACAGCAGCTGCAATAGAATCTGCTAACAAGGACATGTTGTGGGAATTAGATCTAACCTTGGCGCAGACCTTTATCATTTCATCTAGTGATGGATTTTCATTAGGCAGCGGTTCTATAATTCTCCGACAATCTTCATTAGCATTGTCCCTTGCCAATTGCAAAATTAAATTATTTCTGGCTTCTATATTCACAATTTGTTTTTCCGTAGTGTCCTGTAGTCTCTCTATAAATTGTAGATATGGTTCTTTGTCCTGTTTTCTGTTTGGGTCAGGTTGGCCATGTTTGCTACCTTAAACAATGCATGCACCCTCAAGTCTTTTACCTGTGCCAGCACCAATGGATGCAACCTGGCTTGGAGTCGTGGGTCCCCCAGTGGTGGTAGTCCTAGGAGTTGGGGGAACCCCTGCCTCATAATGTTGGTCTTGTTGTGGGACCTTTAGATTTCTTAATTCTTGTTCTGTGCTGTGTCACCACATTGATTCGAAAACTATATACTGAACTGTTGTAAACATTAATTTTTGCCTGTTGCTTTATATCAAAGGGAGTTATCTTCTCAGTGGTTAGGAATCGTAGCGTATTAGTAATGGCAGGCCAACCCAATCCGTACTTAGCAACTAGCTGATGCAGTTCAGAAAGAACTGGCCATTGGAAAGGGGTGTATTTATCAGGTGTAGTTCCATTGCCTCTTAGTACAGGATATACTGCAACTGTCCCATCCTCAGGCTCCCAGCCCCCCAACATGGGCATATCAATTTTTTCTGCCCCTTCATAGTCCTCACTTGTGATAGCTACTTGCTTTACCTGCTGCCAATGCTCACTGAATCGGGCAGGGCTGTTGGCAACACAGTGACAGAGACACTGTCTCAGGGTTGTGCAGAGGGACAGTGGCTCTGGCTTTCTCTGTTGATATCCTTTGAGTCCCAAGTCGGTATATAGTCCAGGGGTAGCTACGGCAGCAGCAGCGAACTCGTGGCGGCAGCGGTGACATTAGGATCTCCCAATCCACTGTTGCTTCTGGTATTGTGTCTAGTTGGTGTCTTGGTACGCCTGATGACGAGTTTCCCAGACCAACGCACTAGTAAGAGCGATGGCTGGGCACACCCCATGGAGGCTGGCTCGAAGGCGTGGTCTCAAAGCTGGGTCAGTCAGCTCTGGGAGGAGGCGGTGTAAGTGCATCTGCAATGGCTGGGGGCATGTGTGTCTCCAGTGGGTGCAGGTGAAATGGGCACGCAGGCACTGCTGGGCCAGCTGCAGAGTGTTCTGTCTCTGCGGGAGCTGTGCGCCCCTGCAGAGTGGTGACAAAGCCAGTGTAGTCTGGCGCTGTCACAGTGTGGCTCAGTGGCAGTGGCAGACACTGTTCCACAGCAGCTAGTGAAAGGCGCTGCTTCATAGCAGCTAGTGGCAGGGCACAGAGCAGCAGAACAGGCAGTCGTGGCTTCAGGGGTCTCGGCCGGTGCGGCAGGGCACAGGGGAGCTGGAGCATGCTCATTCAACATAGCACAACAGCGTGGGGTGTCTCTGCTGCTTGAAACAGCACCACAGCAGCTTGGTTTGGCTGCAGCAGCAGGACATTCTGGCATGTTGTCCCTGCCCGGGGCAGTGGCACGGTGCTGGGCAGCTGCAGGACGTTCTGAGGGCAGGTCATCCCCTCCTGGGGAAGCTTCATGACTCCGCGTGGTTTTGTGGTGTGATGTGGCTGCTCCACCTGTCCTCTTCCCACACACCCCTGGTGCAGCACCCACGCTTCCCACCGTCTCACCCGGTGCCCTGTTCTTGCCACATGCCTTGGTGGGGGGTACCTGCAGCATCCCCTCCACTGTCCTTGCATCCTGCTCATTCCCCAGCTGTCTTAGCAAGTCCAGGATGAGCCTCCAGGGCTTGATAACATCGATGACGATCTCATTGACAATAGTGGCTGCTGCAAGTATATATCTGCCAGCCCGCTCCCACGTTTTTACGTCCATGCAGCCCCTTTGGACACATCCAGTCTGTGGCTCTCACACCCCTTTATCAAGGCTAGTAAAGCCTGTTTATCATACTTTATCCCCTCTGTTCCTTAAAATTAAAGTCCATACCTGGAGGGTAGGGTCTTCCAGTAGCAAAGCCCACACTCCCATTTTCCTGGTGGTGTCTTAAAAGGGTCTGGACCCACGAGGCTCTCCACTCTGCTCTTTGCAGCTCTCCAGACTGCTCAGGGCTCTCCACGCTGCCCCACCAGAATTCTGTGGCTCTCCACACTGCAGGCAGCTATTTCCTGCTGCCTCTCTGTCTCCCTGCTCTACCCATGGCAGCTCGTTCTATCACGCTGGCATCACCAATTGTTGATGTTGGAGACAGGAATGTGAGAAGAACACACCGAGTTCATGCAGCAATAGCTGAAGTTTATTGTTGGAGTCTCCTTTTATAGGGGTTTCAAATTTCCTGCACTTACAAATGTGATTGGTTAAGAGTCTTAGCACCACCCAGCTCACTGGCCAATGATATGGGTGCATTCATGGTTCAAAGGGATTGGCTGAGGTCCCCTGTTTGAGATTGAATCCGACCCATCATTAACATACCCGGGGACTTGTTTGCTTCTATTCTCTAACGAACCAGGCTGGTCCAGTTGGTGTCGTGGCCAGTTTATCTGTGCAGCTTATAGACCAGCTGTAGCTTGTCACAGTAAAAGTCATAAATTACACGACCTTGTTTATTAATATTACTAGCATGTTTTATTTACATGTACAACTACTCTCTTTTTCTAATAAATACAGTAGTTTCTACTTGCTATTTATTTTAAGGAAGATGTTAATGTTTCTCTTAGGCTGTTTTTGTTATCTTTTTCCTCTAGCTGATTATTTTCTAATAAATGTGGCAAATAATTGGTTTTCTCTCTTCACTCTGAAGCCAGGGCTAACAATCAGTAATGCATCATAACCTTTTAAAGTTTTCAAATGTGAATTAATTAAGAAAACTTTTTGCTACAGAAGGGCCCATAGCATAGTGGGAGATACTGAAGAATATTTCATATTCCTGGCTGGGTAGCTATGTGTTAGTTAAAGGATACTTGCAATTTTTCTAAAGCTGGCCTGTGGTAACAATGCTTGTGGGTATCTATCTTCACGTTAATAGTGATTTAACATAAATGAGGTACCTGTAATTACCTGCTCTCTCACCTGCAGCCTGGTCAGCATCTGTTGAATTGAAAAACTGAAGAGTAGATTTTATACTTGATTGAATTTAAAGACTTGGTGGTTTTCTTCATAAACTATGCAAGTTATTACAGAATGGTTTGTGGTTGTGGGACCTTAAAGCTCATCCGGTTCCGGCCCCCTGCCATGGGAAGAGGCACCTTGCACTAGACCAGGTTGCTCCAACCCCCATCCAACCTGGCCTTGAACACTTCTGGGGATGGGGCAGCCACAGCTTCCCTGGGCAACCTGTGCCTTGGCCTCACCACTCTCACAGACAAGAATTTCTGCCCAATATCCCATCTAACCCTGCCTTCCTTGTGCTTCCTCATTTGATATTTTGGAATGGAAGCTGACAGTCTGAGTTTGCATTCCTGATGCTGGTTTTGAGGTGTTTGCACACGTGGGGAACCTTTATCACGGCTGTAACTTTCTCCTTGCAGGCTCCACAGAGCTCAGTGTGCAATTAAACAGACTCAGGTAACTGTTCAGAAAATAGGAAGGGAGATTGAAGAAAAGCTGAGATGTACATCTACAAGGAATGAACTGGTATGTTTGATTTATTAAAACCTTGTTTTATGGGCTTGCTGAAGCATCTGACTGATGTCTTGACTGTAAGCTTGGGGTTTTTTTTGTAACACTTGATCTTGAAATCTTTCTTTACACCTGTCATTTTAAATGGGAGCTCATCTGAAAGCTGTGTAATATCATCAGTTTGAGTTGTGTGAGTTACTTAATTGGATTGATGAATTGGTTATCCTATTTTTACCTTTATTTTGTACAATCATGCTATCAAAGCATAAACATTGCACAGTGCATGAAAGAGGTCTTTCAGGAAAAACAAAGTTCTAATGATTTATATGAAACTTGACAGGAACCTGTGGTGGATTTAGAGTGAGGTGAGCCTACTGGCTGTATCTTCTTGCACCCTGATTCCCTTTGGATGAACAGAATTCATGCAAATGCTGTCACTCAAGTGACATATTCATTTTAAAGAGAAATTGTACCAGTTCTTACAATGGCTTTTGACAGTTGGTTTTGTCTGCTCTCCTCCCCTCCCCAGAGAAGTCTCTTGACATTAGTTTCTGCTTTCTGCCCAGGAAAGCTGATCTTGGTTCAAAGATGAGTTGAACCAAGGAGTGGTTTGTGGTGACTTCATTATGTTGGTACTCACTGGTATGTGTCTGGTGCCTTGTAAAGGGCACATTTGCAGTGTGAAGTTAATTTATTGCTGTAAAGCAGATTCTGAGTTGAGAGTACTCAGCTAAATTCCAAAAGCGTCAAACCTGGTTCCAGGATTTGACAAAACAGGAAAAATGGGAGCTTGATTACCTGCTGTAATTACAGGGGTTACATTGTAGATGAAGAGGTGAAGAAGTCACCTTCCATGAAGGGCAGTATAAAATCTCTTGTGAGTCAGTCCAACCCAGAGCTTTTTTGCCTTCTTTTGGTATCTTGACTGCTTAGTCATAACCTTTTCAGTTACGGATATGCTTGTCTCTCCTTGCAAAGGATTTTAATTTTTAAATATCTGAGAGCAAAACTATATCACATGATCTTAGTATGTTTTTGCTTGGAAGGGACCTTAAAGCTCATCCAGTTCCAACACTTTGCTATAGTCAGGCCTACCTTCCATTAGACTAGGCTGCTCCGAGCCCTGTCCAGCCTGGCCTTGAACACTTCCAGGCATGGGGCAGCCACAGCTTCCCTGGGCAACCTGTGCCAGGGCCTCCTCAACCCTCACAGCCAAAAATTTTGTTCCCAATATCTCATCTAACCCTGCTTTCTGGCAGTGGGAAGCGATTTCCTCTTGTCCTGTCATTTCAGGCCCTTGTCCATACTCCCTCTGTGGCTCTCTTGGACCACCTGGTTCTGAGGTCTCCCTGGAGCCTTTTCTGTTCTCCAGGCTGAACACTCTCTCAGCTTTTTCTTTGTATCCTCTTATTCTCATGGTCCTGAGGCTGGGAATTGAATCTAATAGTGCAGCTTGAACATCTCCAGCCCTTTTCATGAAACTGCTTCTGTGCAGAGAGACTTTTTTTAAAAAGCTGTATTTCTTCCCATAGAAAAAGGAGAGTGAGTGTTTACAGTTGAAGATCCTGGTGCTACGTAATGAACTGGAGCGACAGAAGAAGGCCCTTGGTCAAGAAGTAGCCTTGTTGCATAAGCAAAAAAGTACTTTACTTGACAGAGGTAAGTGTAGAAATCTTAGTCTAGTTTATGACCAGAATGAAAGTGCTGGTTTCTTTTCTATTTTCATTGTCTGGCTGTAATGTGCTTGTGTTTTTTCTTTATCTGAAATTTGCAGCCAGGTGTAATTTTTTCACTGTCTATGTTATACTGAGTTTTAGACAGCAGTTTCTGGTATCTTGTCTCTAAATAACTTCTTACTGTGACACCTCTCCAAAGGAATCTTAAATCTGTGTTTAATTGACATTTTATGAGAACATCAAAAGAGCTGCAGTATAGTGCAGTAAACATTGCTGTGATAAAGGGACTTGATAATGTTATGAGGGAAGTTGCTGTGCCTGGGATTTGGATTCAGTTTTAAGCGTTAGAAGACAAAAATCCTTCTTAATATTTTGATATGTAAGTGACAGATGAAATGCTCAGTCATCTTGGCATCTTCTTTACCGGGCACGTCTCCTATAATGAAATGCTATATCACTGCCTCTTTGGAGCTCACCAAGACCAAACTATACACATTTGATCTTGTTGCAGAATTTTTTGTTTTCAATATTTAGTTGAGTCTAAAGTAATTAGTCACTACAAAGAGGATGTTTTTTACCATGTACTTTATGCTGGCTATGCAAGTATTGAGACCCCATAACTGGACTACCGTACTATGTGGTTGTGAGAGGAATAGGTATTAATGGAGGATGAAATCTGATGGGTTGTATTTGGCTGGTGAATGGTGTGTAGTGCATGAAGACAGGTGCTGACATCCTCCTGTGCTGACATTCTCTATTTTGGGAGCATAATATGGAAAATGGGAGGGTAAGAATAAGTGGAGGATTATTGCCAATGTTTTGTCAGTATCTACTTTTAAAACTTTCAATAACTAAGAATACACTTTATACTATTTTTTTTCCTGATTCCTCATGTTGCTTAGAAAATGCATTTGGGACTGAATACCAGAAACTTGAAGAGCATAATGAGTCTCTGCATGAATTAAGAAAAGAATGCACTGCTAAGAGGTAAAAGGACCTGTGTTTGTTCTGTAACTGGAAAAAAAAGATAAGCTTGAGATCAGGCCATTGAAGATGGGACTTCTTGTACCAAATTCTTCCTCGTGTTGCCCTAAAACTTCTGTTAAGGCATCCCTGCTACAATTTGTAGATATCTAAAGTGATAATTACCAGTAGTAAGTCTAGAAGAGAACAGATGGTTGGTTGTAGGTGTAGACTGATATGACTTCTAGGTGTGTTTTAGTGTTTTTCCACAGCTTTGTCATACCTGATTCTTGCAGTCAGAATATGTCTATAATGTATGGTATGCCTGAAAACAAAAATTAGCTTTGTGTGCTATATTTTTTGGGGGTGGATTTACCTAACTTTTTTGAGGATAGGATGTGATAATTGGAAAGCTGCAGAAGGGGTATGATAGCTCAATACCTTTATTTGGAGCTTTTGAAGCAAATAATCGTTTTGGAATCTCTTTTCCCAAAGAGAACAGTTTTTGAAGACAAATGCCCAGCAGACTATTCGATGCAAGCAGTTGCTGTCAGAGCTATCCTACATCTACCCTATTGATTTGGTATGTTTTCAACATCCTGATAATCTGCTCGATGTAAAATGGACTTCCTATTTATTACACTGCAAACAAATATTATGCTTTATTTGTGACAGAATCTGCTCTTTGCTCATTCTGTTGATTTCAGCTTTTTCTTACATTTGGTTTTTAGATTACAGACTTTACCAGGAGGGAACTTACACCAGCACCTCTTACACAGTGTCACCTATGAAAATACAATAGCTGTAATTTAATGGCTGTCTTCCATTTTGTGTACAATTACATAAAATAACCCTGACAATAGGCTAGCCGAGAGCACAGAAACATATGTTAAAATGTTGAGCTTCAGAATCTTTTATGTAATGAATTAATCTAAAGCTCTTCACTCTTTAAAAAAGTTGCATTTATTTTCTGAACTATGGGAGATGTGTATTAAAATACTATGTCAGTCACTCTAAGTTTAGTTAAATACTTAGGTTTTTTATTTTTATTTTATTGTTTGTTAGCTTTGTCGTCACGTTTTATGCAGGTTTTGGTGTTTTGGATGTTATTTTTCTATGCTCACTTTCCACTGTTGATTTTAAATTTACAGAATAACCAAAAGGATTACTTTGTTTGTGGAGTCAAGCTTCCTAATTCTGAAGACTTTCAAGGTAGCTGCATATTCCTAAAGCAGTTGTTGCAGTTAATACTGCTTCTAAACTTTGTAAAATTAAGAAAATAGTAGTAATAGTAGGGGTCCAAATTTTTGACCAGAAAGATTTAGACTAGAAGAAAATTTGCAAATTATTTATTGGTACTTCCTAGCTAAAGCAAAGGAGGTTTCTTTTGACTCTTAGTAAAAAACCTCTGTGTTCTAAGACTGCATTTTGAAACACTGGGACAGGTTACCTAGAGAGGCAGCGAAGTCTCCATCCCTGGGGGATGCTCAGAACCCAGCTGGACACAGTCCCGGGGACAACCTGCTCTGGGCTGGGGGTGAGGATTGTGCCATTCCCAGAGGTGTCTTCCAAACTCAGTGATTCTTGAAAATCCTCATGTCTGACCTAAAATTCCATCAGGGCTACTTTTATTGCATAAATCTTGGTGGGGCAACAGGCATAAATCCCCATTTGATTTTCTGTAGTTGCCAATGAACTGTCAACCCTCATCCTATTGCAGAAGCAAATATATCATATGCCTGCCTCTATAACAGTTGTACAGGCAACTGCATGCATTCATCTACAAATGTTTGATGTGAACTGGAAATTCATTTAAATCCCCTTGAAAATTTCTTGCTCCCAGTTCTTGTTCACTTTAGTTTCTTGTGCAAAAAACCTCCATCAAATGTCTAACTCTTTAAAGCCACCTCACAGCAATTAACTTGTACTAATAGTATTTATATTGGATGCTAGAGTATTGGAGGAATAATCTTTAAAACAAATAATTTTGTCAGTAGGACAAAAATCCGTCTGTTGCTTTGTTTCCCTGAATGTGGTAATGAACTCAGTTTGCTAACCCTTGAGGAATCAGTAGTGTGCCATCTTCTGGCCTGTTTTTAGTTTCCTGGTATTAATTCTTTGCAAAAGAATTACTAATTCCTTATCCAACTCTCTAGAAGTATTGTATTGTGAGGAAGAAGTACTAAGCATTCAATTTAGTGAAACAAGCAGTTAAATTTGAAACCCAGCTGTCTGGCATGGATATTATCTCAGACTCAGTAGATACTATCTCTTAAAAAATTAGGTGTCTGAAGGGTCAAAAAAAATCCCTAAAAAAGCCAGTTTTGCTGCAAATTTTGAACCTTCTTTACAAAATGCATTTTGACAGGGGTGTAACTTTAATTCATATATTATGACGAGCTCTGATAGGGCTTAGTATGGTTGTTGAATATCATAAGCTTTCTTAAAGGTCCTCTGTTTATGGTTTCACGGATTCATCAAAAGGGATGAATGTTGTGCTGTCTGTATCCCTTAAAAAGAATTAAAGATAGAGAAAAGAGAAAGGAAAAGCTAGACGTAGTTTCAATTGCATCATCTATGTGTATTCCTGGCAGGTGAAGCTTTAAGGTTGAAACCTTAAATGTCAAATTGAAGATGATACTTTAAAACTACAGGTTAATCTAAGTTTTTCCAGCTATTGGCAGAGAACATAGTTCATAGCTTGGGGTCAGTGTCTCTCCAACTGATCTCACTGCTGAATAAAGTTGAGGAGGAATGCAGCTTTCCCCTGATCCCTCTCACACGTGTCAGCTCCAGCTAGAGAAACACAGAAAGCTTAATACTTGACTTTTGTCGTGGGAATTTTGTTTCATTTTTCCCATCTCTTCTTTACCCTCCCCGATCCTGGCAGTGTAGCTTTGAAAGTAAAATTTGCAGGAGAACAAGCCATCATCAGTTTTGTGTGCCTCATCACGAGAGGCTGACACAACACTGAAGTGCAAACAGTGGTAAAGCATGGAGCAGAATGATTCCAGGCCTCCTACTGTCCTTGAGTTCTGACTTCTAAGAGCTACATTAATTGTTGTTCTCTGAGCAATAAAGGTGAATAGTAGGATTCAGTGGATACAATTTAATAGTAGAATCTTTTTGTCATTGACAGCAAAAGATGATGGAAGCATCGCTGTTGCCCTGGGCTATACTGCTCACCTAGTTTCCATGATATCCTTCTTCTTACAAGTGCCACTCAGGTATCCTATAATTCACAAGGGCTCCCGGTCTACAATCAAAGATAATATAAATGACAAGCTGACGGAGAAAGAGCGAGAGTGAGTATATTGTAAATACACTGATCTACTTTCTTCAAAACAACAAATCAACACCAAAAAAACCCTTCTTAAACAGTTTTGGGTAGTCTGAGTTGATATGGAATTTGAAGTTACTTATTACTGCTTTCAGTAGCCATGGAATAGTTGGTGAGTTTCTCGTTGGAATTTTGGGATACAATAGAGTAACTCAGCTTTGTTATTCTGGGTCTGTTGGCACATATATGGCTTTGATTTGGCATCCATTAGTGCTAGAAAAACTTAAGTGGTGTTTCTTAGTGTTTCACGAGTTTTGGTTTCTGTTTGGAAAACTTGCCTTTTATGTTTTGCTATCTGCAGATTATTCCCGTAGCCAGTATCAAATGTAGTTTCACTGGGGAGCTGCTGCCAGGTGCTGCCAGAATAGTGGTTGATAAATGGGAGAAAACAAACAGCTTTCTTTTAAAAGAAAGTTTTCTAATCAATTGAAAAAGTAACCTGCCACCTACTATAAATCAACTGAATATTCAATGTAGAGCTCTTAATTTGTTCTGTAATCATTGTCTTTGAACATATAGCTACACTCTTATTGTTTTCCTTCTAGGAAACGGTCTTGCTGTCATTAAATTCACCCTCTGAATGTCTTCTCCTGTGTTTTGGAACTTTGCTTATTTTCCCACTGTCTTTGCACCTGCATGCTCTAAGACAAAATTAGTGGCAAATACTGGTTAAGGTTCCCTTTGTAGCCTGAAGCCACTGAACTGCCAGGAATGCAGCACTGACCATTGGTGGGAGGCCAACTGCTCCGATTAGATTCTGGGCACTGGCAAAGTTTGCCAGAGAGTTTATGGAGTACCCATCCCTGGAAATGTTCAAGGCCAGGTTGGATGGGGCTTGGAGCAACCTGGTCTAGCTGAGGGTGTCCCCACTCTGGCAGGGGGTTAGAATGAGATGAGATTTTGAAGTCCCTTACAACTCAGAGATTCTGTGACCCTGTGTGTGTGTGTATGGATGGCTGCAGTCAGGCTTGCAGCATCAATAACTTCATTTTTCAACAAAAGTTTGAAAAAGGAGCAAAGGAAATGACTGGGGGGAAATGAACTTGTGGAAAGTAGCTGACTCTGTTGACAGGAAGCTGTGAAAAGCCAAATTCTTTTCTTTGGAAATATGCAGTCAAAGTATTACAACATTTTAACACTAATTCCTCATAATCCAAATAAAAATGGAAGGGTTTTATTGTGCCTAGTCGACAGGATTGGGATGCTTGAAAGTGTTTGTTTTCTCTTTGAAGGTTAGTGACTTGTGGCAGGTCAGGCAAGGTAATTTGCCTTTAAGATTTAAACTTGCTGTGAGGTCTTCCTGTTTTGACGCTATAAAACACAACTATGTAATTATGTCTTGCAGAGTAATTTTGATACCATTTTAATAACTTGTCTGAACACACTTCCTGGGTACCTTAATAGAACATTGACCTGTTTTGCTTCAGTTTAGTTCTTGAAGCCGATGATCATACTCCTTCCTGTACATCACTTTGAGAAGGGTTGCAAACTAGAACATTTGTATCTTGAAAACAAATTTCTGAGTAGTAGAACTCCCAGTGTGTGGGTGTGTAAAGATTAATTGAATTTCCTGCTGTCACGCAGATTGGAAGGTTTAGTCCTTCATGCTACACAGCCTTCCAAACTGTTGTGACTCGATAATACTTGATTTCACAACAGATTTCTGAAAAGGAGAGAGTTTAGCTAAGTAAATGGATCCCTGTTGGGCTGTTTACCTGTGTTGTGCAAGATTTTTTCAGAATTAGCTCCTGCTGGAGAGCTGCTCTTCCCAGCTGTTGGGGAAACAATCCTACCAATTCCAAGGTCTTATGTCAAATGTCTAAAATTGCCGTTTTCTTTCTAAACTAATAGATCATGTTTCTCCCTTGCTCCTAATTGTGTTGAGCACAGCAGTTGACATGCATTATTAAATGTCTTTATTTCAGTTACCTGTCCTTTAGCAGCTTTTCAAATTCCAACATAAATTGTTGAGTAATTGCAGTGATGTAATCCCTATATTTGATCTTTACTGTAACACATAGTGTCCTCATCATTGACTGGCTTATACCTACATACTTGGCTTTTGCCTTTTTTTCATTGCAGGGTGTTGGAGGTTAGGATTTTTCCATTTTTTTTTTCTTTTTCAGGAAATTTTTCTCTCATTTGTTGTCTAAGAGATGGGAATGACAGATACTTAAGAGACACAAAAGTTTTGGCCAGGACAGGGGAGGGTGTCTTTTAGCTGGGAGATTTTCTCTTGGGAAATACAGAGATACTGAATTGGCTGGGGATCAGGGGCTGGGCTCAGCTCTCTCATTCAGAGTGGAGACAGTTGTGGTTTTAGTGCCAGACTGCTGCTGCCCAGGGGATTCACTGCTGCTGCAGAGTTTTTTTGTCCTTCACTGCTTCTCCTTTCTGTGCGTGAGCCTCTGCTCGCAAGAGCAGCTGTTGAACTGGGACCTCTTCAACATCTAGCCTCACTGGGAAGGGGACCCTGACCCCTCTCCAGAGGGAGTGTCTCTCAGCTGCTTGTGAAAGCCTGGCTGCCACTGCCCTGCCCTATTGTTTTCTACTGGTGATTTGGGCTTTTTCACTACATTTCAACTCCACAAGTGGTGTCCAACTCCCACTGGTCCCCTCACAGCTTTGGACTTTTTGCTACGCTTGTTCTGCCACACTGGGTGTGCTCATCTCTGCTGTTCCAGCCTGCTGCTCTGTGGTTCCCACTAAAGTCCCTCCGGAGTGGTCCCAAGACCAGCTGCACTCTGTGAATTTGCAAAGGGAGCCCCTTCTCCCTCTATCCCAGTGGCTGAGGCGCCGTTAACCCTGTGGAGAGGCTGCTGAGCTCATGTCACAGCGCCCCCTGCAGTCGCGGGGGAATCATCGCACCTGCCCTGCCTGGCCGGGAGCCAGCAGCACCCCTGCTGGCTGTGACCAGAACTGCACCAAAGGGAAAGGTGCTTGACAACCGAGAGAAGGCTGTGGTTGTGTTTCTGTTTTTTGTTTGTTGTTGCTGCAGTTGTTATTGTTTGTCTTGTTATACATATATATACTAGTAAAGTTCTGTTATTCCTTTTCCCATATCTTTGCCTGAAAGTCCCGTAATTTCACAGTTGCAGTAATTTGGAGGGAAGGGGTTCATGTTTTCCACCCCAGAAAGGTTCCTGCCTTCCTTGGCAGATACTTGTCCTTTAAACCAAGACCACAGGGTTTCTCTGAGATCCTTATTAGGAGTTTCTAGAAATTGTTCGTTGGGGGAAGTAGCTGAGGTTTTTGCTCAAGAGCAAATTCATAAGTATAGGTGTTTGTTTTTAACCAACTTTTCTAAGCCCTCCTGTTGAGCTGGTTAAATATTTTGAGAGCTTTCAGAATGTAAGTAACTTCTGGGAAATACTTCATCTGCTTCAGATTGGTTTACTTGCATGATCCAGGTAATTTCTGTGAAGACCTTGAGAATTTACAATTTTTCTACTACAATAACTTTTACATTAGGACTTTGGAGTAGGAGGCTGTGGTGAGAACTTAGCATTTGCCTGGCCACAGTACTGAATGTAGAATGAAAGATAGATAGAGTGACTGCCAGTAGCATATAGTATATGGTCAGCCTTGAAATTATAGGGATATTAATGTCTGTAATCTGCTCAATAACTGTTCCTCTCTTATATTCCAAAACCTAATTTTGGTACTACCAGAATGCTGAGAGTTTTCTCCTATGTCTACTTCTTTGACTTTTTGAATTACCATGATAAGGCAAGAATCTGATTTTTACAAAAAATTCTCATTAACTCACTTCTTCAGTGGTCCCTTTCAGCATCTCCAGAATGCATGCAATGTGTAGGAAGAAAGAATTCTCAGAAGTTCTGGAGTATGAAAGATTTCAAAGCAATGAGTGCACTTTGAGTCAGTTTGCAGAGGACTCTCTGTTTGGCAGGAGTGTTGACCTGCTGGAGGGCGCAGGAAAACTCTGCAGGAGGATCTGGGCAGGCTGCATTGATGCGACAAGGCCAGCTGTATGAGGTTCAACAAGGCCAAGAGTTGTATCCTACCCTTGGGTCACCACAACCCCATGGAATGCTGCAGGCTAGGGAAAAAGTGTCTGGAAAGCTGGGAAGGCCCTGAGGGTGGTGATTGACACTGGCTGAACATGATCCCAGATGTGCCCAGATGATGAAGAGGCCAATGGCACCTGGCCTGTACCAGTAATGGTGTAGCATCAGGCCCAGGGCAGTGTCCCCCTGTGCTGGGCAGTGATGAAGCACCTCCAGTCCTGGGCCTCTCTCAGCAAGACAGATATTGAGGAGCTGCAGCGTGTGGTAAAACACCAGAGAAGGTGATGGAGTTGGGGAAGGGTCTGGAGCACCAGGAGAGACTGAAGGAGTTGGCGGAGCTCAGGCTGGAAAAGAGGAGGCCCAGGGGGACCTTTTCACTTTCCCCAGGAGGGTGGACCCAGTTGGGGGGTTTCTGTTTCCAGGTGACAAGTGACAGGATGAGAGGAAACAGCCTCAAATTGTGCTAGGGAAGTTTTAGGTTGGATATTAGGAAACTTTTCTTCCCTGAAAATGTTGTGCAGCCCTAGTCCAGTGGTGGAGTCAGCATCCCTGGAGGGATTTAAAAACTATGTGGATGCGGCACTTGAAATATGGGTTAGTGGTGGCCTTGGCAGTGCTGGGTGAGTGGTTGGGTTTGGGATGTTCTTAAAGATTTAAGAACCGTAATGATTCTGTGATTCTATGGATACGTAACTCCCAAATTAAAGCTACTTAGCAACATGTTCTTCTCTCCAGTGATGAAGCTTGCTTGCAGAATAAATCACCTAAATTCTTGGGCAATGTTCTGGTGGAACTGAAACCTAACACTTCATCACATGCTCAACAACAGAGTGAGAATTCTGAGAAGAAACAATTTCTGATATATTCTGATACTGTCTCTCTCAAGCCCTGTATTTAATGCTTCTGTTAGTCTGCTGCTAGATTTTTAATAAAGAATGACTGCCATCTTAGGGCAAAATAAGGATTATTTTGGCTGGAGTGAGACATTAATTGTGACATTCCTTGTGCTGCTGTTGCTGCTCATGTCAATAGTATTTTTGAGCATAAACAGCTTGGAAATATATATATTCCTCTAAGAAGAAAAATAGGGGTTTTTAAGTTTAATCACCTTTCTGGTATGCTTTGTATATCTGGACAAGTGAAGTGCACATTCAGACAAATTATTTATGTTGAGTTTTTGCACTATCACTCCTACTATGTCTCTTAAAGATTTTCAAGAACTCTTACTTCCCTGCTAGGTAACTTGGAACTGGAAACCATTTCAAGAAATAGTTTTATTAACATTATTTCTCTGTAATAATAGTACAGAGAAATCAAATAGTACACACAAGGATGCTACACCTTCTCACCAAAATATGTTAAGGGAGGATTTGTAGGAGCAGTAGTAAAAAAGTGGCCGCCTCAGTGTCATACTTCAGGTTGGGAAAAAATGAAGAGGTAGAAAATGGCATCAATGCCTAAAAAGGTTTTATATTTAAAAGGTAGCAAGAACATTGTCGTTTGCAAGCATAGCTACTGGAGCACTTAAAGGCATTGCAGAGTTGTCTGATTTCCAGGAAAGCCTTTTTTTTTTTTTTTGCCATATGTTTAAATATTGAACTTGTTGGTATTCAGTATTATAAAGGCCAAAAATATATAAAACATTTAAAGATAAACAAATAGGAACCCAGACAGTAATGGAAGAAGCTAGTCTGGTGCATTTCTTTGCAGGAATATTTGGCATTAGTTGAGCTAACGGTACACAACTGTAAAGATTTCCTTGGTATTTTGTAATTTATAGAAAGACTATTTTTTTTCTTTCAGTCTGCCTGACAAACACAGACAGCAAAGGCCAAAGAATTGAAACAGCTACCATGCAAGTCTTGGGCATGTACATTGAGGCATGTGACATCTTTGCAGTTTTTAAATGACTGATGCACCTCAGGAACCAAAAGTTGTATGAAATGGTGTAAGGGGGAGTGAAATTAAGGATGCTACCTACCATGGGTTACTTGTTCTGTCTAAATATCTTTTGTTGACATTACAATACAAAACATCTGTCTATCTGGGTTCTCACAGAAAATAGGATCAAAATATAGCTAAATAATAATATAGCTAAAAGGGATAGGTTTGTTCCTGAAGTAATTTCCTAGAAACTGTTTCTCTGATGTGGAGTTACACCTCAAATTTGTCTTTTTCTGCGGCTCAGCTTGATCATTATTGAGAACCTCAAGCATGCCAGAAGATTGCAGTGATTAATCAGTTTTTGTCTTGATGTTTGATTTCTCTAGGTGATGATACTTTGAAGGCCAGTTTGATTTCATTGCTGTAGCCCTTGTGGGAAGGGCAAATGTATAACTAAAAAGAAAAACAGGTCACCCTCCACCAGGATGGTGCAGACTTGTTGCAACTGAAGAGTGTATCAAGCATGAACCACAGGTGCCCTTCTTGGGTCTACAGTGTAGTTCTGTATTCCTTAAGGATGCAAATCATTGAGTAAGTTTATCTTAATACAACTAAAGTTGATGTACAAGGTCTGCAGCACCTTTGTATGTGGGGAATGTTGATGTATCCCCACAGTTTGTTGGCTGAATCTTGAACTCAAACCAGCAGACTGGATTACTCCAGTTTGGGGTGCTTTTCATTAGTTTAGGGAACCAAATTTCAGAGAAATGGAGAAGATTAAGTAAATCAGGCAGGACATATTTTGAATCTGCACATACTCAAGCAATTATTTTAGTACATTGGTGTTGTCTTTTAGATCTACTCATTTGCATTGCTCAGGAAAACTGGTATGTTGTGTGTGGTTCACACAGTGTTAAATCATGAAAAGTGAGTTACTGACAGTGGAAGTTCTGATGTAAAAATTTTCTTTTCAGGCCTCTGAATAAAGCAAACATATGGGATTCCTTGCTAGTTCTGGTCCAAAAATGCTTCCAAATTATGTTTCTTGATGTATTATCTTTAATTTCTTTTAAGTGTGGCAAGCTGGATTTGCAAATAAGTGGAGGTAAGTGTTGCTGAACTGGTCTGTGGATAATTTTGGAGCATTTGCAATCCAGTTGTTGAATGAGCATAATCTGTAAGTGGTCCTCCTTATTGTGGCCTTACTCCAGTCTGGAAGAATGGAAAAATCAGGATTTCAGCTGCCGTAGAACTTAGTACAACACCATTTATGTTGCTCTTGCTCTGTGCCTGGTAACAGAGAAGTCACTTGCAGACAAAGCAGTCTGAAAAATCAGAACACAAGTACATGAAGAATAACTTTTCACTGATGTTAAGATTTTCCAAAACAATTGAGAAGTCTTTAAGCATATTTGGTACTTCAGCTGAGGTAATGAAATGGCAGCTTTGGGAAGAAATCTTGGCAAACTTAGATGGAGGGAGATGGTTGCTTGAGAAATTGAATAGCTATCAAAGAAAAGTTGATTCTTTGGGATAGGTTGAGTGTGTGTTAAGAGTTCAGCTGTATTGCTCAAGGAATGCTTTTTGCTATGAACTTACCTTGAACTGTATTTTACATTCTACAATTCTTGAGGATATTTAGCTACAATCCTGGCTTATTTGATTCTTTATCAGCAAAACCATGCTTTTGCCTTCATTGAGTCAGCAGATATTGCTGTATCTAGATAAAGAATTAGATCAGGTGTTTTTTAATGAATTTAGATACTGTTAACACTATTTCTGGGAACTAGAAGTTTTTACATGCTCCTGGCCAGTCTGAGAAAGCAGATGTTGTTTACTGCAGTAGATGAGACCACTGACCCCAGACATTTGAGACCAGCTGAAAAATGTTTCTATGAAGACATACTAGTCTTAATTTACTCCCATTGTGTTGGGGGTTGGGTTTTCTTTCCATTTCTTTCGTTTTTCTTTCATTTTCACTTGTGGAATTTCTTTTTCCCATTGAGTTGCTAAGACGCACAGATGGCTGGGTGCTGTGGGGGAGGAGGGGAGTGGCCAGGCCTCAGAGAAAGAGGGTGTCTTGTGGCACTCCTCTGGTTTTTGGGAGTTTCTCTCAGAAAGACGGAGATACCGCAAGAAGAGAGGCAGGTAATGCTTGGGAGCTGAGGCAGCTGGACATTCTCACTTGCTCTTGGCTTTTGGAGGAGGATGGTCGAGCTGCTACTTGGGGAAAGAAATTTTGCTACCACTGCTATAACCCAGCTAGGAGCTGACTTTCTTCTGCTGCTAGGTCCCGCACCCCCTGCCCTGCCGGGACATCCTGTAGTCCTGGCTATTGCCGGGAAGTTTCTGATACATCTCATCCAGTGCCTCAGGATTTCTGCTCATCCCTGCTGTTCCAGCCTGCTGCTTCCAAAAGTCCTGACAGAGCACCAGGATCGACAGCCCCAGGGGTTTGTGGAGCGAGGCCTCTCTTCCATCCCTCCCTGTCTTGGACAAAGCCGCCATTGCCACGTGCTCCCCGAGCCCACACCAGAGCGCCCCCTGCAGCCTTGGGGGAATCATCACACCTGCCCTGCCCGCCAGGGGCCTGCCAGCACCCCTGCCGGCTGTGACTGGAACTGCACTAAAGGGGAAAGTGCCTGCAGCCCAGAAGGCTGTCACTGGGTTCCTGGTTCTGTTTGTTATTCGTGCCATAGTTATTGCTATTTGTTTGCCTTATTACACATACTAGTAAAAAACTGTTATTCCTATTCTCATATCTTCTCTGCCTGAGAACCCCTTAAATTCAAAATTATAATAATTCAGAGGGAAGGAGTTCACATTCTCCATTCCAAGGGAGGCTTCTGCCTTCCCTAGCAGACACCTGTCTTTCTAAACCAAGACACATTGGAACACTATACTCCTGTTGAGAATTTTTTTTTCAAAAACATTACTTCATTTTTTCAAATAAGCAGGGACTTGACCTGTATAAAGTGTCTTCTAGTTAAAAATGATCCTTCAGTGGCAGTGAGATTTAAAGTTCTGATAGCAAGGTTGCCTGCTCTGTCTTTACAGATAGTCCATGTGTTGTGACATCTGTCATGGCTTATGTGGTGCAAGCCTTGAATCCAAGCTGAAATATGTCACAGAAATGCCCAATTTACAAAACGCCGTCAGTGTCACTGGCTCCATGGATTCTTTGCTGTGATTTTGAGGTGTTTGAAATTATTTGCTGAAGCAGTAGAATGATACCCTCTTGTACAAAGTGGTGACTGTCTTGTCAGGAACTGCCTGACTTCCATAATCTGGATCTTTGCTTTTATTTTCTCTCTGTGGTCTGTGCATACTGAAGCTATTGTGCATTCCCCAAAAGCAAGGTCACAGCAGTTACATTTATCACAGAAAGATGCTTCTGCTTTTGATTATCATCATCTGAACTGTTCAGAAAAGCATTTTGAAAATACATTCCATAAAGTTAAACTAATGTTTTCCCAGTAAACTAATTATTTATGTATTGTATAAAGCTTGAATGGGGTATGCTTTTTCCTCATGGCAGTCTGTATTTTTGTCATCAAATTTGTTTTACAAGTGTAGCTTTTTCTGTTAAGTAGGAACTCAAAACCATATAGTAATCCAGTCTGATTTTGCTTGTGATTTGTAACTCATATTTTGTCCTAATCTGTAATTACAAGCAAAATGCATGCTTGTAGTCCTTTTTTCTGTCTCTTTATTTAATTTTTCGTTTTCCACAGAATATTTTGCAGTCTCTGCTCTGAAGCTGATAGAGCTCTGGTGCAGCTTATCTGAGAATGAAACAGATTTTAAAGCTGTACAGCCAAAACTTCTTGCACCTTGATCTGTAGGTGGCGTGCTAAGATGTTAGGAATGCTGGATATTTTGGTGCTTGTGCCTCTTGAGCAGCTTATTTGTCCTAGTATTTAATTTGAAGTGTCCTGGGAAATTGTGATTTCAAGTGAGCTGTCTGGACAGTGGTGGTCCTTCTCACTTAAATTTTCAGGGTTTAATTTCTTCTGGTTCAGAGAAGTCCCAGGACTTTTAAATAACACAAGCTTCCTCCTCTGGATACAACATTCCATTACGGTGAGCAAACAGGATGTGGTTAGGTTGGAGGGAAAACACTAGTTCTTTCCAACCCTGCCTGCACCCCCCTTGCAGACCCCGAAAGGAGGTAAGGCTGAAATAACTCAAACTTCAGTAAATATTTAAACCTTTTCTTGTACGCTCCTCATACTTCAGACATATCTAACAAGAACTTGTGACTTTTTCAGGCCATTATCTTATCTGGATTGTGCTGTTTAGTCCTATCCTTGTATTGAGTGTCCTATCCACAGTCTAAAGCTTGAAACTCATTTTTTTTGTAACTGACCCATGTTTAGTAGTGTTGTGTGAGACACAGTTGTTCCCCCAGATCTGATAGATAACTCTGCTGTGACATGAGTGACTTACAATCACAGAAATTACATCAGTTCCTTATCTGTGTGATAGTGAATAACTGGGTTTCAGCTGCTTTCTGCCAAGTCTGCTCTGCAGCCACCTCCCTTCAGTCATTTTGCTTACTGTCCTTGAAAATGAGAAGTGAAAGAAAAAGCCAGGTTGAGTTTTTTCTCTGACAGACTTGACACAGTTGGGCAGGAAGTATCAAAGATAATGTAAATATGGTGATGTGAAAATGTGGTGGTGTCAGCTTCATTTAATCTTTGGACTAGGATTCCAATCTGCACTTAACTACTGGGTAGTGTCTTGATGTCCAAATGGACAGCAGTGATGATTGGTGTTCTCATGATTTGGAATTGTGACCAGCACTGTTTAACTTTTAAGTCAATGATATGGACAGTGAGATGGAGTTTGCCAATGACACCAAGCTGTATGGTGCTAGAGGGGAGGGATGGCATGCAGAGGGACCTGGACAGGCTGAAGAGGTGGCCCTGTGCCAGCCTTGTGAAGTTCAACCGGGCCAAGTGCAAGGTGCTGCACTAGGATCATAGCAATCCCAAGCACAAGTTCAGGCTGGGTAGAGAATGGATTAAGAGCAGACCTGAGGAGAAGGACAGCTTGGGAAAATGGCTGGATGAGAAGCTGGACATACCCTGGCCATGTGTGCTGGCACCCAGAAGCCTCTGTATGCTGGGCTGATTCCACGGCATGGGCAGCAGTAGAGGGGGGAATTCTGCTTCTCTGTCCTGCTCTTGTGAGACCCCACCTGCAGAGTTGCCTCCAGCTCTGTGGTCCAACGTCAGAAGGATGTGGAGCTGCTGGAGTGAATCCAGAGGAGGCCACAGAGGTGTTCCAAGGGCTGGAGCCCGTCTGCTCTGGAGACAGCCTCAAGAACAGAAGGCTCCAAGGAGACCTTAGAGCTCTTTCCAGTGCATAAAGGGAGCTACAGAGGGATTTTGGGCAAGAGCCTGGAGTTTGAAGGAGCGATGTCTTCCCACTGCCAGATGGCAGAGTTAGATGGAATATTGGGAAGAAATTCTTCTCTGTCAGGGTGGAGAGGCCTTTGCAGAGGCTGCCAGAGAAACAGTGGCTGCCTCATCCCTGGAAATATGCAGGGACAGGGCTTGGAGCAAACCGGTCTAGTGGGAGGTTGGAACAAGATGGGTTTTAAGGTCCTTTCCAAGACAAACCATTTTGTGATAATTCAGTGTTCTTCAAGCGTAAGTGTCCTAATTCAGCTTATAAAGCTGCAAATATTACTGGTCCTTAACGTTCTGAATCACTTGGAAAGTTAAGGCTATGTAACATGATTCCAAACTAGATTTGGAATTTTACTTAGATTTGCCAAATGAGATGTAATATGATATTTAAATTGTGCCACACTTCAGCCTGTGCAAGACTGTTGGATGTGATATGTAAAAACCATTATTTTCCTGACTTCTTCCCTTAAGAGCTTTCTGAAGTACAGATTGAACTTTGAGACTTTAATATAATTTGGGATATGCCAGAAGTCTGAACAGAAGAGAGAATAAAAGATCTAAAACATATGGTTTATTACCAAAGTAGAAGCAGGTGAAAGCAGTTAAAAATGAAGCAATTTCATCAGCTTTAAAAATAGTTTGTGTTAAAGGCAGGTGGTTATAGACAATAAAAGTGGATCATCAGTATATTGGTACATGTGTGATATTTCTGGATGCAGAGTTCATAAATCACAGAACACAACAGTAAATGTATTTGAACTTGAATTTTGTAAGAGATACTTGAGGTCTGAAATAAATGTGTGGAATAAGGATTCATTCAACTTTTCCTAACATTTACCATCTGCCTGAGCCAGGAATCCTGTAGTGATTTACTTGAGTGTTCATTAAGCACCAAAGTGACTATGTAAAACAGCTAAAGATGACCTAAAGATACGAAATTAAACAAGATCCTGATGGCTGATAAGTACTTATTGAGGGTCAACTGGAAAAAGTAGGACAGTGAAGAGTTTTTAGTGGTTAGAGTAGAATACTTAGCACAATTTATTTGAATTGTAAGAATGGTCTAATGCTTAAAACACCACAAGTAGTCTAATAATAGTTTTAGCTTTGAAACAGGCCTCTGGTTTTCCAGAATCAGTATCTGTGGGCAGCTTCAAAACATCTCTTTTTCTGTAGTCAGTTTTCTGGGTTTTAAATACATCAGTATTAGTGAGCAGTTTTGGAAGACACTATATTAGCAAATTGTTGCCTGTGCTCTTACCAAAGCCAGGAGGTTTAAAAGTCAGTAAAAGATGGGTTGCAAACCTTTTTTTTTTTGTTGAGAAGTCAGTAATACTCCTTATAAGGAAAAAACCCCACCAGAATAGATTATGGATATGAACTGCAGGCATCACACCTCAGACTGTAAATATGAAAACGAAAAATACTTGCAAGAGGCTTTTTCTCCATCTGGCCCTGAAATTTCTTGGTTTTACTTTCAGTAGCACGTAAGCACAGACTTCTTCGGTACGTCTTGAATCATGGAAAAGACTTAAATTAACAATGGAAGGTGACTTAACCTTCGTACTGCTAGGAAGGATGAAGTTTATTTAGAAGAAAGTGTTATGATAGCCGAGTGTGTATAGAGCAGTGTGAACTTGCCTTAGAGGTGATATATTAGGCTTCCTTGTGGCTGTAGCTGTATGATTATGTAGCTTTTATGATTGTATCTGGATGAACAGCAACACGGAGCAGTGGCTTGTGGTCTCATGGGGTGGGCTGCAGCCTCTGGATCAGATTCCTGCAGGGATCCCATAAAATTACAGAGCTGACTTCTAGCAGAGATGCCTTCAGGAACAACTAGCAAAAGTGTTCATCTGAAATCCTGTCTGCTACTCCTGTACTGCCACCAGACCACGAATGTGTTTATACATATCCAGGAATCCTTCTTGAACTGAAAATTGGAATTTGCCTTGGTTTGACAATGAGATTTCTGTTCAGCTATTTGCATCTGCATGAATCAACTGAGTGGAAATGCTGATAACCAGCCACTATTGGTTTTTCATATTGACTGGAAATGCATATATTGGGTTTCTCTTTTTTAATAGAAAGACTTTTAAACCAGAGTGGATGATTTAGTATCCTGTCTAGTCTTTGTAACCTTGATGTGATTTACTGTAATGAGATTATACTTTGCTTCTAAGTTTCTTAGAATTACATGTGTTTCTTATGTCTACAGAGTGTTCTACTTGATTAAGTACCATGTTAGAATAAAATCTAATTAAACTAAACAAAGTAACGACTCCCTCAGAGTCCTGTTGATGGTGTAGTTGGGTATCTTTAAGCTTGATACCTACCAGAATGATATTTTTTGTGCAAATATTCAAACTAACTATTTAAAAACTTAGCATTTGTGAAGTGTTGTGAGGTCCTTGAACTCAAAACTTAATTCCATTGTTGATGGTAGTGTGCTGGTTTTGTAGTTTCAGTATGGATTACTAGTAGGTAGACTTTCAGCTGTTTTTTATTTAGAAGCCTGACTTGATGTTACTTTTCCCCATCAGGGTGACTTTGAACCCAGCATGTAACCTCTGCCTCACTTTTTCTTTTTCACAGCTCTGTTGAGCCTTGACCTGCTCACACTTGTTTCCTTACTCATTGCATATCAGCAGATCCTCCGTAGGTTTCAATATTTGAATATTAGGTGCCTTTGATAAAAAAGCAAGTTTTAAGCTGAAGAGTTCTTTATCCAGTAGCTGATGTCTGCTTAGGAGGTGTGGCAGGAAGTAATAAGGAATGGATCAAAATAAAGCGGTGGATAATGACTTGCTGAAATTAAGATTGCAGGTAGGGAGGAGGGGCTTATTCTTGGGAACCCTCCAAGCAGGAGAGATTGGAGAGAGGTCAAGTGCATGAGGATGAGAGGTAAGGTTAGGGCAGATCAATTGTCATCTCTGTTCTAAGATCTCCTAAAATGAAGTTATTCAGAGATGATTAAAAGTGTTTTTTATCTGCTTCTGTTATTTTTGGGTTTATTTTATTTAATTTTTTTTTGTTGTTGTAATTTGTGAGAAATGACAATCAAAACCTCTTCTTGTGGGGCTGGGAATGCTTGGGTCTTGAACATAAAAGTGTTGGTTCACTAGGGGAGAAACTGTTCAGTCATTGTGGCATCACCATAGAAAAACACAAGTTTTGTCCAAAGTGACATGCCATGGAAAGGGATATGAGCTGTGTGCCTAAAAATGTCCTGCATGTGTTTTGTAGTTTATTATAGATAAGCATTAGGATGCAGCTGGATAACACTGGTTGTCTGACTTGTATCCCAGTGAGCCCTATAAAACAGAACATGACTCAAAAAAAATAAGTAAAAACTTAGAGTTTGTCACAGTCCTATAGGATTAAATAAGCAAAACATGAGACTCCCAAAACAAATGTAAGCTTTTAAGATTAAGAATCTTTTTGATGTTATCTTAGCCCTTCAAAGCACATATTGACCATCTGGTTCATATCAGTCTAGTGTGCAGTTTGGATCACTCATATCCAGAGTTCTCCACCTTCTGAATTCAGAGTGGGGCTTGTTTAATTTCAGCATCTTTGGCACAATTCTCATAGATCCTAAAGACACCTTTACACATGCCTGCTGGCTGATTATTCCCCATATCACTCCTAGTTCTTGTGCTTTTCCCCAGTACAAGCTCTTACCATTGCTGATATGTCTTGAAAGCAGTGGAAACACCAGGTACAGCAACAGCTCCAAATGGGGTAAACCTGTTACAAGTTACTAAACATGGTGAGTTTGTTCTTGCATCAGGTTAATGTTCTCTAAACCAGGATCTTCTTTACAAGTTACTATTAAAACTACTATTGCTGTATTGCTTGTCTCTTTATATACAGAAATAGATCATCTACTGTAAACTCAGGGTGTGTTAGCACTGTGTTTTAAGAAGTCTACATGCTATTGAAATGTCATATTCTGTAGCTGTATGTAAATGACAACATATTTTTACAAAGGCACATGTTGACTCTCACTGAAGCTGTTTGGTTCATAATTCCTGACTGTTCACATGGCAGATGCATGGTTTCCTAGTGGGTAACTACTACTCTGAGGAGGACCAGAGCTCAACTTCTGAGCTCTGTTCTGCACTGAGAACAAATTTCCAACATTTGATAACTTCTCTCAGATAATATTTTCTGTTGATTATAGAAAGGGTACCTGTAGCCTCTGTTTTTTGATTCTTTCCACTAAACATATCACACTCCTTCGAATTTTTTATCTCAGAATAAGTATCTGTGTTCTGCTTTAAAGGAGCTTAGTGATTTGGTTTTTTTTCCCCCAAATACATCAGCAAGAATGGAAAGAAGAAAGGTGCACTTTGGAGTAGAATAGGTAGGCGGATGCCATTTTGAATTTTATTATGTGTTTTATGATTATAAAAACACTAAAATCATGTTTTTCAAAGTATTTAGTGTAATTAAATCGTTATACAGCAGACTCAGCTTTTTGCAGCATGCCAAAGGGAGAGATTAAGCTTACAATGCTTTTCTGTGGAGCAGGCAAGAATAATTTCACACAGGGAGGCAGCAGTTCAAGTTGGGTTCAATTATACTCACTGAAGCACTACATAAAATGTTGGGGTTCCTCTCCCTTGAGTTTATTGCTTGTGACCAGGCTTAATGGGCAAGCAAGATAAAACACAAAGAGAGAGACATAAAACTTAGTAATATTTTTTTCTTGAGTCATAAATGTGTATATGCAGAGACATCCACGGACAGTTTTCAAGACATTCGGTTAAGTGATTATGTTGTGAAAGCTGACCTGTGGATGTACATGGTTTAAAGCCTTTCAAGATCAATTAGTGGAAGTTAGAGGATAGAAATGTGAATATTGGCAAAGAAGCAGGATCCATGTGATAAGCAGAAAAGCCTGATTTTCCCTTTTAAAGGAATCTGTGTGTGGGAGATGTCAGCAAGCACCATAAGCCAGTTTTTACCCCCCTTCTATACTGCATAGATCAAAGAGCTCTGTGTCTAATAATAGAATACATGGTTCCCATTACCAGTGACTTCATGAAATGCTACCTTCTAGGGAAACATTGTTTGTGTTCCTAATGGTGCTTTTATTATAAAAAAAAATGGGTTTGTTTTAAGACTGTTAATTGTAAATTTATCCTTTAAATCTAACCCTTGCTCTGTTTGGATAGTGTAATTTGAGATATTGAAATTAATTTCTCTTGCTTTGTATTTTACACTTAAAATAATGTGTTGTGGAATTTCTGTAGCATATGTTCATTTGGAGAAGTTTCATTTTCTTGCATGGGGAACTAGTTTGACTTACAGATCTATTAAGCAAGGTGAGCTAGATATATACTACTCACAGAAATTTTTATGTTCCTTGACTTAAAGAGACCTAGCAAGTTTGAAAGTAGCATAAAACCTGAAGCTGACATCTCAATATTTGATCTGCTGTTGATCATGACCTGTTAACATTTAGCTTTAATGGCACTATATAATTGTTAAAATTACAAATGTACTCTACTGTGGGGCTGATGGATGGTAAAATTCACTTTGCTTAATCACTTCTCCAGGATGTGTGTTGTTTCTAGTAGATATTGATCTCCTGTATTTGTTACCTTATGTTTGAGAGAGACTTTGGTTTCTGCTGTAGTGTCGGGCTTATGTGGATAATTCATTCAGCATCTTGATTAGGAGCTGCAGGATGTGGTTCGTGAAAAGGGAAAGGTTTGATTCATGCTGTAGTTCCCATGAAAATAAATTTTAGTTTGTACTAAGATTGCTGAATTGACCATGATGACCTCATAACCTTTGGTGCTGAGGAGAAGTCAAAAGACAATCCTTAGAAGTACAGTGTACAAAACAACTGTTAAAGCTGTTTGAGAGCTGCTTCCCTTAAGCAGATATTCTTTAAGTAGACATATAAAATTATATTCATTAACACAGAAACTGTCAAAGAGTTTCAATATTTAAGAGACTAATATTTTAGTCCTCTTGTCTCATGCAGCAGTGCCATGCTATGTTCTTATAAGCTATTTGCTACATCTGGGTATTTAAAATGGTGAGTGATATTTATTACGTAGGAAAAATAAAGTTCAGTAGTAAAATCTTTGCAAGGGATATAGTGACCTACAATGCTGTGATCAAGCCTTTGGTGCATGTGTGAACTTTGTTGAAAGGAATCACTTCTGAGCTGCAGATTTCTTCTCTGTGTAAAGGGGTTTGTACTCTGTCAATCACAGGATAATGATCAGAAGAAAACACATTTTTTAAAAGATTATTTCTGTTTGGGAATGAGCTAACCAAGTGTGATTGGCTGAATGCAGAGGGGTAATGTGAGATCTGGAATTGTGCTGTGTGCTTGTGAAATGACACTTTGATTTGTGAGAGGGATGTTGCAGCTTTGGGAGAATCATAAAGTGTCTTTTAAAAACCTGAAATACTTGAAAAAATGGAATTCCATAGTTGAGTTTTGACATCAGTTTTTAAATGCTGATTAACTGGATTTGCAGAGGGTTCGTAAATGCATCCTATGGAGGGATTCCTGGGAGAAGTTAGCAAGGGAAGCTTTTAAATCTTTACCTTCTCAGAAAAAGAATCTGGGGCTTTTTGAAGTTTACATAAGCATTTGAATAATTTCACCTTAAATACTTTCCACTCCCTCCCCCTTTTTTTTTTCCCATCAGATTTCCTTTATATGCAAAAGGAGGGGAGAAGCTTCAGTTTGAATATGGAGTTTATCTTCTCAACAAAAATATAGCACAGGTTGGTACACTTGAGATTATTTTTTATTGTTATTATTATTTATATCTGTTCTCTGCTTGGTGTTAATATGATGTAAGTGTGCATGTGCTATCTTGTGATGCTGCTCTCTGTGGTGAAAATCTGTGAACTAGGAAAAATGTCCTTGAAAACATAACTTTCACTTACCTTACAGCTTTGTGCTTGAGATTTTCTTCTGTGGTGCTTAGAGAAGGACTTGCCAGATAATAATGAATCTTCTCCTTTTCAAATTATTGTGTGTACATTCTATGAGTCTACAGTTCACACTGTTTTGAAAACTTGTAAGAAAATATAATATGTGGAAAATATGAAGTATTGCAAATGCGTGACTTTATTTAAAAAGTCGGTTTTACTCCCTTGTTTTTAATATATTAAAAAAAAAATCCTTTATTCTGAAAAATGCAAGAGACTTTGCAAACTTGTGTTTGAGATGGCAGCAATACCTGCAGCTAACACATTTGGTGAGGAATTCAGAGAATGTTCAGAAAGCTGGTCTGAAAGAGGCCTAGCTGTTTCAACTGATATGTAGTCCTAGGGCAGGAACAGCTGCTCTTATGCGGTCCCTGGTGATGTTCTGTGAAGGAAAGCCTTTGATACAAGTACTGCTTAGTTCCAATACTTGACTGTCTTGGCCACTAAAAACATCTAATTTCTGACATTGAGTCCAAACCTGTCTTGCTTCTGTTTATATATTATAATAATCTGATCCATTTAAGTCTCTTCCTCTTTGCAAACTTTTATGCATTGAAAAATCACTTTCCAACACTTGTTTTGTCTTAAATTCTCCATCTGAATTCATTTTTCTTGAAATCCAATGCACAAAGCTGGATACAGTGAGCTGCTGTCGCTATCAAAACATTGAGTAGGATGGGAGAAATGCTTCCCAAGTCTTGTCCTTTTATTTTCAGTTCACTGGGTTCTAATAGATGTGTACTCTTAAAAGCTTAGCAGAGTAAACCTTATGATTCTCTGCAACCAACAGCCCCAGTTATCTTCTGCACAGCAACGAAACAGTCCATTCTGAATTTGTGCAGATGACTTGTTTAATTCACATTTTGCATGCTGTACCTTGATGTATTCTTAAAGATGAACTTTGTTGTTCTTAATCATATTTCTGCTTTGGCAGCATAACACCAGAGGTTGAGAATTTAGTCTCAGCTTTATGCTGGCTACATCTGAGCCTATGCCCTATCCAGATTACCTAATTAAAATATTGGATAGAACCAGGGTTCTGTTATTCCAGGCGGAATCCCATTTTACCAGCACTTCAATTGTAGCCATAAACCATTCTTTATTACCCCCAAAGAGTCCTTTCTCTGTATTCACTCATACTTCATCAATATCCTATTTCCCCAGCATGCTTGTGAGCATATTATACCAGAAAATGCCAAGAGATTTAAATTCCAACAGAAATATGACATTTCTGTTTCTAACCTGTTTGAAATTACATTAGTCTTATACTTTTATTCTTGAAAATCTGACCTTCTTATGCTTAGTTTCTACTAGTCTTGTTTGTTTTTCCAGTTTTCTTTTTCATTACTTTTTTTTTGCCATTCCTTACCCCAAACTGAAGTAAAGCTTCTGAGTCTTTCTGTGTTTTTGTTTTTAAAGCTTGGATTGCATTTACCATTTTCCAGATTTGCCCATCCTTAGTGTATTTTGGACAATAACCTCTGAAATTACTTAAAGGTTAAAATATCTTAAGACAAAGTTAATGAAGTCCTACTAATCTTGGAAATTTGCTTAGCCAGGCTGTTAATGTATCTTAGACTGTACCTCCTTGTTGGTGGTATTAGTAATGGCAGCCAGCTGTTCACACTTGACCTCCAGAGGGAAGATTAGTGAGAAAAAGTGATTAGTCTTTCCCTCAAATGCTTTGATAGATCTCTCTCTTCATCGCTATCAAATCAGTGCTTTCCTTAATCCGTGCTTCCTAGTTCATTCTACTTACACTAATTCATTCTGTAGCTTGTGAGTTGTGATGCTGCTTGCTTTGCCTTTCAGCCCTTCCTAGTTTTTACCTTATTCTGGAGTTTGCCATTCAGTTATGTGATGCAAGCAAGGAGCTCTGTCATTTTTTTCCATCAAAATCCTGAATTCTTTATTGAGCTCAGAGTGGTTGCCTTCCTGTTAATGTAGTTTGGGTTACTTGACACTTGTGCCTGTAGTATTTTTTTTGTAGGAACTGTCACCACTTCACTTGTTTTCCTGTTTATCTCTTTGGCTTGTCACCTCTGAGTTGCTACCACTCTTGGACCTACTGAAACCTGTCATTCTGATTTTCTTGTCCTGTTTCTGAAGGACTCTGGGTGGTTGAACACACGATCACTCACCCCTGTTGCCTTCCAATTCCTTGCAGTTGATTTCCAAAATCACTGGCATGTGTTTAAACTTACAAAAGTAAATGAAGGCTTTAAGTATTCATTGGTATAAAAAAAGTTTCCAGCTCTACTTGGGGTCATTAGTGCTGGTGCAGGCTGGTCAATGGCCAAACTTCAAAGTGGTTGGTACAACACTAGTGGTTCAAATGTTAATGCTTGAGATTTTATGCTGTTGGATATAAAAACATAGTAAAAGTAAATCTGAATTTTTGGGGGTGCTTCTACTACTTATTTATTCATGAAAGTGTTACTGATGTCCATGTAAACTGTTGTAGTCACCTTTGTTTTGATGTTCTTGGTCAAATATTGCTGCTTTTTATAGTTCTGCCAAGGGGAAATTCCATTGTGAAAGCAGAGCAGGTAGATAATGTGCACAAACGCATCACAAAACCTCTGTGCCCTGGAGCTGACTTGACCTAAAAACCCAAGATTGTCTGAATCCTTTGTGAGTTCCTTGGGATGCTGAAACGGTTGTATTTACATAGCTTTTAGCAGACCTTATGGCTGCTTTCAGAGAAGTATCCAGATGTGCTTAGTTCTTGTGAATGTGTGAAAAATTAGGTTTGGACAGAGAATGAGCAGCTGCCTCTCCCTTATCTCCAGACCATCACCCAAAGGTGTTTGCCTTAATTCAGAGAACCAGTCCTCTTTATCAGGAATAAATGTAAATCAGTTGCTTAATTTCCTCTGTGTGCTGTGGAAAGGTTGGGGGTGCCCGGGAAGAATAGCAGTGACTTAACTGGAGCATGAAAACAAGAGCCTGTGTCTCTGTCACCTCACTTCAGTCATTCATTCCAGTTTTGAACACTGTGACAAAGAGCCCGAAAAAACTCTATCAACTTAAAGAAACGTTTTGAAATTATTTGTATAAGCTTCCCTGGTTTCACAGATTTTTTTTTTTTTTTTTTACAATTACTTAGAATCCTGGCAGCAAGGAGAAATGTGAGTGTGGAAGAAGTGAGATGGGGTTGATATTAAATAAAATTACTGACATAAAAATTCTTCTAGAGATAAAGTGGTACTGTTTCGTAAAACAGCAGGATAATAACACTGGAAACCACATCTTGCACTCAGGAGAATTCAGCTGGAATTAGAAGCAGCTTAGTGCTGGCTTGGTAGAGTATTATTTGGAGAAACTTGCTTTGCTGTTACATTCCAAAGTTGAAACAACGTGTGTTAATTCCGAGAGTTCATAATAACTTCCATCTGTATGTGAGTACAAATTGTTTCAATACTCATATTTTCTGCTTGTAAAATTGAATCCCTCTCAAAGTTCACAGAGGAACTTTTTGAGTTGGATAACATTATCTAAGGCTGTAAATTACCAGTTTAAGATTTCAGCTGTTTGACTCTCACTAACATAGAAATGTGGGGGTTTTTTCAAACAGAAATTAGTCACTTATGTCTAATAATACCTACCTAAAAAATTCACTATCATTGTCAAAGGTGAACTATAATAGAGTTGCTAAAAATGGGAGTGAATTGCACAGCTCTCCAAAGCATTTGACAGTGGGAGAGCATTCGGTAAATACTAGCCCCATAAACTCTGTAGCTCCTAAATTAGGGATGTGTATGGAGTATCTGAGTAAGCTGAAGCTTTAGTAAGAGAAAGAAGTGAACTCTCATGCTGGTATTCACAGCAGAGTAATTGAGATTACACCATGAAAACCTCTTGTTATGGTGGATGAATATTAGGAAATCCCTGAAGCATGGTGAGATTTTTTGTGGGTGATAAGTGAACACAGAATAGGGTCAAAACGACATGTCTCAAGAGTTCTCTTTGTTCTGAACATACACTGCAGGTGGCACCCAGTTCTGCTATGGCACAGACAATGGACCTTGTGGAACTGAGTTCTCACAAGTGCTTGAGCAGTGGTCTTGATGTTCTAGGTTTCTTTATCTCAATTATTTAATTAATATTTTTTTAACTTTGAAGTAGGGGGTATTGAGAGTGCAGTGGCTTTGAGTTTTAAGTCGCAGGCCTGTAGAAAGAAAGCATCTTTATTGCTGCTTTACTGGCTGTTTTGCTCTCTTTCCTTTGTTCCCAGAGCCTTAATTGCTTTGGCCTGACTTCAGTATAGGTTATCGATTACACATGATGAGTTGATCTTAATTTAGTGACCATCCACCTTAAGGTGAGTGAGTCTCTAGTGAGCATACACAGTGTTACTGTGGGAGAACAACTCGCCCAAAATTGTATATCCAGAAAGATGAGGGTGGTGAGGCCCCTGGCACAGGTTGCTCAGAGAAGGTGTGGCTACCCCATCCCTGGAGGTATCCAAGACCCGGTTGGATGGGGCTTGGAGCAGGCTGATCTAGTGGAAGGTGTCCTTGCCCGTAGCAAGGGGTTGGAATGAGATGGGTTTGAAGGTCCCTTCCAACCCCAACAGTTCTGTGATTCTATATTAAATGATCTCTGTCCTGAATTGATCATTATGTCTAATGTGTGCATTTATGATGTGTAGCTGAGAAAAATGGCAGGAGACGATGTTTCCTCCTTTAAATGCCTTTATTAAAATATCAGCTCTTTTAGAAACAGGTGCCTTGGGGGGTGGGGTGGCCTCCACCGTAGTGCTGAGAAGGAGGCGGGGCTGGGCACTCTACTGCTGCACACAGCCAAGTGGGGAATTAGCCTCCCCCCTTCACGGGAGCATGCTCCCGACAATTCCATCTTCTTGTGGTTCTGCTGATAAGTCGTTTGTTTAGAATGTTTTTCTGGTCACAGCGAGATCAAAATTTCAGGTATTAGATGGCTTTTACATCTTTGTCTTTATAGCCGGCACTCCTTTTGTTTTAAGTTGTTGTCAAAGAGACTTAATTACTGTTTCTTTTGGAAGTTGTCCAGATTTTCCTGAGGCGTTGCATCTTGGGATCCTTAATTACCATAAGTGGTGTTAGAGTTTGGTTCTCGATGAGCAGGGAGGAGGGGGTGAAGTAGCCAGGCAGAGTAGAGAGGTGTAGGAGTCTTACATTGCCATGGAAACGACATTCTTGCCTGACAGGCCACAAAGATATATTACAAAATGAGTACCAACAGTTTCTAACATTTAACTTTACAATTCTATAACTAATATAACTAATACCTTCTAACTTTAACTTTCAAGAGTTGTTTTAAACTTCGTTTTTTAAATAGCCATTGAGGAGAGCATGTTCATCTTGTTCATCATCAAAATTCCAATCTCTAATAGTGTTTAAGAGGATGTCTCTTGCATGATGCTTGACAGGCATTATTCCTTGTCCAGTTCCAAGATTGCTTGTAGAGGACATAATTTCAATAGAGGTGTAAAGCTGGTTTCTTTAGGTACCAGTAAGAAGGGAATTCACTGCAGCTATTTTCTTGCATGGGGCAGTCAAGTTATTTACACTCTAAGTGTCAGATGATTTGCTATTTCAGTCAGCCTCTGAAGCACAGCAAGTTAATTTGCCTCTTGATCTTCTGGATTTCGTGTTCTAAGTCTCATCTCAGCTTTACCACAGAACCAGAGGGCAGCTGTATGACTGTTGTGACACTCCTTTTATTCTTTTGCTGTGACCTTGGTCACTATCTCCATCTGGCTATATTGGACATGGCCTCAGGAACGGTGGTGTTCTGTCTTTGTCTAAATTACTGGCTCTTGAAAAGTAGACTTGCAAAACCAGGTGTCAAATAATTTGGACCATTTTACAACTCCTTATTTTCCTACAGCCATCCCAAGGAGTGAATGTGTCTAGTCTTACCTCAGTTCATGGAATCATACCACAGTTTGGGTTGGAAGGTGACTTGAAGACCATCTTGTTCCGTAGACCAACACCTTCCCTACACCAACCCTAGACCAGGTTGTTCCAAGCCCCGTCCAACCTGGCCTTGCACACTTCCAGGGATGGGACAGCCCCAGCTTCTCTGGGCAACCTGTGCCAGGGCCTTACCACCTTCTGAGTAAAGAATTTCTTTCTAGTATCTAATCTAAATCTGCCCTCTTTTACTTTAAATCTCTTCCCCTTTTCTTATCCCTGTCTGCCTGTGTAAAAAGTTCATCACTAGTGTTTGTTAGCGGGTCTCTGCATATGGTGTCATACAGAGCATCACCTTCCAGGCATCACTTCCGGGTATAGTGAAACCTGTGAAATTTGTTATACTGTATGAGCTGAAGTTATTTTTTCTTCTGTTCAGTCTGAATGCCATGCTCAGGATCGTTTCACGGGGAATGCTTCTTTTCTTATCCTCATTTGTTTTGTCAGACTGCTATTGAGTTTTGTTAGACTGATACTCCTGTTTGCATTTGCATGACTTGCTCAGCCCTGGCCAAAGAATAATTCTGCTTTCGTCTGACAGTCATTAGCAACACATGAACTTTGCTATTTGGTATGAAAAAAAAACAAATCACTCTCTTGTCAGCTCCCTTAAGGCTCTTTTTCTCATCAATAGCGTACAGATCCAGGGAAGTAACTGATGTGTAGCCCTCCTCTTGTGTGTCCACGGCCACTGTGTCCAGATGGTGGCAGGTGGTATTTATGTGTTTTGTGTAATCTGCTTGAGAAGCTGAGCAGCCAATGCTGCTTTCCTGGAAATGCTGTTTTGTGGGTCAGTTGCTTGTCTAATGCACAAAGTAAGTAATGTTCACGTAACCATAGAAGAAAAGCAAAATACTTATTATATTGTAAGTGTAGTTAAAGTGCCATCTTCCTAATACCCGCGTGGAATTAAAGTTGAATGCTTACGTACTAGTGCTATACATAAGAGACTGAACTGAAACTCAGCTGTTGAACGTGAAATGAGGCAAGAGGTTCAATTTCTGGCTCTGTTACACTATCGAACATGAGAGAAAATCAGCTCTATAATAGAAACTAATAAACTTTTCCATGGGAAGTTGAACAGCAGAAATGTTAGGCCTAGAAATTTGCTTTGGCAATAAACACTAAGGAGCAGAAATGTCTTTAAGAGTTCTGTGGGTAGTGGTGTATATGCAGTGGTTATGGCCTTTGAGTGTAGGATGCTGTGACTTGCACACTATATCTTTTATGAGGCCTCTAAACTAAGATCATAAAACATAGAGTTCAGAAAGAATGCACCGTCTGAATCCAAGGCCAATTCAGCTACAAATGGAAAAGTGTTCTTGAAAGAGCACAGAGTGAAGCCAGAGTCTAGTCCTTGTCTTGTGAAATGCCAAGCTTTCATTTTAATGTTAAGAGGAGGGGACTGCACCTGAAAAACCACAAAGCACCTTCTCCAGCTGTGTAGGCCTAAAAGCTCTTAGGAGAGGTTTCATTCCTGAAACTTTCCTAGAGTAACAGTGAGCTGATACTTACCCAGATCATTTAGAATTGTGGAATTTATATACGTTTTTTGCAAAATTTTTGAAAAGGCTTTCTTTTTTACCTATCCTATTGACCATATCAAGACAAAATAGGTTGAAATGAGACTGGAGTAGCTGTAGCTCAAGTCCCGGCTTTCATTCAGCTGAAGGAAAGCATGCTTATCCTTATTCGTAGGCGCAGGCCAATATTTAATGTGCTCTGTGAACGGGCAGATCTTTGCTCTTCAACCCATACAGATCCTGGCACCTGCAGCCTAAGCCCAGGCGGTCCTGGAGGCTCCTGCAGCTGTGGTGGGATGACCAGTGTAGCTGGGTGACTGGAATGATAAAGCACTTCTCATGTATGGACAGGCTGGGAGAGCTGGGTTTTTCAGCCTGGAGAAGAGATGGCTTTAGGAAGACCTCAGAGCCTCTTCCAGTGCCTGAAGGGGCTCCAATACAGTTGAAGAAGGACTTTGGAGAAGAGCCTGGAGTGACAGGACAAGGGAGAATGGCTTCCCACTGCCAGAGGGCAGGGTTAGGTGGGATATTGGGAAGAAATGCTTCCCTGTGAGGGTGGTGAGGCCCTGGCACAGGTTTCCCAGGGAAGCTGGGGCTGCCCCACCCCTGGAAGTGTTCAAGGCCAGGCTGAACAGGTCTTGGAGCAGTTTGGTCTAGTGGAAGGTATCTAGGCCCATGGCAGGGGGTTTAGAACTGGATGATTTGTACTGTGTAGCTGTCATCATCTCTGTGCATTAGCTCTTCAGACTGCAAAGTTTCCAAAAAAAATGAGTATGTTTTTAAAATAGAACCAAGACTGAGTAATCAAAAGGCAAATGGATTCCTGATATAGTTAATCTGACATAAATACAGGTTGTCTACCAGCTTCAGCTGCTTTGTAATGTATATAAGTTCTATGTTATAAAATTGAAAGAGATAGGGAAGTGGGAAGTCTATTACCAAGCCCTGGCACAATGTATCAGTGTAGGAAAAAGCTGCAGTGTATAGTTTTTCTTAACAAATAGGGTGTGTGCACTGAAGGCAAAGCTGGACATTCAAATATAAAGTGTTCACATCTGTGGAATTCCAAGTCCTGCTTTGTAAGCTTGTTTCTTCCTTTGGAGCCTTCTCTCTTTCTGCCATGTGACCCATTTCGTAATGGGTAAAAGAAATTATGGTAAAACGCATCTAATTTCTTGAAATTTCACTTGCTTTAATGCATGAAAATTCTTAGCTTTTATTTGCAAGCCACAAGTTTGACTTGTGACTTGTGGGGGTTAGATTTTTTTTTCCTGAGCTTCCATTATTTTCACTTCTCCCTCCACATTCTTCTGTTGTATAGTTTAATATGTGTGTTTTGTACTCCTTGGGTCAGGATTTGTGTCATACATCTGTGCGAAAGATTTGGCACATCAGGGCACAGAACCTGTTTTGAAAGCCTTTGGTATGTCAGCTACTTTATCATCCACAAATGCCTTTCAGGTTTTTTGTGTACTGTGATGGAAGTTTAGGGTTTTATTCCATTTGTTCTCCAAAAAATGGAATAAAAGTGTCTGATATGTATGGACTCATTCACTTTTTGGTCAGTCCAGAATGTTTGGAAATCCAGAGCTTTAAAGTATTTTGTTTTTCAAGAGACTGGAAATACTAAAGGGGTTATTGCATCTCTCTTTGCTGGCCTTGTGTGTAATTCATGTGAATATTTGTGAAGTTAATATTGTGTAATTAGGAAAAAAACAAGCTCTGCTTCAATTTAGGATGTATAACTTGATGTTTTTAGGAAAACCAGGACTGAACTGTCCTTGGTTTAATGCTCTCTGACCTCAGCTTTAAAGTTTGAAATATCATCCATCATATGGGAAACCATTTCCCGTGTTGGTGTGTCTTAGTGCCTAGTGGAGTTCACTGAATGCTGGTGTTACCCTGATAGGAAGCAGGTCTTTCACAGGTTAAACTGTTTATTCTGTACTCCTCAAGTGAGAGGGCTTCCCATTTGATTCACAATCTAATCTTTTTTTAGAAGTCAGTCGCCTTTGTTCACTGACAGTAACGTAATAGATACCCGGGAAGCAGTTCAGCTGAAGTGCAAGATGTGGCTGGAAGCAGAGAATCCCCAAATTCTTGTTCCATTTAAGCTCAGTGTATTGGGTTGAATCACTTGCTCTTTGAGTAATGCTTTCTTGAAGCAAAAGCCTTTTCACCTAGAAGAGCAAGGCTCACAAACCTGGTTGAATGAACAGCCAGAAGCTCTGTTTCACCCATTTTAAAACAAGGGCTTTCCTGACACAACATGAAAGAACAAATAGCTGAAAGATTTTGTGTTTACAACATCTAATTGAGCTCATTGTTTGCGCACTGAAATAATTCTGCAGGTTCCTTTCCTCCAACATCTTAAGGTATGGGATAGAGCTGGACTGATGTCATATGGGAAAATTGCCTGGTTTTGGTGTGGATTTATTAAAATGTGAAAGTAACGGTTAAGTGGAGGAGTGTGTGGCACTATAACCGTAACCATATATTTTCTCTGATTTCCATTCAGGACAAGGTGGGAGAGTTCTCTGTACATACCTGTGTATTCCCTTGAGAATATTGCCCTTCTGGTATTCATAGGTTGATATATAAGTAAAAAGCAAACTTCAGGTATGCAGAATTACATTTGGGGAGTTACAGAGAAAATACCACGTTTAAAATGGAAGCACAGAATGTTGCTTATCTTTCTCCTTTTGACTTTGCCACATCGGACCTCTTGTTCTGTGCCTGATGTAATGATTTTTGATACAAAAACTCAGGATTAATGAAGTCATAGGAAATAAGTGTGCCCATTTCCTATAATCCAGTAAACATCAATTAGTGATATTGAACACATTAAGAAGCTCTGACCTGAATCGGTAAAGTTTAGGCACTCTATGGTTTCATCTTATCAAGCTATAAATTCAACAAGACTGCAGTAAACATGGGTTTAGTTATTTGAGTGCTTCACTGGGAGTGGGGGAAGCTTTCTGGAGGCTAGTAACCACTCTGTCTTCTAAATTGCCTTTTTAAATGTTCTTTGGTGAAACAGTTGTGGCGTATGAGGCGTACCTTTATGGGCATGGGGGCTGTCTCGGTTTGGGAAGACAGGTATCTGCCAGAGAAAGCTGGAGTTTCCCTTGGAATGGAGAATGTAAACCACCCCCCCCCCCGCTTTTCCAATTATAAATTTACAGTCAGAGAGGCTTATAGGTGTTAAAAATGGAATCACAAATCGGATTAATATAAAAACAATTTATTAGAAAAAAACTATCCCAATCACTAACAAAGAGAGAAACCACAATAAGGACGGACAGCGCAGCACTGGATGGACAGGGATCTGTAACCTAAGGTACAGATTTCCCAAATCCACACGGAGCGAACTGCTGCTTGGGGTCTTATAGGGTTTTTCGTGTCCCGAGACAAAACAGGTGTGGAGCACAGTCCGATAAAGAGTCCAAATACAATGTTGAATGAATTTCCCGGATTCATCGAGCCCTGTGAATAGCGATACGGGAAGGCTCTTTTCACCTGCGTATCAAGCTTATCAATTTTTGATTGCATTTGCGGGTGGGCTCCGGAGAGGAGTCTTCTCAGCCCGATGTGTCGCCGATCATTATCTTAGCTGGCCAACTTCTTTGTCCCCCTTGATGGTCCTGGTTCTGCTCTTTGTCTTGGGCTGATGAGAGGTTGTGACTCAAGCAGCCGCCTGACTCGGGAAGGAATTTTTAAACAAACTACACTTTTTATATCTTTATACTAACATTAATAAAACATATATTTCTATATTTTTCTGCACGAATTTTTACCCCAATGATACATTTATTACATAGGCAAAGATTTGGGGATAGGAATAGCAATTCTTTACTAGTATGTATAACAAAGCAAACAAAACAACTACAGCATTAATAACACAACAGTACCAAGAACCTTGAGGGCTTTGCTTCACAAAACCCAGGGCAGTTTGGTCTCGGTGCCCCTGCAGGACCCTCAGAGCACCAAGCTGGAAACAGTGGAAAGACCCGGGCTGGTAGCTGAACGGCAGGATGTCCCGGTAGGGCAGGGGGGTGTAGGGGTCACACTGTAGCAAAAAGAGCAGTGCCGAAGAAGCTGCGATGCAGGGCAGGGCTGGCCCAGCTCCAGCAGGGCAGGCGGAGGAGCTCAGAATTCCAGGGCAGGCGAGCAGATGATGGCAGACCTCCAAGGACTGGACCCCTCTGGCAACAGTGAACTCCTCCCACAGCAAGCAGCCTGGCCGCCGTTCTCTCTCCCCAAACGCTGAAAAAACCAGAGACTGGAGCTGCCTCCAGCTCCGTCCTTTACCTGCCCCAAAACTCGCGTTATCTCCCCCTCCGAGCTTTGGCGACCTCTTTGTTTTGGTCAAGTCCCCTTAAGTACTCAACACGTAGTCTCCTTGGTAATTTATGGGGAAAAAATTCTTTAGAGTAAAAAAGAAACAAACCTAACCCCCAACAGGGGCCCATATATGTTGGTTTTTGTAACAAGCCCAGTAACTGCTAAGTTTTACGGGAATACTTCACTTACATGACTGGCTATTTCTCCCACCCTGTCTTTGATAATGATTCCCCTCACTGGGCCACCAGACTGGAACCATGAAGGCTAATGTTTGAGACCTCTCTGGAGGGGTGTTGTGTTTACTCTCAGAAAGGGTTTCATAAATATCAGCGAGAGAGTTCTTGAGAAAATGGAGCTTTTTGGCTCATTTGAATGTTTAGTTCTACAGTGTGTTCTACATGTACTCAAACACATACTCCTATTTTCTTATTTTCTTGAGGTCTATCTCCAATAAACACTATTGCTGTGAAACCAAAATCCAGTATTAAACATTGCTGCAGTTTTAAAAATTAGAAGAAAACTGCTTAATAAATGTTTGGCAGAATAGTACAAGTTGCTGTGCATTTAGAATTGAGGCTGCTTCTGTCTTTGAATAAAGATCAGACTTTGTGTTTTGGTGAATGCAAGAGGAAGAAGCAGCTTAATGTATGTAATTCTAGGACAAATCAAAGACGGTAAAAGGGAATTAGGTCTCTTATCAGATGAGAATACAGTTTCCCTGATCACTTCCTGAATCATTCCTGTATGTAGATTTCATGCATGAATTTCCCCTGCCTTTCAGATGGAAGTGAATGAAAATTCTCCAGGCTGAGAGGAGAGGAAGGAAGACAGGCTGTTCTTGGGGCAGGAAGAACCAGTGGTGAAAAAAAGTTTGCATCTCAATTTGATGCAGTTTGTGAGAACTGAATCAGCCAGAGCTCTTGAGGACATTTTGCTCTAATGTAGAGATCAACATTTCTGAACTCTACTAGTGTCTGTCTTGGTCCAGGGACTGTGTAGCATCTCCAGTGTTAGTTATCACTGTTACAGGTCAAAGTGATAGTGTGAAGGGCCTTCAACATCAGAAGGACATGGACTTGTTAGAGTGAGTCCAGTGGAGGCCATGGAGATGGCCTGATGCCTGGGGGCCCTTTGCTCTGGAGACAGCCTAGGAGAGTTGGGGGTTCAGCCTGGAGAAGAGAATGCTCCAGGGGTTCAGCCTGGAGAAGAGAATGTTCCAGTGCCTGAAGGGGCTCCAAGAGACCAGGAGAGGGACTGGAAGGACAGGACAAGGGAGAATGGCTTCCCACTGCCAGAGGGCAGGGTTAGATGGGATACTGGGCAGAAATTCTTCCCTGTGAGGGTGGTGAGGCCCTGGCACAGGTTTCCCAGGGAAGCTGGGGCTGCCCCACCCCTGGAAGTGTTCAAGGCCAGGCTGAACAGGTCTTGGAGCAGTTTGGTCTAGTGGAAGGTATCTAGGCCCATGGCAGGGGGTTTAGAATTGGATGAGTTTAGAAGTCCTTTCTAACCCAAACCGTTCCAGGATTTTGTGATAACAGGAAATTATCTTATTGATATCAGCATCTCCGTTGTAAATGTGGGACAAATCAGATTAGTTCAGACTAAGCATGCTTTAAAAATTGCTGATTGTAAGTATCCTTCAAAGGTACAGCCTAAAATGCAGTTATCTCTTCTTACTGCTTTGATTGCTGTTTGTGTGCTTTATTTGCTATTGCTAAGTCAAAATTGTGGTGGGAGTCTTTTAGAGATGGTATTAGTGAAGGCTTTAGGCATGCTGGGTTGGCTTGAGGAACTTGAAAGCATATGTTCAGTGGATTAATGAAGGATATGGGTCTTCAATGATGTGGATGTAACTTGCTTTCTTGTTAGTTTAATACTCTTGAATGAGTTGCAAAGTAAACATCTGCTTTTCAGGTGTAGCTGGGAGACGGACGCAGGCATATGAAGATAAGTCATAATATCTGTTGAAATAGCTGTTGTATTTGAGCACTTCCTCTTGCTTGGATGAGGGCTGTCACTGCTGTGGCAGTCCTCTATTTGCTCCTTCTGAAAGTATGATTGAGGACTTCAAGCCTTCAAGACTTGTTATAATCACAGTGATTATTTTTCTTTTTTTAGCTCCTACTTCCCCAAGAATCTTAAAGAAGGTTAAAAAAAAAAAGTTTTTTGTTATGTTTACTTCCAAACTGTAATTAATGGTTACTGATAGTCTTTTTAAGCATGAAAAATGAAATTGATTTTTAGATGTTTAGTTTGGAGGTACATTATCTAAACAGTTATACATGTTTCACTAACGTTGTAGCTTAAGGGTTTTTCAGTAAACCCACATACGTGTTCAGAGCTAGACCAGATTCAATAAAACAAAGGCAAGGAACATGTTAAGAGTTCGGTAATCTAAAATTTTATAATTGCCCCCAAGAGGTCTAAACACACACAACTGTTTTTATTGGAGCAAGCATTATTTCACTGATCCTCCGTAGTTGTTTATATAGCAACAGGCATTATAACAACACTTCCCATTCTCATTATTGCATGGTTAGTCATCTGAATCCCTGCCAGCGCTCCGTCATACTCTGAAAAGTCACCCAGGATCTTGTAAAACAATTAACTATGTAATTTTATTAGAACTTCTAAAACTTAGTATTTCTGTCCCAGTGTTTGACATTCTCTGAAAACCTTATGCAAATGCTTGGCTTTTGACCAGCTCTGCGAATTTGATTGAAACAGTACTTTTGCTTCTATTTTTCTCTGTAGGTTTTCACATTTGTGGAGCATGTGTTCTTTTGAAATTCTTGATGCTATCAAGACGAATTCCTCATATAGCTGAAAATAATTCAAAATTGTTTTTGACTGCCTTAATATTGCAAGACCTTTGCATAGTGTAACAGTGGGTTGAGTCCACCTCTTGTGTAGGTACAAGTGCTGCTACAACATCAAGAACCAGTTGCCTGCAGTGGGGACTAAGGGAAGTCCAAAATACAGCAGATTTTGGTATAGACTTGAATATTATGCACAATATGTACTAAAGGCACTGCTATTTAAAACTTTAATAACATATTCTGGCTGTTAGACTGTTTCCACATGGCTTAGAAAAAGATGAATTTGGCTGGGGGAACAATATGAGAAATGGTGAACAGATGAGTTTAGAATTGGAGTCATTCTGCACTCCCTCCCAAAAGAAAGATATTTGAGTCCAGGTACTCTGTGGTTTCTGGCTGGAAGTAAATGTATATGCTTGTATATGTATATGCATTAGTTATTAAATACTGCTGCAGGAATTAGGATAGGAAGTGGATGGTTGTTCCTTGCACATAAATGCAGGATATCAGTATTTTTCTTAAGAGCAGGCCCAGAGTGGCAAACCCCCTAATTTTGATCTTGGGTGCAACCTGCAATTACCCAGAAATAGAAAGATAACTAAATGGTTTCTTTTTAAGCCAACTTCAGTAGTCCTAGTACTTCTTATGGACTTTATAGGAAAGTAATTGAACTTTTTCAGGTTTGTATTTTAGTTAGTTAACAAATGATGTATCTCTACTGGTAGATTTGATAATTGAACATTTTGCTATGGAATTACCTTTAGGAAGGCAATAAGCTTTTCTGTTGTCTAACATGATTTTAGGTTATGATTTTTAAGTCTAACAGTTCAGTTGATGAAATAAATCCTTGAAAGCTGTTTGGTTGGCAGTAGAGATGCTCAGATTGGAGCTGGTTCACTGCTGGGGACAGACACCTTCCAGTATAAGTTCAGACTGTTTCAGAGAAGGAAATTCGGGTAGAAACTGGAGCAGCTGAATATTATTTTTTTTCATCTTAAAGAGTATAAAATAATTATGCCTATTTTGTTACAATTTAAATTCAGTTTGTCTGAATGCCTCACCTACAGCTAATGCTATGGCTTCGTTAGTATTAGTCTTTAAAGGAAATTCAGTCTTTAAACACTCTGTTAGAAAGCTAATACAAGTTTTTAAAGAATAAATCTACCTTTTTCTCTGAGAACCACTGTTTTAAATGCAGCTTATTTTAACATTTATGGTTTTCTGTGATGTAGGAATATATAGATATAATAGAAAATACCCACTGGTATGATTAACTGGTCTCCTATAGAAAAGTTGGCTTTAAAGTAAATATATTATCCTATTTATTCAGATTTCTCCATACAGATAATTCTTTAAGTTCTTCTGCCTTGGACTGTTCATAAAATATGATGCATCTTGTCTCCTGTATCTTGTTTCTGTGGAGTAAGTGTTGATAGTAACTAATATGAGAGCAGCACTTGGGAAAACAAAGCTGTGCATAGGAGCTAAATATTGGTGTGGCAATCAGAATTAATATTTTATCACTGGAACATCATTAATGATTTACTCAAAGTCCTGTGGAGAATACATGGTCTTCTACGTGAACACAAATCTTGGACATCTCTTCACTCCAATTAAAACAGGCCTGTTTTCTTTGGATGGCCAGGTCTGTAATATCCTGAAGAAACAATCTAATCTTTAAAATGTTAAATAAAATGCTGCTTTTGAAAATTATTGCATTGGAAACTTATTGTGGAGATAGGTGACTTTTAATAGCAACAATTGAAATTTGAGCTGTTTCTTAGCAGAATCAAGACAGCACATGGTTACCTCTGTCTCCTCTTGTTTTCCTGCCTTCTTAATTCTCATGAGCAAAGCAGCTTCTCCCTACATTTTTCTCTTTTTAATATTGATTTTGATGTTAAAAAGTATTTTTGTGAATCCTACTGCAACAGGTCACAGGGAATCCAGAATGGTTTGGACTGGAACAGACCTTAAAGATCATCCAATACCATTCCCCTGCCATGGGCAGGGAAACCTCCTCTAGATGAGATTGCTCCAAGCTCCATCCAACCTGGCCTTGGGGCTCCATCCTTCCAAGCCTGGGGCAGCCCCAGCTGCTCTGGGCAACCTATGCCAGGGCCTTGCCACTCTCACAGCCAAGAATTTCTTCCCAATATTCCATCTAACCCTGACCTCTGTTAGTTTGAAATCACTCCCCCTTGTCCTGTCATTTCAGGCCCTTGTCCAAAGTCCCTCTCTAGCTCTTGGAGCCTCTTTTAGGCAGTGGAAGGGGCTCTGAGGTCTCCCTAAAGCCTTCTTTTCTCCAAGCTGAGCACCCCTAGCTCTCCCAGCCTGTCTTCAGAGCAGAGGTGCTCCAGCAACCCTTGGTGTATCTCCATTGTGTCCTCTGGATTCAGTCCTTATGACTGTTGTTTAGTGCCTTAATATTTATTGGATGAGGTGGAGTAACTAACCCTGCATGTGTGGTGTTGGATGTTAAAAATAATAAACTTAAGGTGTTTGAGAAATGCTTTATGGATTGGGGAAAAAACCCAGTCCTTACTAATATTTTTTTTTACATTGTCAGAGGTTAAGGAGAGGAGGAAGAGGAGTTCTGATCTTTTAAGTAAAGAACGTTGTTTTTAAGCTCCCTCCACCTCCGTGTGCCCATTTTCGTGGTGTTGTACCTGTAATGGCCTGCATCATGCAGCAAAGCAGAGATTTCTTTGTCAGGATATGTGAGACTACTACAGAATTACTTGAAGCAGGAGTTAACCTTCGCTGCATTAATGGAATGATAATTTTGGATCCAAACTAAAACCCGATTCATCAGCTGTTTTTTGTGGGTTTTCTTCTGTCCCTAGAAGGCAGATGAGTTTTTCAGCAGTTTCTGGATTTGTAAATACATCAGCAGCAGCTTGTGTTGATGCAGACACAAGGCAGTATTGCTTTGCTTTTTATTGCTTTGCTATTACAAAGCCAAAATAGCATGCAGTTAATGAAGTTAAATAATAACTTTTTCTAGAGGTTTCATGAAACTTCCATCCTAACTTTACTTAATATGTATCTCTACTATTGGAAATATGAAAATGTCTTCTAGTAGAAGCAGTGGTTTTGTTCATGTTGGGACTCCCGTGCATTCCTCTGATCTTGGCTGTTGGAGAGATCCTTTAATCCACCTTATTTTTGTGCTCTGAAACCTTAAAATGTAAGAATGATTTACATAAAAAGGGGTATTCCATGAACTTTTCATTGTTGGAAGAGGAAAAAATGTAAAGTTTTTGAGATTGGTGGATTTTTTTCTTTATTTCTTTTGCTCCAGGCTAGTTCTCCAATTAACCAAATCCACTATAATCCCATCAGGAGAATGTGGTGATGGTTTTGTAATTTATATTGTATGGTTGTCTTAAGCCAGGTTCTGTCATTATAGCAGAAAATATGAACCTAAGCCCACTATATGATTTGGCTTTGTCCATCTGGAAATAATAAACTGTAATAAATGGCCGGCTGTTGTACAATGCGGTACTGAGGGTGATTTTCTTCCAAAGTAATTTTTCTTCCTGAAACTCAGACAGGCATAAAAATCATTCCCAATTTCAAGAGTCTTTTTCTCTGAAAAACTGATTGTCTGGGAGAAGTCAAAATTTTTTGAAACTTAAGATACTTTTTTGCATCGTACTGTCAGGAATTATGGAAACAAGTGTGTGATTCTAAACAAAAGAAATATAACTTTGAGTGGGACTGTTCCATGTTTCAGCAAGTAGCTCTGTCAGCACTGAATTTGTGCAGTTAGTGTGTTGCCTGTATTGGAGTCCAGCAGAGACTTCTAGAGCGTGTTAACATATGCTGAGAACTGCTTATTAAGTTGGTCGTGCATCAGTCCAGTAGTCTAGAGATACTGGAATATTAGGTGTTGGGTTTTTTTTTCATATTTTAACCACACAAGGGATAAATTTCTCTGCAAAGTTTTCCAAAATTTTGAGATTCAAACTTGAAAGACAGACTTTTTTCCTTCCATGTGCTGTTTTCTTCAGAGGTATTTTTAATTTGGTAACTTGTTAAACACAGAGTTTATAATTCTCAGCAGTGACAGTTATGTCATGTGGACAATGTAAGAAAAACTGTAGGATTCAATACTCAGGTTAAAGTATGTCAGTGTTTAAAGCCTTTCCCTTTGCTAAGTTGCATCTGATTTGAGTGCTGGACTTAATTATGATACTAATAACGGGAATTTAGATGCTGATATAAACTGTGTAACAAGCACAGATATTGATCAGTTGTGTAACAATATGAATTTTTACTCATTGATGTTACTATAATAATTCCTTTACTGATTCCAGTACACACTGACTGATACACTCAGACTGACAAATACACACAAATAAATATTTGGAACTCATGAATATAGAACATTGTGATGGAATTTGGTCTCTTCCCATAATGGCCATGTTTTTATTAAGATGTGAGTCTGTTCTCCTATTGCAGATAGTAAATGGAGAAAGTGTAAGGAGGTTTAAGAGTTAGGCTGACTAATTATTTTGTCCCTGTTCTTGGGTAGGTTTCCTAATACAAGTAGTAAATGGAACATTTTCTTAAGGGGAATAAATATCTTGGAACTGCTGGATAATCATCCTAAACTTTCTAAAAACCTAGTAACTTAACTGACCATGGTGTTATATTCTTTGGGATTTGGAAAACTGCTAATTTTAGGATTTCTTTTTTTTCTGTTTTCGTAGCTTAGATACCAGCATGGGCTGAGTACTCCAGATCTAAGGCAAACTCTTCCTAACCTGAAAAACTTCATGGAACTTGGGCTAATGGTTAGGTGGTAAGTATTTATATTTTGTAAATTTAAAGAAAAAAGTGGGTGCTACAAAAGAAAATTGAAGGCAAGGATTTGTCTCACACAGGCAGCTCCTCTTCACAAGCTGAACATGCTTGGTGAGATTATGACCCTCTCAAAATGCAGACCATGTAACTGTCCACAACATTCTACTGTTTTCTTATACTCTTACAAGTTCTTCCATATGATGGGCCCACAGCCCTTCTCAGAGGTTGATGTAGCAAGGGAATCCTGTTTGAAAAAACAATGTTTTTCACTAGAGGGAGGTGAATTAATTGTTGTCTTAAGACTGTAGTTAATGTTTGGTAGCAGGTGCACCTTCTGTATCAAACTGCTTAAGCAGAATAGGTCATAGCCTAGGCAGTCCCTAACTGTAACTCAAGTGAGCTGCATAGGAATATGAATGATAACCAACACAACCTCTCTGTAATATAATTGCTGCTAATGAAAATAGCTGTTGCATGTTCAGCATTGTTGCTAAATGAAAAGCTACATTAATAAATAACTGAAGGTTATCGTATCTTCCAGGGAAATACCATGTACTTCTGTTCTGATTCACTCTGGAGGATTCAGACTCATCTTCCACTGTCTGCAGAAAATCAAATCAGACAAGTTTCTATGTTTTAAGGCTAAAGTTAGTTTAGGTTTATCTTGCAGCAGTTGTTTGAGCAGGAGGCTTTACCAGTTCTCCTTAAACAGAGGTGAACTTTACTAAATGTGAAGCACAGCTTACTACCCAGTGTATTTCAACAGGTGATAGATGGTTTGTATTCACATGGTCTTAATTTATGCTCTTTGAATTGTATGCACTCATGCAGTCTCTTGCTTTAAGCAATTATTTTGTCCTGCATTCTCATCTTATCATAGAAACATAGAATAGTTTGTTTTTCTGCCTTCTTAACTCTCATGAGCAAAGCAGTTTCTTTTCTCTATATTTTCCTCTTTTTGAAATTGATTTTGATGTTAAAAAGCATTTGTGTGAATCCTACTGTAACAGGTCACAGGGAATCATAGAATGGTTTGGGCTGGAAAGACCTTAAAGATGATCCAGTTTCCACCCGCTGCCATGGGCAGGAACACCTCCCACTAGATAGGTTGCTCCAAGCTCCATCCAACCCAGCCTTGAACACATGCAGGGTGGGGCAGCCCCAGCTGCTCTGGGCAACCTTGCCAGGACCTCATCACCCTCACAGGCAGGAATTTTTTCTCAATATTGCATCTAACCCTTCCCTCTGGCATTGGGAAGCCATTCCCTCTTGTCCTGTCCCTCCTTGTCCAAAGTCCGTTTCCATCTCACTTGAAGCCTCTTTAGGCACTGACAGGGACTTTAAGGTGTATCTGGACCCTTCTCTTCTTCCAGGCTCAGCACCCCCACCTCCAGATTGCTGTTTGGAGTCTTGGCTAAGGAAAACAAATATAGGAGTAGAAAAAGTTTCGTCTTTGAACAATACTTTAAAAAGTGTTGCTTGATGGAAATTCAGCTCTGCCGACAGAGGAAGTAGATAGGTCCTGGGAAGAGGAAGCTCAGCCCCTTGTGCAGTTTTATTCTGTAAATAATTTCAGGCACAGCTGAAAAGATTCTCCCTACTTGTTTTTTCCTCTAGTAAGATGCATAAAGAAAAGCCTTCTTCATTGGGAAAATACCACTGTGAGGTTTTGTGTGGTATCCATCACAGTAGTGTAAAAATCCTCAGATGATGTGTGGTCCCCATAGAAAATCTGAAAATGAAAGGCCAGACTGTGTCATCTGTAGCACTTTTCTCTGCTCATCAGTAGAGTGGGAGGGGTGCAGGTCATGGATTTCTCCTAGTCTTGAATAAGCAGAAGTGGGTTGACACTGGAACATTTGAAATGGGAATAATTTTCAGTGTGGATACCTGTTCTTCCCTTCTGGCACATGCTGTCTCTGAAGAGCTGTTCTGGAAACTTTAGTTATGCCTTGGAGGTTTTGCCACCATACAATCCTGTTGTTGTTTTCTATAGGTGATGCACAGTTATTAACAAAACAAAGCACAGGGTTTTTTTGGCTAGATAACATTTCCATGTAGGAGTATTAAGCATAGTTCTTCAGGAGTATCATATTCCCTTCTTCTCCCCATGGATGTCTATGCCTCATTTCCTTCTCACCTCCAGAACTTGTGTGAATAGTTGTTAATTTTTAACTAATTTTTTATTAAACGGGTGATTCCAAACAATGCTTCTTAGTGCTTCCTAATAATATAAATGGAAATAAGGCTTTACAAGGAGTCTGTTTTGAGGGGAAAACCGGCTAGGCTTTCATAATTGGGCAGAATACTTACATCCACTGTCCTGGATCTAAGTATGGGTAATACCTGATGATGAACATTAAAACAAGCAGAAAAGCCACTAGCTGTTAAAATGAATATTTGAAGGAATTTTGTGTTTTCAGGTTACTGTGAGTCATCTGATATCCTCTGACACAGACTGAAGTCAGTAAAATATTTCCAGGTTATTTTTTGTTTGCAGGATAAGAGCAGGTAGACAGGAGGTTTTCTTACCCACATATTCACTTGCACTGCCTGTTTGGTCCTCTTGCTGGTCTTCAGTTTTCTTTCTGAGCACTGTAGCTGGATTTTTCTGAATTTAAGTTCTGTCACCACCATAATCATACCATTTTAGATTAAAAAAAACCCAAAAAACCATGGCTTTTGTAGAGGAGCTCATCTATTTCATACATCTATCAGAGCAAACTGGGCTCTGAAGTCTCTGCTTCAGTCTTCTATGAGTTCCCCTTTTTTGCCTGGAGCTCTGGGTTAGCCTTTGGCCCTTTGGAAGGTCTGCAGAGTGCAGTGTGTGTGCATCAAGGTTTTGTGGCTGGTTCCCTGTGTCTGGTGAGATTTGTGCTGTTTTGGTTTCTCAGGCATTACACTTAAATGATTAATACGTGTTTTCACATCCCAGTTTGTGTGATTTATTGCAGCACACTTGCATGTCTACAAGCTCTGCTTCCATCTTCATACCTCTCCTGATACCAATATCCTGCTGTGTTTACTTTTGTCCCCCAAATCTTTTCTGTTTCCTTTTGGGAATACTTCCCTCTGTTTCCAGTTTTTTAGTCACTGGCTTCCAGAAAAGTAGCTCAGTTTTTTAGGTTAGCTTTTGTGGATGTAAGATGCCCTGTGCAGATTCTGTCTTAAATTCTTTTTCTTGTGAGCAGGCAGTTTATTTCAGCACTTGAGATCGTATCATAGAAGGGTTTGCATTAGAAGGGCCCTTAAAGGTCATGTTGTTCCACTCCCTGGCCATGGGCAGGGACTCCTTCCACTAGACCAGGTTGCTCCATGCCCTGTCCAACCTGGGCTGAGCACTTCCAGGGATGGGGCAGCCATAGCTTCTCTGTGCAAGGGCCTCACCACCCTCACAGCCAAGAATTTCTTCCTAATCTCTAATCTAAATCTCCCCTCTTTCAGTTTAAAACCATTCCCCCGTGTCCCGTCCATCTCTGCCTGTTTAAAAAGTTGCTCTCTGTGTTCTTCATGAGTCCCCTTCAAATCCCCACTTTCGTGTAGCCTGTACATTTTTAACATAATTTTATTTCTTTTTGCATGTTCAGATTTACCTTTCGCAAGTTGAGGCTCTTTAGATCATGGTTGCATTAAATCAAGAGACTGACTCATTTTCTCTCCTATTCTTCAGCTTTCTTTTTCTGTGTAACTTATGGGGGATAGTATTTGTGATTAACAGAAAGTAAAGAACATGCTGCAAACCCGAGCAGTTCAACGAGAAGATTTTTTCTTAGTGAATAGACAGTAGTAGACTTACCTAATGCTGGCAAATACAAGATACTCCTTTGGAATGGCTTGTCTGTAGGCAGGGAGATGCCCTTTTGAGCTGCATTTAAAGGCTTTCCTCAAAAATACTTGAGTGCCAAGGCTTAAATTTGTGTTTTGAGGCTATGTCTTGATTGATATACTGTAAGAATCAAGAGGAGCCCTAAACTTCTTAGTTATGAAAACTCTGGTGGCTTGATTTATGAAGATTTCATTTGTTAAAAATGTGTTGCAGAATTTCTTAGCTGCTGAAAGATGCAGTTGCATCTTAACTTGATACTGGCAGCCTTCCTATTGCTATTGTACATTATTTAACCAGTAATCTCTAAGAAGGTGAGAAACTATTATTGCTTTTTAGCACAGTTGACATGATATTGGCTCTGAACTGCTCATGGAGCTTCAAGCATTTCAGATGGCTATAAACCAACTAAAACACCTTCATTTGGTAGTCTTACTGCCATGAGCTCATAGTTTGCAACACAAAAAGATCAAATGATGTTTAGGATTTTGCAGGTTTTTTTCAAAGCATTCTTATAGCAAAGAACTGTAGCTGTGGATTTTGGCTTTTAGCCAGGCAATCAAAATTTAGTATTTTGTCCAGCTGTGATCCAGTAATAAAAATCACAGGAAACATTTTGTGGGGAGGAAAAGATACATATTTGAGCCTGTAAATTGTATTTTGTCCCTCATATTGCTTTACAGTTTCTCTGAGCCACTTGCAGACAGATTAAATAACCACAGGTGAATCTGACTGAAGAAAGGTTGTATCAAAACTGCAACCAGAATGTGTTCACTAAGAAAATAATTTCAGAAATGTTTGCGTCTTACTTCAGTCACTTTATCTCACCTGTTTACAATGGGGAGTCTGTGTCTTCTGCCTTAGGGCTAAGAATGCTCAAACTGACTGTTTGTTAATTAGCAAAAATTAATATTTTGGGAGAAAATAACTACTTTTCCATTTTGCTGCCAGAAAAACAGCTGAACTTACAGACTTTTAGAATGGGCTTTTCAGATTTGGATGCAATTGAAACATTGAAATTGGTGACTGTTGCAGCAGCCTTCTTGTTAGAGGGTAGAATTGAGCTGAGACACAGACTTCTTGTTTAGCGTGAAAAGGGTCCTGGTTTATTCTTTTTTACAGCTTAGCCATCCTGACTCCAACTGTTTACTGACTCTGGCTGCAGCAAGCTCCTACTGTAGGTTTCCCTTGCAGCCTCTGACTGCTGGTTATTTCCTGCTAAACTCTGACTGCATATATTAGTTTGCAGACTCTGAATGCAGGCTTTTACTTAGCTAGACTATGACTGCAGGATCTAACTGACCTCACAGCAGTAATTCTCTCTCCTTAAGATCCTTCTTCTTCATGATTCTCCCTCACTAGCTAACCCGCTCCCTTTTATCACACTTGTCTTGATTGGATATAGCTGTGACCCATCAGGGGTGAGGCTGAATTGAATAATTAACACAGCTGGTACTTATCAGGGGCAAGGTCACCTGTATTCCCTTCTACAGGTGACCTGAGGCTTCTCATTTTTTTTTTTTCTAATTTAGGAATCCTTCTTTCTGACAGGAACTGTACATACCTGTATGCGTAACCAGTTCTAGTGTCATCTAGCCTGATGACAAAAAGTCATTAGGGCCTGATGACAGTTAATCAAATCAGTTTTTATACTCCACAAGTCACAGGCCATTCTTTTTGGACAGATGTCCACACCTGTCTGCTGTCTCAGGAGACTAACCAAGGGATTGTTGCTGGAAGCTGAATCAGCCCAACCTGAGTAATTAATCTCAAAGCTGTGCATTACACTGAAGGGCTGTGCTCCTGCAAGCCAAACCCTTCTCACTGGGGACAATACTTGACTGTCTCTAAAGTTTCTGAGTAACTGGATGATAGTTTTCTAACATTACTTTCTTTTTTATATACTTTTATATATTTTTTATTAATTTCATGAGTTGTGAAGCTCAAAGGACAAGGAACAATGTCTTTAAACTGATGGGAGGGTGGGTAAACTGATGGGAGGGTGGGTTTAGTTTAGAAATTAGGAAGCAATTCTTCCCTGTGAGGGTGGGGAAGTCTGGCACAGGCTGCCCAGAGAGCGGTGGCTGTCCCACCCCTGGAAGTGTTCAAGGCTGGGTTGGATGGGGCTTGGAGCAACCTGGTGTAGTGGAAGGTGTCCCTCCCCATGGCAGGGGGATTGGAACTGGATGGGCTTGAAAGTTGCTTTCAACTCAGACCCTTCTGGGATTCTTTCTCTGGACTTTACCTTGATCTGAAAGCTGTGAATTCTTGTAATAGTACAGCCTCAAAGAAAACACAAATGGAATAGACAGCTGTTGTAATAAGTCAGCCAAGACTCCATTTTCTTTGTGCGGGAAAAGCTAATTCTTTATTCACACAACTCATTTTACACAGTTTTTACAGACCTCATGTGCAAATTTAATTGGTTAATAGCTTTCTTGCCAATTACTTTATTGGTCAGTAAAAGTTATTCTACTTGTCCATCAAATCTCTTTATTCTTGGATTGTTTACGTATTTTCTTTACTGACTCTCATGGGACAAATCCCTTGTTATTGCAGGTGCATTTGTATTTCAACCCAAGAATAGGTTGTTGTGCTAACGAGTTCTCATACCAAGATTTTTACCAGTTTTTACATGGAACTGGCAAATTGCTTAAAAGAGATGACAGGCTAGCTCTTTAATAGAGCAGACCTGATTTTATAAGGCCTTTCTTTTATAATTCTTTTAGCTGTCTACGACAGACACCCTCTGTCAGCTGCTTGTTTTCATAGGTATTATTAGCAACCTTGTATTTCTGAGCTCTGTGTCTCTGTCTAAACATTACATTTGAACCAAAACCTCAATATTACTTGCATTTTTACCTGGAGGGAGGTGATTGCACAGGAAAAGACATAACAGTTTAACCCACTGTACCCAGAGCCCTTATGGATATGTTTTACATACTTGCAAGACTATGACCCTTGGTCTACTTGAAAGTCTATAGAGAGTTCTTTATCTTATGTTTGCCTTGTAGACACTTGTCACTCAGCCTGAGCTTGTTGCCTAGGTTGCCCCCTGTGATCAAGAAGAGACATCCAGAGAAAGTGACTTTCCCACTCTTCATAACTGGCTCTCAAATAGGGGATTATCACCCTTCTCTCATTTTCCTTCTCCAGTGACTGTGAAAGGAGCCCAGGCAATTAACTCTTGAATGGCTGATCTCCAAAGCCCCTCATACATATTTACTTCTATATAGATGCCTTAAGTAATATTTGATAAGCAGATAAACCATACTACTGACTTCATTCCTCTATTCTCAGATTTGGGATGTTATCCCAATTTATTTCTGGCTGAAGCTCAACCTATCCTATTCATATTTGTTGGTAACAATGGACAGGTTCTGATCTCTGCCCCCATATTTCTCCAGCAGCTTAAAACCTGGTTTTAAAGGTCCATTTCAGTGCATGTCATTCAAGTAATCTGGCTGCAAGCACTTTTTGTTTTAATAATTAGTTTGAATATCTGCACAATAAATGGGGATAATTCTTGCTTTACTGCCCTATGGGGCAGCCCTTATGTATTCTGCTAACTGAGATGTTATTTTGTAGATGAGAGAGATGAACAACTTGCTGCTGCTATGTTTAGATCACTTGGTATAGATCATTCTGCTAGTTCAATCTAGTAAAGAAGGGAAGATTATTTGGCTGCTGGACTAAAGTGGTATTGTTCAGGCATACCTAACATGTTAGCTTGAGTAGCCTTGTCGTAACAACCTCTTAAAAAACTCTTCTGGTCCTGCAAATGAATTAATTTCTCACCCATTGTTCTGTAAGGACTAGTTTTACAAAGGAATTTAGAAATGCTTCTTTTGAGGGGGAATTTAAATTTATACGACCACTGCAACAATTTTTAAAGCTGTTTTTCTTGTGCTAGACACCTCAGTTTTCATGCTGGTTACTTGGACACTTAAATTTTTGTCTGCTTCATAGAAGAGTTGCTGCTGTGCCTAAATTGACCTGATCAACACTTGCCGAAGAATCACAGAATATCCTGAGTTGAAGGGACACACAGGGATCATCAAGTCCAATTCCTGGCCCTCACAGGACACCCCAACAATTCCACTCCCTGCCTGAGAGCATTGTTCACACACTTCTTGAGCTCTGACAGCCTTGGGGCTGTGACCACTGCCCTGGGGAGCCTGTTGAGTTTCTGACCACCCTCTGGAGGAAGAACCTTTTCCTGATAACCAACTAAATCTCCCCTGAAACAGCTCCAGCCACCCTGTGCCAGGTCACAGAGAGCAGAGGTCAGAGCTGCTGCTCCGCTGCCCCTTGGGAGCAAGCTGCAGACCATGGGGAGATCCTCAGCCTCCTCCAGGCTGAACAAGCCAAGTGACCTCAGCTATTCTGCAGGTAATTTGGGGTTTGCCTGCTAGGCAGTAGTACTATGCCATACTGAAGTCTCTGGCCTTTAAAGAGTCTAACCTAAGACAAATTAATTTGAGCAAGTTTGAGACACAGCACAACAGATCAGAGGTATTACTCAAGACAGCAAAGAGACTTGCCTTGGATTTGATCTTGTTTTGCACAACAGTGTGTCTCTGCAACTTTAGAACCTGGGATTAAACCTCGGCCTGCTTTCTGCTCTTCTTTCTCTCCATGTCCTTCTGCAGTGGTCTGCCAGTTTTAGTTTCCCAGCCAGTACACCCAATAATGTGGTGGGTTGAGCACTGACCAAATGCCAGGGCACCCACTATAATTACTTACTCAGTTTCTATTGCGAGGTAAGAATTAACAGGAGAGCAAAACAGGCTCAAACTTTAAAGGGTATAAAGAAAAACTTCATTTAAACAGAACTGAAAGAAAGGAAAAAAATAATAAGAATCAGAATAAAGCCTTCAGAACACTTCTCGCCCCCAACTCCTCTTTCCTTTCCCACTGACAATGTACAGAGACAAAACCTGTGACTTAGGTCAATTTACCACCTCTAAAATACTCTTTCATCAGTTCACTCAGGGAGAGGAGTCTCTCTTGCTGTGTTATGGATACTTGTCCACAAGAAACAGTTCTCTCGTGGCTTCAATTTCCACAAATAGCAGCTGCCCAGAAATCTGCATTCATGAAGTCTCCCCCATCTCATGCAGCCTTCCAAAAGCTGCATTCATGGGCCATGTCAAATTTATGGGGTACTATTTTAAGATGAACTGTTCAAAGCAAAGGTTCTCTTCATCTATCTCTGAGATGATCTTCATCTCTGGGAACAGAGTCTTTTTCTTCTTTCACTGGGGGCGAGGGGTCTTCATCACTCTCATCTCTCTGTTCAAACTTCTCATGAGATTACAGCTACTTGCTTCAGCACAAATGCCATTGCTATATCTACAATTTGAACGCTGCATCTCCCTATACTTTTTTCATGGATTAAAGGGACATTCTAGTGTATCACAGTCTTATCACCATAGCCTTACAAAAGAATTTCAGCTTAAGACTAAGGCATCTCCTCATTCTCCTCCCATCTGGGACTTGACTCCTTCTTTACTGACCTTGGCATCTTCATGTTGTTTCTCTATATGTCTTCACTCTGTCCTTTTCTCTCACTGGAGAGAGGATCAATATTTTGCAAGTTTCATCTGTGCAGTAAAAGAGTTAGTATCTCACCCAGGGCCTGTGGCTGGTCATGATGGTTTCTGGCTGGGTGGTGGCCAAAGAAGTCACGGTGATAGATTCAGGCCACACTGGGGCTGTGCCAGGACCACAGAAGGCCTGGCCAGATTGGCTGCCAGCCCTCTGGCAACAACAGCTGGTCTCAGGCCCATACCATGTTTAATTCCAGCCACAGGCTGGCCTGACTGCGCTGCGGGGGAAATTGGCTCAGCCAGAATGGGACCTGGCAGGCTCCCCAGGAAGGGGCACGGCCCCTTGGCAGGGCCTGCCCAGCCACAAAGAGAGTGCCAGGCCAGCCTGTTATCTGTTCCTGGCCGAAAGAAAAAGAGACTTTTCCCGGGCTTGTTAGTCTTAAAATGTGAATCTCACAGGGGTGTATTCAGCTCTTTAATTGGTTTAATGGGTTGTCAATATTCAAACTAGCCACTGATTGGTTTTGTCAGGCACAGAGGAAACTGCTAGCAGCTTGTCTTAGAAAAATCATTTCCGTGGGTGGCTTCTTCCCTCCTCACCAAATGTCAATCAATGCAAAACCAGTACACCTCATCTGAGATGACACTTATTCTTGTGAGGTCTTGCATCTTGTGCTGCAAAGTGATGTATTCAACAGGAGGGTCTACTACAAACCCATCTATAGGCTGTTCAGGCCTCTGTGTTTGTAATTTTTCTGGGCCCAGTTCTGACTGCTTATATTCCAGGCAAGAGTTTTTATCACTCAAATATTGTGCAAAGAGTAGATAGTCTTGTCACTATTTTGGCAAACACACATCTGTACTTAAATCCACAAGGTACAGCTTGAAATTATTCCTGAATTATATTTTAGTCTCATAAATACCTATTTTAACCTGTGGATGATTGAATAAAACCCAGAGAAGTGGCAGAATTTCTTGTAAACTTTCTAGTCGTTTTGCCTAGAAGGGGAGATAGGAAGCCCTCACTACAATGTGTGGTGTTACAGATCTGATGCTTTGACTCTTTTACTTTGGGAAGGATACAAGTGTCCTGTACCATAACTTCTGTAGCTGCCATAGAATGCGTTCCTGCTGTTGCTATGGAAGTCTCTCGGTGAACCTGAACACAAACTGTTGGCAGAAAAGCTAACATGATGCATCTGCCATCCATTGCACATGAAGAAAAAACGTTATCCTTCCAGTAAATCTTATATTATACCTAGTCTTGGGGGTTTTTTTGATTGGTCTGTTTGGGGTTTGGTTTGGTTTGGTAAATGGGGTTATGGTTTTTTTTTTTAAATTTTGGTTTTCAATTTTTTAAATTTCTTTTTAAATTATTATTTCAAATGTGGAGATTGTTTCTCTGGATTGCAGCCCCCCTCAGTTCAAATTCAGCAGGAATATATTTCCATTTCATGACATCTTGATAAAAACCAAGAGAAATTATTTTTATCATTACTGTTGCAGGGGGTATAGCACTGACAATAGTTTTTGGGAATGGCCCATTTCTTTTGGAAAGGCATGGCAATCATAGAATCATTAATGTTGAACAAGACCTCTAAGATCATCAAGACCAACCATTCCCCAGGCCAAGGCCACCATTGACTCATGTCCCCAAGTGTCACATCCATACATCTACAGTAAGTGGCCCTTGAGTTTGAAAAAGAGCTCCTGTGGAAATGGTGTCCATCCTATCTTTTTTGCACACTCATTTCCTGTTTTATATGCAAATGGGCAACTGATTTGTCAGATAGGTCCAGACTTAAAAGCAAATTATATACAGCTCATTCTAGAGCTGCAAAAAGCTCAAAACGCTATTGCCTGGAGGCTCCTTTTTGTACTCCTCCAGGCCTGAATCAGACTTAAGCTGCTCTTAGCTGAAAGAGTAGTCCCAGCCTGTGCTTTGGGCTCAGTTCTGTAAAGAAGAGGGGAGAAGGAAGTCCAGTTCTGTTGCATGGAGCCACTGCCTGTCCTTTCTGCGGCTCAGGGTGGGACATGTATCCGCCACATCTCTTTGGTAACACAAGCAAATCACCTTGTTATACGCTATCCTACCCAAATAAGAGAGGCAGAATTCAGCTCTGCAACATGGGTGTATCTAGAATGGGAAAGGTAGCAAAACCTTAGATCTCTTGCACTGAAAACACCACCTACTCCTTTGCAAAGTGTCCTATAATTTGAGTACTGATCTGCATATTCAGATATCACTTGTCCTGGGCAATTAATTCACATAAAAATGGGATTATATGTCTGTTTGACCCAGTGAACTGTCTTGAGTATCTGTCTTTGTGAATATTTGGACATCTTGGAATTTGGGTAAATTCCTAGAACTTGTCATTTAACTATGAGATAAACAGAATCTCATCAAATAAGTAATACAAAGTATTAATTTATTTTTCTGAATGAAGGCAGAAAGACTAAACTGAGAGAAGGGAAGGCAAAACAGACCATCCCTAATATATCTGCAGTGGAAATTGCCTGAGTACAGTTCACAAGTCTCCTGCCACAGATTCTTGTGTTTGTCATATTAGATCATTCTGAAAATAACTGGTTAATGGTGTAGGGGTTGGTTGAAAGACAAAGCTGTAAAAAATTAAAATCCTTTGTGGAGTTTGCATTCAAAAGGTCTGAAACAGCTGTTGAAATCTAAGAAGAAAGTTGATGTTTTTGCTGCTGCCTTCATGTGTGGCCCTTACCTCTCTACTTCACTGTCTGCAACTGTGTATTCTGAAAAACAGCTTCTCCTTAAGGTGATTTGAGGATTTTGTGGAAGAGACAGAAGCCCTACAGATGCATTTAGGGGCAGCCTGGGAGGAGGTAATATGGGAGAGGAAATTCAAGAGCAGTACTGCACTCACTGCCCTCCCATGGGGACAGTTATTTTTCACAGAGGGACTTGTTGCAATCTACTTTATTCTATTTATAAAGGGGAGCAAAACAAGAAAAGTAATGTGGAAAAGGATCTATGCTAGGGACTACTCATAACTGCTGTTTCAAGATTTTCCTGTGCCAGACAAAACCCAAAATGTATTATTAGGCCTTGAGCAGAAGGAGTTTCATTTAAATGGAGTTTATGAAGGTGTTTCATACTGACAGTGGTTGAATCTTAGTTGTATATTCAGCAGATCAATAAAAGATGGTGTTTACTATTTTTTTTAATTTGGAAGGAAAATGAACCAGCTGTTTATGTTAATGTACAGCATACTATTTGCATATAGGGTGGTGATTATATTTGGATAAGTGTTGAGCTGATGAAGGAAAATTCTCGTAACGCACCTGAGATGACGTAAAGTGGATTTTCCAAGTGGATTTATAGAGCTTGAGACAGTGAAAGTAGCTTGTGGAACTGTGTTAAACAGTAAAGTCAGACTTGTAAATTAGGCTAGATTGGTTCATATTCCTTAAGAAAAAGAGATTGGCATTTGTCCAAAAAGTTTTGGAACGACTGGCACAGAAAAGCAAAAGATCTGGCAAGAATAACCCTCTGCAAATAGTGAAATTGGTGTGGTTTCTCTCCTTTGTGCAGCTGTCAGGGAAGTCCAGTGTTGGATTCTTTGCTCATAGAGGATTCAGCCATTATTACTCACTTTTGAAGAGTTTACGTGATGACCCAGTACAGACCATAAATACATAAATATATGGTTAATAGTGGTATTTCATAAAATGCAGCTTGGTCATATAAAATGGTTTTAACAGTAGGAATTAGCATAATGTGATGGTTTCTTGGGTGACTGGCTTGCCAAACCATAGACCTGTGTAAGTGTTCCTACACGACCTCACTGTTTTTCAGTACAGCTGTCCCCTGGGATGTCTTCTGTGGTTCATATGGCACTAAGCTCATTTGGTGTTTTAACACTTTGGGATACAAGTTGTTGGCCAAACGGAGCCTGGTGTTGTGATAAAACAATTGCTTCAGCCTTTGCTTAAACATCTGTATTGCTCATGAGCATGCCTGATGGGTGTGATCTATTCTTCCCTTCTTTTATAGTGATCGACACCATACATCCAGTGCAATTCCTGTTCCAAAGAGACAGAGCTCTAGCTTCGGCAGATTGGATATTGGCTTTTCCAGTGGGCTTCCTTCTCCAGATAAAGGACTCCGAAAACGAGCCAGCACAGGAAACGAGAGACTACAGTACAAAACTCCTCCTCCTAGTTACAACTCTGCTTTAACTCAACCTGTTGCCATCACAGCCTGTGTTGGAGAGCTGGATGAAAAACCTGGACCCATATGTTCTTCCTTGGACACCTCTATGGACTCCTCCAAAAGAAATACCAAGAAAGGCCAGGACTTGTGCAGTAGTTTAAATGGAGAAAATGGAAGCCTAAACAAAACCCAAGATGGGCAGGAATCTTTCATAGAATGTTCTAGTGCAATAAATGGGGCGTTTCTGCCTAGCAAGTGCTCTGGCACCGTGAGCAATGAGCAGCCCTGTGAGTTTCAGCCTGCACTCAACCCTGTGCTTTGCTGCACGGTGGAGCAGGCAGAGGAGATCATGGGTATGGAAGCAACGGGGTTCAGCACAGGAGATCAGCTGGAAGACTTTAACTCCATCCCAGTGGAACATGCTGTAGCGGTTGAGTGTGATGAACAAGTCCTAGGAGAGTTTGAGGAGTTCTCTCGAAGGATCTGTGCACTGAATGAGAACATGTCCAGCTTCCGCAGACCTCGTAAAAGTTCGGACAAGTGAGCTCGGACAGGGACTTGATAGCAGACATTGAGGTGAAATCAGTGATCTGGAATAGAAATAAAATTGCACTTACTCTTTATATTAATTATGAAAATAAAAAAGCTAAAGCTGTTCCTATGGTGTTAGACAAATGGACTTCAGCACAATAACACAGGATCACACTGTATTCACAGCCCAGGTAAATTTTCATTCTGCTTTAAGTCCTTTTATGTCTGGTATTTATAATCTGTTTGAGGTTTTGTGGTTTTTTGTTTTTCTTGGGCATTGAAATCCATTTATAAAGGCTTTCTTGAAAACAATTTCTAGTGCTGATCAGCCCCTTCTATGAAGTTTGTTAAGTTCTTAATTATTGTTTAGAGTTAAATTTATTTTAATCTTTTCAGAAGAAAAAATCCTTTAATTTAAAATACTTTTATGATAAGATGTCTTTACATTCTCCCATATACTCCTGTGTTTGCTTGAGCAATGTAGTCAGTACTAGAGAAATACCATGAATTTGTTACAATTGGACAACTTTATTTTGGCCATGCTCTGTAGCATTTGAAGTTCTAGTTTGCACTGAGGAGTCTTTAGCTGGCGGTGTAAACTTGCCAGAGAATGAGCACCTGTGTGATTTTTTCAGTTTCCTTGTACCTGGTTAATTAGAAATGACATTTGGGATTTTTTCTACTCCTCTTATCCTCCATACTTGCTCTTCCTACCAGTGGAAGCCTTGAGGAGTAAATCACCTCTAATGTTCTGTGTAATAATCTCAGCCTGACCATTCTCCACTTAGGCTGGGCACAGATCTCATTAGCAGAGACTTAATGAACTCAGTACCAACGTGGGGTTCAGCTACTACCCTCCAAGGTGTGCAGTGGGGACAGCATGCCCTGAAACACTTCAGATACCTTCCAAAAAACCCAGACTGGGAATGAAGCAACTTGGAATTAGGTGAATGTGTGGAATTGCTTCACCATCCGTAAAAAGGAGGCACTTAACATTATTCATCTGATTTTTTTTTTTAACATCTATACTTTGAGGGAATAAACTTCCAGTGTTTTGCTGGAGGTGCAGTTTGCTGTTGGGTAGGTTACCACTGCCACATGTGTTCAGCTGCACTAATGGAAAAGCAATTTGGAGCCTGCTTTGTGATTCCTGGTATGTGCTTCAGTTTGGATTTCATTGCTCTTGCTTTCTGTATTGTATACACAAGAATCTGGGCTCAGTTGTGAGCTCTGAAATATAAAAGTATATAGCAGAATAAAAATACTTCATCATGCCTGGCTTTTTTTTTCTCTCCCTGGTTTATGTTTTCTTTTGAACCCACAACCTAGTTTTTTCCTAACTTCACCATAAGGCTAGTTAAAATTAACTTTTTAAAAATATGGATATGTATAATCTCAGCTTTCTGTTGTCAAAACAAGATGTGTTTGTGAGAACCAGTATACATAATAGCACTGTTCCAGAATATGCATTTTTCCAGGTAACGCCTTAATGATTGTATTAAAACTATATTCACATTTCTTTGGTTAGCTTTTAATGGTTGTGTCTGCAGTTAGGTGGTTGGATCGAGCCTCTCTGCAGCAATTCATTGGCTTTGGTCTGTCCCAGGATGATGTGCTAGATGGGAGCACTCAGAGACCTTGATTTTGAGACACTGAACATGATTTCAGGTGCAAAGTTTGAGACATCCATGAGTATCTTCTTCCCCAAATTAGCTCCTCTGTTCCAGCTTCATGAAAACTTACCCAAAGGAAGTGCTGCAGCAGCTCAAAACACTGCCATCATCTTTAGGAAGGAATAGGTAGGAAGCTCTTGCTGTGCTTTGGCCTAGAGAGGGAGAAATAAATACCTGAAAGAACAGCACTTCATAGTGAGTGAGATATTCTGTCCTGGGCCCTTTACCATCTTCTGATACCAGTATAATTTCAGGTGAAATTCAGTAACTTCAGTCAGTTTTGCACCCTGTGGAATGGGATCTGGCATGCTCGAGGCAGCACAGGCCTGGTTTGTACACACACTTGTGTTCCTATATAACAGAAAAATGTTAGCTTGAGTGTGATGGTGACTTTTTGAAGCAACCCAAAGAGTAGTTGTGAAGTCACTGTGTTTCATAGGTGAACATGGAGCGTCTCATCACAACTGAGCAACAGGTGAAATTAGGTTGTACAGCATCAATGTGAAATTAGGTTTGTACAGCATCAGTGGGACTTTTTTTCATTAGTTGTTTATTTCTCAGGTTGCACAAACCAAATGAAGTCTAGTTCTCCTCCCCAATGTTGTGTTGCTGTTCCTGCTTACCCCCTGTAATTGTTAATGTGACAAACAATACAGTTGATTTTTGCATCTGTTGCACAAAGCTGCTCAGATGGGCTTTCTGTGGATGTATCTTTAGTTAGCCTTAAATTATCCCTGTGTTTCTCTTCCATTTCTACCACTTTCCATATAGCAGGTGGTCTGAGGTGGGACAGCATCATAGGGCTGATGAAGCATTGACTACCTCCTTGTGGCTGAGGAAGGGAGTTGTACAGACTGCATCCGTGTCATAGCTTTCTCCTTTTGGTGTTGTTTTTTTCACTCCCTGTAAATTACTTTGGAAGTAGTGTAGTGGAAGAGAAACAAACAGGAAGTTTGAGGGTGAGATAATGGATCATAGTGTGCTTTCAATTTTCAAGAGCCTTTCAATTCCTGCACAGCTGTAGCACTTAAAAGTCTGCAAGTGTCTTCAAATGGAGAAAGCATTTCACTGCAATCTCAATCTAATCTCTCATTAGAAATCCTTAAGATTTTTGAGCATATTAGTTTTGGAAGATCAGATCCCACTATATTTTTATAGCAAGCACAACAGCATTGGTTTATCCTTGCTTGACCAGGTATTTAAAATAAGCGAGACCAGAATATCCCATAGCAAATGACACATTAAAGCTATGTTGGCAATTGCAGGAAAGCTCATCTGTCTTTATCAAATAAAACTGATTTGTATCTCTCAACTTGTGTGTCTTCTTCAATGGCTTCTTTGTGCTTGTTTTCTTTATGAGCCTGGTTTAAACCCCAGTGGCCTTCCCAGTCCCAAAACTCCTTGGCTTATTGTTCATCAAATCAATATTGCTTCAAATGTGAATGTTTGGTCAAGAAGATTTGCCTGAAGAACTACCTTGATGGCTCCAAATGCTGTTTCAGAGGAACTGATAATGCAGTTCTTTTTCATGCTTCTCCCCAAAAGATGGCATGTGGCTAGAAAAATAGCTCCAGCCTGTGTCAGGGCTGGGATTAAGTTGGATTTGTAGACATTTATGCATAGTGGAAATACTGTGTTCCTTCATCAGGGAAGCATTGCTACTTGTCTAGCACCTTCTGTGATCCCAGCTAATAATCAACATATATCTGCCCAAAATGGTGATATGCACCTTGAACAGGAGTCTGCTGGACAAGTCTTGGCAGAAGTCCGTCCATGACTCATGAGTCTCTGGTGGGAAGCACTGAAATGTGAAGTGCTTCTGCCAGGCATGAGGATGTGAGATTGCACCTTGTGGACAGGGCAGGCAGAAGAGCTCCTGTTCTTGGGGAAATGTTTCCCTTTTCACGCTTCATACAGAAGGTGGCAAGATGGTGATATCACGATAGATGGTTGGGCTACCTGTCCCTACCCAAATCTGAATCTCAGCACTGTCTCTTGGTGACATGTCACAGTGATGTGTCCAAGGCAGGGAAGCGACAAACACATGTGAAAATCATGCAGCAACAGCCGGCTTTATTAGGACCTCTTTCCCTTATATAGATTAGAAGGCACATGCAGTCAATCCTCATTGCCTGAGCCAGTCACCACCTGGCCAACCAGCCAATAGCAGCCTGAACCCCCAATGGCCTAGGCTTGCTCTCCAATGAGCCTTACTGGTCAGGTTACATATTCAAGGTAATTATATAATCAACCATACTTCAGTTATAAAGTTAGAATTATTTATAACTGTGAAGCCTACAGGCCAGCTGTAGGCTACCACAGTGGCTTTTCTACTTTTGAGTCTCTTTGGACTTCTCCCTTCAGGAAGGCACTATCTAGCTTGCCAGTTGACTGCTGCCAATACTGCCAATTTGCTAAGTGCTAATAGATGCTGAGTGCATCTATTTTCGTCTTGAGATTGGCATATGCTACAAGAAAGGCATTTTTTGGGGAAGAAAATCTCCTTTTCCTTACAGGATGTCTCCAAAGGAGGACATGCACAGACTTCCTTGTCCTTCCTTGGTGGAGCTCTGCTGCAGAAATCTGTCTCTTTTCAGCCCTTGCTTTTCTGGTTTTTCTTTCAGGAGTCTGGTTTCAATTGTTGGAAATTCTTGAAATTCTGAAATTCTTGACAGAGTTTGGGGGTTGTCTTCTGTAGTTTCATCTGACCTGGCTAGTTCTGCTAGACCAGAATATGGGTCGTGGATTTGGACATAATTTTCCTGTATTAATCTTCTCTCTGCAAATTTGCAATGATGGTGAAATTGCACTGCAACCCAGTACATCCTCAATGGTTTAATATATGGTTTAATGGTTTTGGATATATGAGTCCACAGCAGAAAGAGGTCCCTTCTGTGAGTTCAGTTGTGCCCTTTGCAAGAGTAAGAGAAAACAATTCCTTTAGGTGAGATGCGGCATCTGCGGGAGGTTTTGATAACATCTCAGCCTTGGGGTAGTCTCACAAGACTTTCTCCTTTCTTTCACAGATGTTAAAACTAATGCTGAAAAGAGTGTCAATAAGCCAAGTTCATCATTGTCTAAATTGCTTTGTAGGAAGTTCTCCTGTGTCTGTCTTGATGCCTTGTCTGGAAGATGCTGAGGGTTCCTGTTCGTGAGCCATTGTACTTCTGGCCACAGCTTGAAACCTGACCCAGACACATCTGAAATCAAATATGCCTAATGTTAAAACATGTCTGGGCCTGGATAAGTCGGAGCTTCTGCCATGGGAATTGCTGGTTGTACTCTGCTCCAAAGGCACACTGGAATCTGAATGGTTTAGATTGGAAGGGACTTCAAAGACCATCCAGTTCCCCGCCCCCAGCCATGGGCAGGGACACCTTCCAGTAGACCAGGTTTCTTCAAGCCCTGTCCAGTCTGGCCTTGAACACTTCCAGGCAAGAGGCACCCACAACTTCTCTGGGTAGAAGTCCTCAGTCCTTGGCAGAAGGCAGAGATGTTCGCTACTGTCTTGCAACACCTGCACAGCATCAGATTCCTGTCCCTTCACCTCAAAACCAAAATGCTGGTGACAACACTGTTTTTTCTTTTCACTGTTCACTACAGATTAGGTTCTAGTGGTGAGTGTTAAAGCTGAGCTTAGCAGAGGAGCTTTGAGTTCCTCCTAGTGACCTGGCCGTGATTGCCATGAGATAGGCAATGTGTCAGAGGAGTGTGTGTGGTGAGATGGATGTTCCAGCCACTGTGATGGAATTAGAAAGCACCTTTCTGGAGGCAAATAAAGGTAAAGCCACACTCACTGGCTGTAAGGGCAGTTGGGGCACTGCACAAATGCTCTTCTCCTGGTGATCCAGGAACAGGACTGTGCTGGCTCCGTGATAATTGGTTGAAGAGCAGGAACACTGCTCTTCCTTGCAGATGGGCTGTTGCCCCTCCAGTGCAGGTTGTGTTGCGTGCTCAGGCAGGACACCTTCTGTTCCTGTGCAGGAGAAGGACAAAAGCAATTGTGTCATGGTTTTCTGCAGTCTGGGAACACCTTTAAATCCATTTTGGGAGGCTGAAAGTTACCTGGAATTCTCTAAAAACATTCCCCATTTTCTGTTTCTCTGTTACATATGTACCCACAAAAATATTACTTGTTTTGGAAAGATACTGATAACTTCACATATTTTTCACATGGCCTTGAAAGGCAAGTGCCCTATGGATTCTGTATGGCTTCTCCACCTGTTGATGTCTGTCACATATCCCTCTGTCTTGTATGGGTGTTGGTCTCTTCTGTCAGGGAATAAGTGACAGGACAAGAGAAAATAGGCTCAAGATGTGCCACAGGAGATTTAAATTGGATATCAAGTAAACTTTTCTCCCAAAAGTTGTTGTCCAGCCCTGTCACAGGCTGCCCAGTGCCATGGTGGAGTCACCATTTCTGGAGCAGTTAGCAGATGTGTAGATGTGGCACTTGGGGACATGGGTTAGTAGTGGCATTGGTAGAACTGGGGGAACAGTTGGACTTGATGATCATGGAGAGCTTTTCCAACCTTAATGATTCTGTGATTCTATGTCTGTTCAGACAATTGACTTGGGCATCTAAAAACTCTTGAAACTGCAGCATCTTCTTATTTAATTCCCTGGTGAGTTTAAGCACATTCAACCATGTTCCTGCTGCACATTTTTACTATCTACCTGATTTCATTTTAACATCTCACCTTTGTATTTCATAGTCCTCATCTACCAGATAGACTCCTCCTTTCACAGAGCACCTTTTTTGGACTTTGAATACTGATACAAGACAAGTGCAGGTCCACAACCTGTGGCAGCACTCTTCACCCTTGCCTCGAAGTGTGCCTTTAATAACCTTTTCCCTTGAGCTAGCAGGAAATGTTCTCATGCTAGATAAAGTGGAGGGCCCTGGCTGGCTTGGCTCAGTGTTTATATTGTGATAACTTTGTCAGTAACATGTAGTGTGAAAACAAAAAGCAGATTGGCTACCCTATTGTCCATGGAGGAGCTAAATTGCTAAATTTGGGTAGGATTTGTCCTGGGTGAGAATTCCAAGGTGCTGTTGGCTTTGCTGGGAACTTAAAGGGCCAAAGAGGGAAGCTTTAATCCTCCCTGATGTTAGCCAGATATCAGGCGCTGCAGTGTGTGGGTTCGCTCTGTGCAGCAGAGCTTCCAGCCTTAATGAAAAGTGTTGCTGCCTTGAACAGAGTTTGTCAAGCTGGGGAGCAGTGGAGTAGAGGAACATTTTTCATGCACTTTGGCTAAGCATCTTGAAACCTGTGCCTCAGCTGTGATTTTCAGCATAAGAAAAATAAGAAAACATACACCATTGATCCATCTCTACCTGCTGAAACAAATGAGTCCCAAAAATTTTCATCATTTTCATTACAAGCCTGTCCAGCCCCAGAAAAGGCTGCCCAGGGAAGTAGTAGAGTCTCCATCCCAGGAAAGATTTAAAAGCTGTGTGGATATGGCATTTGGGAACAAGTTTAAGTGATGGGTTTTGCAGTGCTGCAAATGGTTGGAGTCGATATGTTAGTGATCTTTCCTGACATAAATGATTCTGTGAATTACCTTCTTCCCTGGCAAAACCACTGTGAAACAGGTATGACTTTAGTTTGACTTAATACCCCTCACTTTAATTTCGGTGCTAGTGTAGTTAGTGAAAGTAGAGCAAATTAGAGGCTCTGGAATCCAAATCACACAAGCAGTCACTGGAACAGAGGAGAGGAGGGAGACCATGAAGTCTCCGAGAGTGATTCTTAATTACTTGGCTAGGGCAAATGCTTCCAGCCTAAGCTGTTCCCAGTGACTGAAAGCCAGAAGGAGGAGTGAACAAAGAATGGAGATGACCAGCTCCTCATGCCGCTGACTGTTTGCAGGGAAGAAAAGAGGCTTCAAGTGCCCTGCAAATGCCGTTCCTGATTTTGGTGATTCACGGGGGTGCATGGCCATGGTCTGCCAGATGATCATGTGTGTGCATGTGCAAGGCAGAGGAAGTTCAATGCTCCCTCAAAGCAAATAAAGGTCTGATCTTATCCCCAGATTCACCATAAACAGGTTAGAGAATTACAGAGTAGAGTTATGAATAAAGATTTATATTTATTTTAATTTTTTTTAAGACTTCAATCCCAGGACCTTTGGTTGGAGGAACCAAACTTCACCTTGCTTTTCTTCAAGTATTTTCTCCATCCAGCTAACTATAAAATGTTGTAGAGTCTCTGTGAGAAGAATTTAGGAGGAAACCTCAGGGAATGTCACATTAATTAGGGAGAACATCAAGAATAATAACATTAGATTCTTCTCATATAGCTTGAAATTATTTTAAAATTTGTCATATGGCTTTTACCTGGGATTTCAGCTTCCTCTGAGCCTCCCCCTCGTAGGATACCTTTTACCACCCTTGTGTGATGATGTTACCCCTCTGTGGATATGAGCCTGTGCTTCCTGCACTGCATGCCCCATGGGTGCTGCTGCATGGGTGCAGTGAGTCATGGGCAGCATAAGAAAATCAATTCTCCCTTCCGAGTGCTTAGGATGGACCATAAGAAATGAATGGAGTTCCCCTGTTTTCCAGTCCAGCCTCCCTGTTTCCATATGAATCCAGGTTGTTGCAGGAATTCTGATGAAATCCCAGGCACAAGCTGTCAGCAGCCCTTGAACAGGGGCGGCATTGTGGCAACATGCCTAGAAAGAGAGATGTGTTATCCCTCTTGCCCCTGTGCACCTCTCCTCTGGCATCCCATGCTCTGGACTAATTCTTGTGTGCCTTTAGCACAAGGGTGGGATCTTGTCTTCACCTGTGTCTGGGAGGATGGAAATTGTGATTGCACCTGGGGCTTTAGGCTCCCAGAATGACACAAGTGGTTGTGATTTAGATGTGTACTACTAGAGGAATTTAGCCTTCCAACAAACCTGAACACTCCACAACTCTTTGGGCAGCCTCTAATGAAGCCTCCCCAGCCAAGGAAATCCTATGCAAAGTAGGAAAGGTGCTGGGGAGAGGAGAGGGGGGCTCATCTCCAAGACATAGTAGATTTGTTCAGTCTTAGCTGTTGTATTTGCACAGGGAAAAATATAAATGAAGGTTGTGCTGGTCTATATCTGGCCAATTTCACTCTGGAGTTCCTGACAGGTGACCCCAGGGTCCAGCTGCATTCTCTCAATGCTTATTTTTAACATTGTAATCCAAATTCATGTTCAGTGCTTGAATATACAGTAAATTCATTACTGCTAAACCCTCCAGCTCAGGGATTTCCTGTTGGTTAGTCTCAGAAAAATCAGGATTTCCAGTGATATCAGGCTGAAAATGTTTACAGATAAAATTCAAGTTAGCAAGTTACACCAAAATGGTTTTGGAGCCAAAGTGGACCTGTATTTTTAGCCCACTCCAGTGGTGCCTTACCCTTCCTTGTCCTATCCTACCTCTTCCTGTCTGGCATTGGAGGTGGAGGTGCCAGCCCTGCATGACTTCTGAATAGGGTTTTGGTGCTGGTCTCAAGGGGAGCTCATTAAATTGCAGCAGATGAATCCACAGTCCTATGGCTAAGCACATTTCTTGAGCGTGTTTTGCAACTTAAACTGTTTCCTCTTGTCCCTCTTTCTAATGAGCACAAGAAAAATCTGCACAGCATCTTACCCAATCACTGTGTGGTCGCCCTGATAAACACCACAAGCAGGTAAGACTTCAGATATCCCAATTACCTCCAGGAGTGGGACACATCTTCCAATCTTTCCATGCCTATATGAGGATTGCAACACGGCGGGGTTACTACTTGGGCTCTTGACCTGCTGGTTAATAAACTGTTATGATGAGGTATGAATTTGCCCATCTGGCACACAGACAACAACTCTTCTGCTTCCACCTTCTCCCCTTGATGGAGCTGATACCTTATAAAAACAGATGCAGCTCTCTTCACCCAATAGATCTCAGCTGGAATTTGAAGCTGGTTTTCTAATAAGATGAAGGTAAAATATTCATTGCTGTGACCCAAACAGGAAAGATGAAGTGGCCCTGTGTAGGACTGAGGGGTGGGAGAGGAGCTGAGAGATTTCCCAGCACAGGTGATGCCAGAGTCAGAGGTACTGCTATAAAAAAAGAGAGACATTTCCTGCAAAGTATTAACAATATCCAGAGAGAACAGGAAAGGTCTCATTTCTACTCATCCACCACCATATGATGAGAAGAAAAGCATGGCCACACAGAAAATGTGCAGTTGGGGTATTTTAAGGAAAAAATCAGAACTGTAGGGTAGTGAATATTAGAGAAGAGGATGCAAAGAGATTGTAATCCCTGCTATGGGACAGTAGGAGAACAAAGACATGGAATCATAGAATAGTTTGGGTTGGAAGGGACCTTAAAGCTACACCTGTGCCATAGGCAGGGACACCTTCCACTAGACCAGGTTGTTTCAAGCCCTGTCCAATCTGGCCTTGAACACTTCCAGGGATGGATTAGCCACAGCTTCAACCTGTGCCAGGGCCAGGGAATAATTTATGATAGAATCAGAGTAAACAAGACTGAAAGGACCAGCTTTGAAGTTTGATCTGAGGTTGCCCAAGGTTTTTTGTCAAGAGATTTTCAAACATCTCCAAAGGTGGAGATTCCCTAACCCAGACCCCTGTTCCACTGTTTGACTACATTCATGGGGAAAAGGTTTCCTAATTGGATTTTCTTCTCTTCTAATTTCAGTTGTTTACTCTTTTCCTATCACTGAGCATCTCCCATGAGAGCTTATCCCTCTCTCATCTCTACATCATCCCAGAGCTGCAGACAGTAAAAAAGTCCATCTTTGCCTGAACTTTCCCTGTGTGCCCTGAGCTCCAATTCCAACCAGCTTGGTGGCTTTGCTGTACTCTGTCACTATTTACCTGGTACTGGGGAGCCCAAACTGGTCCCAGTGCCCTGTTTGACAAGTGTCAAATGGAGTGAAGAAATCACTTTCCTGGTCCTGCTGGCTCCACTCCTGCCACCACCACCCACAACATGGTTTGTTTTCATTGTCTCAGGTTCTTTCCCCAAAAGCTGTTCTCCAGTCCAGGAGACTTCAGGTTGCTGAAAGATGTCCCATCCTGTCTCAGCAACTGAGGGTGATCTGCTCAGGCTCCTGAACTCCTTTCCAGCTTCATGTTTTTATTCATCCAAGTGACATGTATCCTTAATTCCCAGAGAATTCAATTAAAAAACTTGGGAAAACGTTCCTTCTCTTTCCTCTTTCTGTGGTTTTTTAAATTTTACACACCTTAAACCCCAGTAATTTGCTTGTCACTGGAAGTGTCCATCCTGTATGGCTCCTGTGAAAAGAATATGTGATAAAAGTAGGATTATCACTTGCAGGAGCAGCACAAGAACAAACCTGGTAACATACCCTTCTGTAGCATGGGACCTGCATGGAGGATTAGTCATGAGCTCTTAACCACCAGACCTGGAAACAATTCCTTGCAGCATGCTCCTGCCTGCTGCTCTTGTAAGCTTTTTGTTGTGATAAATGGCACAATTGCTTTTCCTACAGGCTCATGTTTTTGTGTCAGGAGTGTTTAAAGGCAGCAGCTGAGCTGAGCCTCATTCTTCCAGGAGCTGCCTGGTTACCGAGAAGGGGATGGGGCTCTTCCTGGTGGCCACATCTAGACTTTCCCTAGGATTTGGAGAGCAGAGGTTGCTGTGGGGCTTGGCAAGGAATGAATCTCTATAGGTGAGAAAGTCCGGCAAAGTTTGATCTTTGAAAATGTCCTAAAAGAAGGGATAGAAACCTACTCAACCTGAAGTCATAGACCTTGCCGATCCAGACTCTTTATAGTAACTCAGAATAGATCTAGGTCTTAAAATTTCACATTTCTAGGACTCATACGTTCCCAAATTGTTCCTTCTCCCTGCCTGCATGTCTTTGCCCATTCTCCAGCTAAGTGAGAGAAAGAGGCTGCCACTGCCAGGAAGGGAGCACAGGATTGCTGATCCCCATGGCTTGGTATGATGTCCAGCTCCTGTCACAACTATTGCTTTTGCTGGAGCAGGGATGGATCAGAACCCTCTGTCCTCATCCAGGGTGGGGCTGTGAAGATTCTTCCTGGGTGGCACTTGTGGCCCAAGGAGGTGCTGTTCATCTCTGAGGAGAGGTTGAGCTGAACTAGGGGATCTGGTGTGCCAAAGGGTGTCAATGATCCAAGTGCTGGGTTCCTCCCTCTCCTGCACATCCAGCTGTTGAGGTTAGCTCCAATCTTCCAGAGTTTCTGTTTCTGGGGAGCTGGAGCATCCCTCCCACACAATCAGCACATTGCTTCTGCTGGCAGTCTTCCTTTTGGCTGTAGAGGTGAAAACATAAGAGTAAGTGTTCACCCCATGATGCTCCCTGGCAAAATACTTGGAGCCCTTTGCAGGGAAGCACAGGATCAGCCAAGCTTTCTCCTTGTGTCCGCCATATGCTAACACCTCCACATCCCTGAGGACCTCCTTTCAGGCAGCTTTTGGAATCCAGGACCTACTTTTCATCTGAGAAGTGCAGTTTGAGCATTCAGCAATAGCTTAGACCCTGATCCTGGAGAAGTCAGTGCAAAGGATGCTGGCTGATGACACAGTGCTCAGGTGACAGGCTGTGGGGAGAGGGATGGGTTAGAAACAGGAATTTGGTTCAGTTCCATCATATTTCCAGTGAGTCCCAGTTTATAAATAGTTCAGGTCAAACACGTGCTTCTTTCTTTGACACTTTTTTGAGGCTGAGGATGCTTTGGGGTTAATACTTTGAAACTTTTCTTTCCCGGCTGCTCCCATCTCCTTGCCTGCCAAGAAAAGTCCAGCACAAGAGTCAAAAAGGTGCCCGTCTGGATTAACGAGAAGCCTGCACTGAGCTTTCCCCAGGGCATGGCCTGGTTGGTACCAAGGAGTCTATAAAGCATCGTGGATCCTGGGTGCTGACCTGCTCCCTGGGGTTGGTTCCCAAAGGAGGGAGGGCGTGGGAGTGGGGCTTAGCTCCCATTCTCAGCAGCATGGAAGCAAGCTGGGAAGACAGATAGAAGTGGTGCTTCTGAAGGATAGTTCAACATCTGGAAATTATTAGCTGTAAAGTCACCAAAGTCATACAGAGTGATCTGTCCTTGTGAACTCCTCTCCTGAGCAGATGAGAATTGCAACACCCACCTGGCAGAGTAATGGCTGCGTGTAAACAAGTCCCCAGGTGAAACAATAATAGATTGGATTTGAATTCAAACAGGAGACCCCAGTCAATCCCTTTCAACCTGTTATGGGTTAACACAGTTTGGTTTTTAGTTGAAGAGGAATATGAAATATTGCCCTGTCAGGACCCTTAGAATTGTTTGGAAAGGACAGGGACATATCAGGGGCCAGTTCTTGGCTATTGGCATGCGGTTTGACCACTGACAAAACAGAATGTGACTTTTGATAATACCCATATAAAGCTGAGACTGGGTTCAAGCCGCCCTCTTTTCTCCCGGTGAGCCACAATCATGGGCAGCAAAAAGGGGCTGGCTTAGGTCCCACTGCCCTGGGCCTGGCCATTTTCCCCCTTTGCCAGCGGGGGAGAGGGGAGGCTGCAGCTCAGGGCTGGCTGCATGCCAGGGGCCAGGGCAGATGGGACCTGGCCATAGCAGGGCCCAGTAACAGCTGGCAGCAGGGGAGGGGAGGAAAAGCCCTGATTACTAATATCTAAGGAGTTTTAAGCTTGCCCCGGCAGCTGCCCGTGCAGCCAGCCAGGGCTGGGGGGTGATGTTCTCCCCCCGCCCCCTTCCTTCTTTGGGCCCCAGGGAGCAGCTCTGAGCAGCCCAGGCCATGAAATCGAGGGGGTGGAAAAGAAGACATCCACCAGCCTCCTCCACCGGCATGGCTTTGGAATGCTTGCGGCTGCCGCCAGGCAGAGATCACATGACCACTGCAGGCCTGGGCGAGTTTTAAGTCTTTCCTGCCAGCAGATGGAACTTCCAGAGCACTAGCACTTCCCGGAGTGAGAACAGACAAAGTGATTGAACTATAAAAAGACACAGCATGAAATTGAAGTCAGTGAAGAGAGACTGAAAAGATTACTTGGAACGAAGGAGGAGGAGTGGCCTAATTTGGCTGGACATCCCTAGTAGACTATGGAGAATGGAGTATTTTTCCTGTAACATATGAATGCCGTTGGGTGGGATGTAATGTTCTAGTTAAAAGTGATATGAAGCTCTTTGCTCCTAAGGAAAAGGAGATTTTTAATTTTTGAGATGATGATGATTTTGGAGATAGAAGAAGAGAATCTTTGTTTTGTACTAGAGGAGGCATCCTTAAACAGGACCCTGATAAGCAGATATGGTCCATATGCAGTATTGAGAAAGCTGCTAATGGGTAGGATTTCACAGTTTGCAGAGGTTCCTTTCAGGCCGCTGCAGATTTGTGGTATGGAAGCCACCAGAGGACTGTTCCACTTGTGGTGATATCTCCACAGGACTCTTAGAGAGACTCCTCTCCCCAAAGAACTGATGAAAAACTATTTTAAATGGTGAAACTGTCTGAAAATTACAGGTTTTGTCTCTTTTATGTTGTATGTGATCAAGTGAATTGTTGGTGGGGAGGAGGACTGCTTTGAAAGTTTTCATTTTGATTTTCATTTTTCCTTCTTTTCGTGTGTGTTAATAAATCTATTTGTTTTATCTTTATGCTTGAGCTTGCTTTGCCTCTGCTAATCCTACTTCACAGGAGAAAAAGATAGTAAACACTAAGACTACTACATTAAACTTAGCAATTTGGCGAGCATGAAACCGCTACCTGAATTGGTGTTTCTGCCCAGTTTCGAATTTCAACCTAGAATACACCACTAAATGCAGATGTATCATTTCCAGTGAGCTGGGCAGTGTTAAAACCTCAACCAATTACGTGTGTAAGCATGGGAATTTTGAACCACCTAAAAAAGGTAACAACAATAAACCTGAGCTGTTTGTCTCATGACCTTTGGTGAGTTCTGTTTTGTGCCTGTCTCCAAACTGCAATCCCAGCATAACAAGTGGTGAATTCCTGAAGCGATGACAGCAGCATCCACGTGTAGAGCTTGGGAGACAGAGAACAAGTGTGGAAAACCTGTCTGCAGTGAGAAAAGCTGCCAAAAATGGCAGGGAGAGCCAACCAAGGCATGAAGAGCTGATCAAAGTCCAGACCCCTTTTGTAAACAGCCCTTAAATAGAAGAACAGCACCAAGAAAATGGGAGGATGAGTTTCACTGGAAGAAAACCCAGTTGTTAAGATATAGATCCTCTTTTTACTTCAGCGGGGGGGGTAAAGTATGAGCAACAGGCTCTGTAAGCTGCTATAGACATTATAAAGCCCTAGAGGCTTGTTTCAGAGTGGCTGGGGTGGCTGGAAGCTGAGCAGGACACAGGGACAGCAGTGGAGATGCTGTGGGCACCACTTCCTGAAATCTCAGCAAGGGTGGAGAGTGGGACAAAGCAGTGGGGGGAGCAGAAACCATCTTGGGCATGCAGGCAAAGAGGATGGGCGAGAAACCAGTGGGGGGGGGGCAGTGGTTATTCACTGGAGTTCCCCTGCTGCCACTAGCATTGGCAGCATTTGCATCATGCACAGGTTTGCCCATGCTGCAACCACCCGAGCCTCCGTCACTGCCAGGGGCATCCTCAGAATGTCTGGGGCTGCCCACACCAGGGCTGCAGGAGCCATCTTTGGGCTCCACCCCCTGTACTGCCATTGACACGCACAGCACGCCCCTGGATTGGATAGCCCAGTCACTACCTGGCACACCCACTTGCAGCTTCAGCACACAGGCAAAAGCTGGAAGTCAAGTGGCAACACCGAAGTGCCGGTGCAGAACTGTGCGTGCCAAAACCTGGAAATGCCAGCAAAAAGTTGCTGAAACCTGTAACCATGGGGCACCGTATCACAACAGAGCCAGGCCTCGAGAAGCCTGAAGGATGCCGTGGCAGCCAGTGTCCAAGGGGCTGGGGAGCCCTGCCGGTCATGGGCAGCTGTGGGGAACTGTGGAGTGAAGCAGGGCTGCCCAATGCCGAAAGCTTTCTCAAAGCAGGTGCTGAGTTACGTCGCATAGCAACCACTGTCTGCAGCCAAAGCCCAACACAGCACTCTAAACCAACCCCAGCTGCACTGAAACCCCCCATCCTGGGGGTTTTGAACAGCTGCTGCTGCTCCTGGACTGGCACCACTGCTGAAACCCCCGAGACCAGGGTGGATCCTCCAGCGGCTGCCATGGGTCCTGTTCCTGCTCCCTGCAGTGGTGGGGGGGGAAGGGGGGAGGAGTGATGGCTCAACTGAGGGGGCAAAGCCGTGTTAGAGAGATGCTGAGATTGGGGGATGGCGGGTGGGGCTGTCCCGGCCACTGCAGCCCAACGTAGCCACTTGCTGTAACAATGCAACAGCCCTGCATGCAGAGCAAGCCCAAAGGGACTACTCACAGAATTTAGACACATTAAAAAGCTCCTTTGGTAAGGTTTTCAATAATTGGACACGACAAACAGTTGCCATAGGAACAGACACCCATTCTAATGTTGGTTTCTGTGATACCTTTGACAGCTTTAGCCCTCATGCTAGGATGGACTGGACTCTTTTCTTTTCAAATATGCATTAAGGTTCCAATATAATACTGTGTAATATTTACAGTCTGCAGCATGGCCCTCAATGGTGAAACATGGGAGATTTGCAATGACTTGCTGGGAATTTCCAAAAGTTTATACAGGCACCTCCTGGTGCCTGAGTACCTCTGAGGTCAGAACCTCAAGAAGAGGGGACTTTCTGAACAGAGAGGTCTGAGCTCAGCCACTCAACTAACCTAAGAGACACTGTCCTCTGGTTCCTCTGCTTTTCTCCACACAGACATGTCTGAAGGAGCGCTCCTCAATGGGGCTCTGAGCAACCTGATTTAGTGGAAGGTGTCCCTACCCATGTGTCTTGGTTTGAAAGACAGGTAAGTAAGTAAGATGGGAACAAAGTAAGATGAGAACCTCCCTTGGAATGGAAAATGTGACCCCTTCCCTCCAAATTATTATAACTTTGAAATTACAGGGCTTTCAGGCAAAGATATGGGAAAAGGAATAACAGTTCTTCACTAATATGTGTATATATATAACAAAAACAAACAACAACAGCAGCAGCAACAAACAAAACCAGAAATCCAATAACAGCTTTTTCTTGGCCGCAGGCACTTTCCCCTTTGGTGCAGTTACAGTCACAGCCGGCAGGGGCGCTGCTGGCTCCTGGTCAGGCAGGGCAGGTGCGATGATTCCACCGCGCCTGCAGGGGGCGCTGTGACGTGAGCTCAGCAGCCTCTCCACAGGGTTAATGGTGCCTCAGCCACTGGGAAAGAGAGAGAAGAGGCTCCCATTGAAAATTCACAGAGTGCAGCTGGTCTCAGAGTCACTTGGGAACCTGACTGGACTGTAGCAGGAAACCTTAGAGCAACAGTCTGGAACAGCAGAGGCGGGCACACCTGGGGTGAAAAACAAAGTGCAGCAACAACTCCAGAGTGGTGCCAGAAACCACAGGATATCTAGGTGGACATGGGGTGTTAGTGTAATAAACAAGGGTAGGAGACCAAGTTTACTCCTTTTAATGCCTTTATTATCCAGCTCTTGAGGGGTGGCTCAAAGGGGTGCCCTATGCCACTGGTGGTGCCCGCTTCCACCGCTGAGGAGGTGGTGCTGGGTTGGAGCTGCAGAATGCCGCTGCAGAGCCGGGAGCTCACCCACGCGGGAGTCCTCAGGAACTCAAAACTGGTTCTTGGGGTCCAGGGGTGTTTTGTTCTTCTAGTCCTTTTCAAGTCATGGCGAGATACCGGAGATTGTTCATAAATCCTTTTGGGTATTCTCAGTTTGGTGTTGTCCCCTGCGGGTTAGAATCTTGAGTGGGCTTGTTTTGATTAGGGGCTTTTAGCGACAATTTGGTCCCACTTTGCAGCTGGGCCCTGCGATTTGCATAAGGGTGGTAGCAGCTGCTTGATTGGCAGGCCAGTTGTTGACAGGAAGTAGGAAGAGGATCCGGCTGGAAGTAGGAAGCGGAGCAGGCAGGGAGCAATCCAGTGGGACAGACCAGGAACAGGCGGGTGAAACAGCAACAGGAGTGAAAAGCGGAGATGCCGGGGGGCAGCAGCAGCTTAATGAAGTGCAACGAAGGAGGGAAGGTAAGGGGGTTTTTGGGGGAAGGGGTACAGAACAAGGTGAACAGCTTAACAATTTAACAACATAACCTTATAACAAGTAGCTCTATAACACTGTAACTTTCACAACTTGGAGCTGATTTATGTTCATTTATCACATTGGGTTAAAGCGTAGCAGCTGCCACAAACAGCTGGGAGACTCTCCCTCCAGTGGGGGTCAGGGTCTTGGATTTTCCCTGAAGCACCTGAGTAGATGGTGAGGATCCTTCCCAGTGAGGTCGGGTATTAAAAAGATACCAGTTAAACAGCCTCTCTTACACGCAAAGGCTCATTCATGGTAGGAGAAGCAGTAAAGGGCTGACCTCCGTGGTGGTATCAAATTTTCCCCTGCAGTGGCACCAGCCCGAATGTTCCCCTCAGATCCCAAGAGCGAGAGAGAGCGAGGAGCTGAGCCCAGCCACTCACCCGCCTGCCAAAATCTCGCAGTATCTCTGCACTTTCCAGCCAGATCCACCCCTTCCCCCATCTTCGCCACTTCTTTTGTCTCTCTTAAGTATCCTCATTACCATCTCTTAGGCAACAAATGGGAGAAAATTCCCTTAGAGAAGGAAAAATAAAAGGAAAAATCCTAACTTCCAACGCCATGGCAGGGATGTTGGAACAAGATGAGCTCTAAGGGCCCTTCCACCAAATCGTTCTGTGATTCTAGGACGTCTTTCTTCAAATGGAAAAGTTATATCCAGTTTTGTTTTTTTGGAGACTTTGGCATAGATGAACAGAGTAAAAGTAAACTCTGCCCCAAAGAGCTTGAAGTCTTAATGTGAAAGAAGATGAGGACGACTGAGGAAATGATGAATCAGTAGCTTAGTGAGGACAAAGATGTTGTCTGTATTTCAGTTCCTTTATAAAATTCTTTTCAAGTATCTCGATAAATAAGAGTTTTTGCCCTTGCTCAGTGTTTGAAGGCTGCCCTTGAATTCAGACACTGAAACAGGTTGTTCTCCTATTTTCTGTTTAAATATCTGAAATCCTCATGTCTCCTGGAATATCAATCTGTCAGGCTGCAGAGATCATTAGACCATTAATATCATACATGGAGCACCTGCAGCCTTTGCTCTTTATTGTTACAGCTGGGCATGTGCATGTGGGAAGAATTTAGGAATTAAACAGGGTAACATTACTGAACAACCCAGGAATACTGGAGCAACCTGACTGAACAGTAGATTTAGCTACAGAGCACCTGGTTTGTCTTTCCCTGCCTTCATAGCTCTGGGCTGGGAGGTGTGGGGTGATCTACTGCATTTTGCTATGGAGATCACAGTTGCTCTCTCTAAATTAAAGCAGGGAGAGCTGCAGCATTTTGTGTCAGAATAAGGCTGAGCTGAACTTGCAGAATAAAGTTGAGCAACCTGATCTAAGAGAGCTTGAGAGATCTTGCTGTGAGCAGAGGTTGGACCACAACTTCCAGATGTCTGTCCAACCTCAATTATTCTGTGATTCTATTTCTTACCACAATGATGTAAGTCACAAATAACTAGTGGTTATGGTGCAAACATTCCAGATAGTTATGGTAGGTGTTGCAAAGTCCACCTGGCAGCCCTTAACTAGTGGTATTCCCCAATAATCAATGCTGGCATTAATGAATGTCTTCACTGATCACCTGGATGAAGTTTAGTCCCAGAAAGCTTGTGGGTGGCAGTAGGCTTAGGTAAGGAAGTGGCCAGTAGACTGGAGATCAAGGCTGCTACTTAGAAGAGGGCCCTGAGCAGGCCTGAGAAATGGGCTGACAGGAACTTGACAAAGTGCAAACAGGGCACATATGAGTTCTTACATCTTGGATTGAACAACCCCATGGAGGATGAGCACCTGAACCTTAGATCACACTCTTCAGGCAAGGAAGGATAAGGCTCTGCCCCCATCATCTTGTGTGAATAATCATGCATTGCATTCTTTCTGTCACAGAGAAGGGGTGCAGTTCATCAGGTAGATGTTTGAAGGCTTTCCTGAACAGAATACAGAGGAATTTCCCATGAGGAACTACTGTACAGCCAAGGAGAACAGACCTTTTCCCAGCTGTTCAACACATCCTGTAGCTTTTCCCAAGAGCTGCATCTTGCAACAACTGTCTTTCCACCTAGAAGCCACACAAAATTATGCACACAGCAAGTGGAGGAGGAAGGTTTTCACGCAACATGTTAGTCTTTGCCTTTCATTATTCCTCTTAAATGGTAATCACAGAATTACTGAGGTTGTAAAAGCCCTCTAAGATCATTGGGTCCAACTAGTCCCCAACAAACTACCAAGGCCACCATTAACCTATGTCCCCAAGTGCCACATCCAGGGATGAGGACTCTACCACTGCCCTGGGTAGCCCTTGCCAGGGCTGGACAATGTTTTCAGGGAAGGAATTTTCCCAGTATCTAACCTAAACCTCTCCTGGCACAACTGGAGGCTCTTTTCTCTTGTTCTGTCCCTTGTTGCCTGGGAGAAGAGCCTGACCTCCATCTAGCGACACCCTCCTGTCAGGGAGTTGTGGAGAGTGAGCCTCCTTTTCTCCAGTCTGAGCCCCACCAACTCCCTCAGCCACTCTTGGTGCTGCAGCCTCTTCCCCAGCTCCATTCCCTTCCCTGGACATGCTCCAGCTCCTCGGTGTCCTTCTTGCTGGGAGGGGCCCAGAACTGGCCCCCAGGACTGGAGGTACCTCAGCAGTGCCTCGAACAGGTCACTGCCCTGGACCTGAATGCCACACCATTGCTGGTACAGGCCAGGTGCCCTTGGCCTTCTTGCCCACCTGGGCACATCTAGGTTCTTTTCCAGCCAGCTCTTAACCAAAATGAAGGAAAAAGACAAAGCCTGGTGGACACTTGCAAGTCCTGCACTTGTATATGTGCTCTGCCACAAAGCTCCTCTCTGTTAAATCTCCCCACACAGAGATGTCTCCAGGTGTCCTTCTCAGGGGTACCATCAGAGAGGTGTCAAAGCATGGAGGTATTCCAGGGAGGTGGGTGCTTATACTCAATCAACTGTAGTAGGGCAGGGTGTGTTTTGTCCATAAACAGAAGCATTTGGGTTGCTGCTAACCTTTGGTGGAAGCCAGGAAGTTTTTCTCCAGCCTTCACTGCTGAGATGCTGATGATGGGCCATCTGGAGAAGTTGTGATGCTGAAATGCCCAGATTTCCTTCCAGGCCAGTCAAAATAAAGAATTTGGATTCTTTTCTGCATTGGCTGCTGGTGCTGATGCCTCTCTGGGGACAGTGCTGGAAGGGCCAACATGCAAATGCACTCTGATGACAGGCCCAGTAAACACCTTCTTGGGTGAAAGAAGTGAAAAATGACAGTAGTTTCCTACCCACACCAACCACACAGGAATGTTCCCCCATGAAGTTTTATGAGGCTGCAGAGCCTGGAAATGGCAGAAAGGACTAAACAGTGGAGAGAGAAAAACTGATTGAGAGGAAATTATTGCTGTGGAAGTTTGTGAAAATTCAGGAACTCCTCTGAAGACCCAGGGTGTGATTTTGACCTGATCCAAAGAGGTGGCAAAACTTGACTCTATCCAAGGCCACAGATTTGCAGAGCCCCTTGCTAAGACTTTGACACACTGAAAGTGCGCAGGAACTAATGCAAAGTGTGAACACAAAGCAGAGAGATGTCGAAGCACTGATGTTTCCCTGCCCTAATGACTGAGTCTATCGTAATTATCATGAGTTTTGTGGGGTTTCATGATGTCTTCAGGAACATCCCAGTCACCAGTGTTCTGTGGAGGCTACCTATGCCCTGCTCGCATAGCAGGGTGAGTCCTTCAGGGAAGGGCATAGGAAGGGATGTCTCACCCTGTTCCAGGGCACATGCACTTACAGGCATGTATTTTCAGATGTCCTGGCTCCAACTCAGAGGTTGTAGGGACATGTTTAAACCCTGGCTCCTTCTTACACCTTCCATCCTGAGCAGCCAAACCTGGTAGTTTTCCAAGGGCTGGATCTTTTTCCAGCTGTTCAAGGCCTCAGGTCCCAGCTTTTCTAGCCTCAGCCACCTTCCATAGCCCTGTGTTTATGCTGCAGGCCCAGGAATAGGCAGTCTTGGTTTGGTGTGGACTCAAGGCACCAACAGCTTGCCATGGACTAGACAGGATGGGGTGAAGCAGTGTCCTCTGTGTAAGAGCCCCAGGAGAAACAATCACTCTGGGGGTGGCTCTGCTGCTCTTCTACTGTGAGGGATTTTATACATGCTGGGGAGTCCAAGAAGAGGTGCAAGGGAGAACATAAAGAGGAAAAATTGTCAAAATGTAATTAAAAAAAAATAAATACTCTAATTTTTGTATAGGTTGTGTTATTCATTGCCTTCAACTTGCCCAAATGCTGAAAAATATGGTAATTGCACTGAGTGTGGTCACACAACTTTTATGGATCATCGAGTGGGTGATTATTGAAAAAAACCCCACCTTTCTTCTTTAATGTGTCATTGGAAAATTGCTGAAAGAAAAAGAATGTTTTTTGAAGGATCCAGTTTGAGCTATGGGGAGACTATAGACATGATGTAATTGAAAGTGTCCCTGCTCCTTGCAAGGGGGTTGAACTAGGTGACCCTTAAAGGTCCCTTCCAACCCAAATCTTTGTTTCTTTGATTTTCCAAACTGAGGGCAACCTTGGCTTTTTACAATTCCACTGCAAGTTTTCTATATTAACTCATTACTGACCTTGTTGTTAACCTTATTGTGTTTTTTCATTAGTAACATCCCTATATCATGACTACCTTTTCCCTCAAGGATCTTCAACTGCTTTTGAGACAAAGGCACATTTATTATCTCTGCTTTAGAGATGGAGAAAACAAGATGTATGAATGGGATTGATCTGGTGTGATGGAAGTTTTTACATCTGGACTAATTGCTTGAGACTTCCTTTATTGTTTCTGGAGAGAAACAGACACTCCTACTCATTACTTCCTAATAGAGATGATTAAAATAGGTCAGGTGACCAGCTTCAACATATTTATGCAGTGCTTGTGATGGGCATCTACAGGGAGGGGAGGGGGGAAGTAGAGACAGCCTCTCTAGGAGCATTTTTTCTCTTTAACTACACATTCAAAATACTTGAATCTAAATAGTCACAGGCTCTTTCCTGTCCTAGTATGTGATGATAGATGGATAGATAACCTTTCTCCATAAAAACATACATAATTAAGGGTCAATTTTTCATTGTCATCTCCAGCTTGTGGTGAACAACTTATTTTTCTTTTTGTTTTCCATGGAATATTGTTGTGGGTGAAGAGATCTGACCTATGTCTAACATAATATTCTTGGATGAGTTTTTTGAGTAATGGCACTGTTATCGTATAACCCCCAGCAAGAACAATTTGCAGTGTTGTGAACTTTTGAAAATGACCTGACAACAGCTCTCCAACCACAGCAGTTTTACAGGGATCTGTTCCAGCTCCACAGGGCTTGGAAAGAGGGAGGAAAAAAGAAAAAAAAAAAGGCATCAGAGGTGTGTGCAAGTTTGTGATGTTGGTAAAGGGGCCTAGCATCTGCTGTGCAATACCCACAGTAGATGCATTATTTTCTTTGGGGCATGAAAAGCTCCAAGTGCTCCATGTTTTTTTAAGTACTCTAAACCTAGAGTCACGGGGTCACCTTTATGATTTTCTCAGAAGGTTTATCTTCACCCATGGCCATCTACTACATGCGAACATAGAGCCAGCAGACTTGTGTCCAGAAGCTGCAGGGATCTTATGGATAAGAAGAAAAACACATGAGTAAAGATGCTGTTGCCTCCCCTGTGGGCACACAGTTCCTCTGGGCCACCAGGACTTTGGTTTGGTCCATTTTCTCCGAACTCGCTTGTGATAAGATATAGGTCCAATCACCATGAATTTAGGTGAGACCTCAATGCAAGCTGCTGCTCTAACAATTGAGGTCTTCATGATGTAGCATGGGCTGGTCTGGTGCATCCAGAAGTCCCAGTGCGATTCTTGCTTGCTAGGATTTTTAGAAATTAATTTCTTCCTCCATGTGGGGTTTGGGTCCCCTGAGGAGCTCAATGGAGAAGGTGAATATTCAGAACCAGGCTTCAATTGGCTGAAAGCCAATTGTCTGCCAAGATTTACTGCACAATCCCATGCCAGAAAGGGCTAATGTAGAACTCCTGTGCCGTCATGCCAGGAGTAACAGCAACAAGAGAAATTGGCTGTGGAGTCAGGGTCAGATGGGGTGAGACCCTAATGTTAAGGTGCTTTGATGGTTATGAAAGGATTTAAAGAGAGGTTTTACTGTATGGGTGGGATGAGAAGACTGCAAGGGAGAGGAAGAGCAGGTTCATGGTGAGCTGGTGTGGAGAAACCTTCAGAGGTGTGGTGGGACCCAGACTACCAAGAGCACTGATACCAGCACCCTGAAAATACTGGTGGAGTGAGGATGCATGGATTTTCTATCTGTAACAAAGCAGTGATGGAAAGCATCAGCTGGGGAGCCATGCTGGGCATTCCACCAACACTCTTGAGTGTGCCACAGCTCTGGGGCCCAGGAGAAGTTGCCATCTTTCCTCTGATGCCAGTGGATGCTGTGGGTCTGTTAATGTGCTATTAGCAAGATCTGGTCACCTCTCTCACTTCACCTTTTCTAAGTGGCCTCTCTCTTGACTGTGACAAGGAGTGGGGACTCAGCCAGACTCTGTGGCCAACGTTCCAGGCACTGCTGACACACAGCAAAGCTCATACAACCATAATGAGGGGAAAAGGCTGCCTTATTAATTACCATGGATTACAGAGGAGGAACCAAGGACAGGGACAAAGCAAGCCGTCCGGGCTGGCGGATTAGATGGTTGGAAATCTCCCCACATTGCCTGAATCCTCTTAACCATGTTTTAACCATAAGACCCCCATGCTGGCATCCACCTCCCAGGAACTGCTGTCCATGATATCCCTCCATCCAGTGAGACTAAAAATTGGGCCTACAAGAGAGACATCAAGCTTATCTGGACTCCCAAAGATGTGTGACCAACACCCTCTTTCTCCCTGCTGAACAAAATTATGTGCAACTGAGAAGTCCTGACTGCATTCCCTCGAGATGAGCCCTTCTGCCTTTGTGGTACCAGGCTCCTCTGGAGGCAGTAAAGTTAACTTGAACCATTATTAAAATAATAGAGAGACCCCAGAGGATCTTTAACTGGAAGATCTTTAATAATTACTACCTCTAAGGCTGTTGCTACTCGATTTGAACCAGGGTTTCTCATGCTGAGTCCTGGAGCAGAACACAAGTCTGTTCCCACAGGGCTATGAGTGCCATGTGACTTAATTGTCCTTGATATTTTTCTAGTCATGTCAGAGGTTTCCTTGGAAATGTTATATAGCTGAGAAAGAGTTTATTATTTGCTGTCAGGGGGCAAATAACACCAAGGCATCTCTGAAGACATCTATAACATATCTGTGTAATGTGAAGGTTAAAATAAATCAGTAAAAAGAGACACTCTCTTGAGGGCAATATACTTTAAAATATTTCATCAGAAGGCCTGGATATTATTGCACTTGCAATTAATCTTCTTGGTTATAGCACAGCTTGTTTTCTCCTGCCACATCATCTCTCTCTGTTTTCAGCAGCCACTAGATGTCAGGGGGAAATTCTTTAGCATTGTTTTTAAGAAAATTCCTGTCTAAATTGGAAGCTGTTGAGTTTCTTCATTTGTTTGAGGTCCAAAAAAATGCCTGATATGGTGGAGATGCCTTGGTATCCCAGCTGTCCCCAGCTTCTCCCCTTGGTTTGCAACCATGGATCACTTCATGCAGCTGAAGAGGCTTTGCTCTGGCAAAATGATAACCACAGCACTGACCATCTTTCATCCACTGCATGCAAGTATGGATATTTTATTATTACTACTCCTGATTTTTGCCAGGGTTTAAAGACTGGCTTTTGGAGCATTTGTAACCCTTCTGTTATCAGATCATCATGTTGCAAGTATTCTGTGACTTGATTTTTATGACAGGAGTGAGAAGATTTTGTCTGTAAGATGAGTGGTGGGAACAAATCTTGTATAACAAAGAGATGCTTGCAAGGAGCCATGACAACAAATGGACTTTGGGAGACAGTGTTTGAGGAAACTGATGGGAGAAGACACTTGGTGGGTGGTTCTTGCATGCAAGGAGGCCATCTTGGTGCAGATGTTCCCCTCCTATCATGTGCACCATTGGCATGAACCTCCTCCCCAGGAAGGGTCAGGCTCTTTCACAGAAAGAATTCAGCGGGAAGGTGCCAGAGACCCACATGTCACTCCTGTTGCAAGAGTCATTATTGACTATTGCAAGAGTCATTGCAACACACTGTATTTCATACAAGGGAAAGGGGGAACAAATGCAAACTGTGAGTCCCACAAAACAGAAAGGCTATTGAAATGTTTTCTCTTAAGTTCTCCTCAGCTATCCACTTCCTGACTCTTGAGCAAGATCTGATTGCTGTGAACAGCTCTGCCCCTCAAAGCAATGACCTGCTAGAGAGGAACTAGTTGTCTTGTGACAGGTCCTGTCTGGGAGGAGAATGCTTAAATGCAAAAGGTTAATGCAGGAGGACAGAGAGAGGGTGTCTGACATTTGGAGAGATATAAATGCTCCTGCCTCTCATGGCCCGTGGCAGCCCTCCCTGCCCTTCGAATGCCTTTGCTTCTTAACCCAGCCTGCTGCAAGTTTGAAGTGGCTTTCCCCCCTGTATTGGAGAACAAGTGGTTTGGGAAATCTTCTTCCTGGTTCATGTTGTATTTTGATTCATAAGTTTCCTCCTAATGTCCATGGCTTTTCCATGGGAGGCTGGGAATCATAGAATCATGGAATCATTTAGGTTGGAAAAGCCCTCTAAGATCACTGAGTCCAACCATTAACTCAGCACTGCCAAGCTCACTTCCCAAAATGCCATATCTACATGGCTTTTAAAACCCCTTCAGGGATGGTGACTCCACCCCTGCCCTGGACAGCCTATGCCAGGGCAAAACAACCCTTTGAGAGAAGACATTTTTCCTAATTTCCATTCTAAACCTCCCCTGGTGCAACATGAGGTTGTGTCTTCTTCAGAGGGTAAATATTTGAATCGATGCAATATGTAATAATTTTGCTGTGATGGAGAGAGGCTGCAGCCATGGACATGGTGCTTGGAACCAGAGATGCTTTCTAAACACAAATTACAGGTGTGACCTATGGTTCTTTTGTGCCATGGTGTTTGTTGCAGGCTGTCATCCTGATGCACCTTGCCCCAGCTCAGGCAAGGCTTACCTGTATCCTTCATCTAGCTGGAGGTTTCAATGTATCCCAAAACTGTGAAATGCTGAAAATTTGGCAGCAAATGAAACAAAACAATTTTTGTTCTTTTCTCTCTTCCTTTTTACTGACCTTACTGGAATGTCCTCATCAAGGACAAAATCTCATGTAAGTTTCTTGCAGAGAGACTTTATACTTAGCATTACTGAGAACAGGATTTGGCTCCTCACCTCCAGCCTCAGCCTATTGAACTCAGCCTTTTTCATCATAACCAGTGCTTATAAACCCTGGTGCTTGGAGGTAGGAGGTGTGTAGGTGAACAGATTCTCTGTCCCCCAGCACTGGTTTTGAAGACAAGATGAACTGTTACTCTGCTTTCCCTTGTGGTGTCAGTCTGGGTGGTAGACCTACAGAGACTTTTTAAATGGAAGTTTTATAGTAGAGCCTGTGGAATTTCATTAATCTGGGCATCTTTGGGACAGAAGAAACCTCAAGACACCCCTTAGTCTAAATGTCTACACCAACGACCATGCTGCCAGAAAAACCCACAGCAGAAATTAGTCCAGGCTTTTTCAGTGTTTCCCTTCTATCAACTTAGTAGGCTTCCTTTGGAGCCAACCTAAATTTGCTTTGCTGCAATTGAGGCCAAGACAGCCATCGCATTCCCTCCATGGGCTTCTTTCCTCTAGGCTGAGGAGACATTACTCCACTCGTCTTTCTTCTTAAGTGGTGTTTTCTTCAGTCTCTTATCATTCTTGTTCTCCTGTGACCTCTTCCTCAGCTTGCCCACATCTGACTGCCTTTTTTCACAGTTTTGATGGTGTTTAAAAAGGTTATCATTCACAACATGCCTGAAGAAGAGACGACTGAGGGAGGTCTTAACAATTCTTATAAATATTTTAAGGACTGGTGTCAAGAGGATGGGGTCAGATTCTTTCCAGTGGTGCCCTGAGACAGGACATGGGGAAACAGGCTCAAACTGAAATGTAGGAATTTCAATCTGAATGTGAGGAAAAATATCTTCACTGTGTGAGTGACAGAGTACTGGTACAGGCTGCCCAAAGAGGGTGTGGAGTTTGCTCTAAAGATATTCAAAACCATTAGGGACATGACCTTGTCCAGGTGAGCCTGATTTACCAGAGGGATTGGACTGATCTCCAGAGGTACTTTCCAACCCTTACCAATCTTCAGTTCTGTGATTCTGTGATATCTATGGTTGAGTGAAGATGAAAAAAGAGTGGATAAAGATGACTGAAAAAAGATCTTTTTCTTAGGACCAATCTAATTCATGTCTATCATTCTCCTTTCTGGACTAAAGTGGCAAAATTTAGTTAAAGAGACTTTTTTTCTTTCTTTTTTTTTTTTTTTCCCTCACTTCTTTTTTGCCCAGCCTCAGACAGAAGACAGTGATTGTGTCTGTTATCTGGCTTACAAAGCACAATTGATTTATTCCCCAAACATGAGATGCCTTCCCAGAGAATCAAAGATTTGTCTCATTACTTGGATTTTCTATACTTTTCCTGAAAACAAAATGAAAACCACAGTCCAGCAGAGGTTGTGACAAAATGAATCAAAGCAAAAGATAATCACCTGTTGCTCTGCTGCAGAATTCCTTGACTGGTTGGGATTCCCTCAAGAGCAAATTTGACCTGATGAATAGCTGTAATTTCAGAGCAACGCACAGTCTCAGAGTCTGTTTTCCACATCTACTGTATGATGCAGGGCGGGGAAAATTAAAGTTTCTAATGAGCTCCAAGTCAGCAGCCTGGGCTCTATCCTGCAGCTTCCAGCTGATTGAGTGTTTGCAAAGAAGCAACTCACCTGCAGCAAACACTGTTCAGTTTCCAAAATGCTGATTTATACAATCTTTGCTAAAGAAGCTGGGAAACAGTTGTCTCCTTCATCTGTATTGAAAGATGCTTTACTTTTCCATAATCTTACCTTAAAAACTGTTTCCTCCTACAAAATTTTCTTTCCATCCTTTGCCCCAAGTGTTTTCTTTGTTATTATTTCCCTGTGGATAGAAGTCGTAGACCACCACCTCCAGCTGCACACATATCCCTGTCTGCTCTGTAATGTAATGAGGAACACAACACAGCCCTGTCCTTGCAGGAGAAATTCCTCCATTGAGATGGATATTAAATCTCACTCTGACCAAACTGTATTCTGGCAGATTCCATGCTACAGTCAGGAATGTGAGAGTTAATGTACAAGTGTCCAGTCATGGCAAATAGAGCAGGTATCATTTGTCATCATGTTTTTTGAAATCCATTTGATTTTGAGTTGTGATTTGTGTTTGGTTTCTACTCAAGACACACCTAAAGAAGAGGGGAGTCACCTTGAGTTCTTCATGTTGACTCACTCCAAATTATTCTTCAAAGCACTCAGAGGACAGTGGGGTTGGCTTGCCTCAACCACACACAACTGGGCACTGGAAGTGGTAGGCTCAGGGAGGAAAACATGACTTCTGGGGTCCAGAGTTAAAAGTCTTCCAGCAGGGTGCTAAGTGGGAACCTGGCTCTTGGGAACACGAAGCCAATAGTGAGCTCTCACCGTTTGGAATTTCCTTTGTTCCAGGTAGACCTGATGAGAATAAAGTGTTTGAAGCTGCAGAGTAGAAACCAAACTAGGGCAACCCTCCTGCCTGAAACCATGAGTCACTTAAAAATAACAGGCCCAGACAGACACACCCCCTTGGGTCCATGTCAAGCATCCAAAACGGAGCAACAAAAGCACCTCAGATACTTGCTATGGAATCCATCACCATCTCCCCGACACCTGTTAGGCCAATTCCTGTGTTTTGACTAAACCCCCACTCCCCATGTGAGCTTGGGAATCAAACCACATTGGTCTCCAGGACAACATGGGGGTCTTGACAGAGAGAAGATGCCATGGTTTCTCCTCTCTTTTACAGTCCCATTCCTATTCTATGTCTATTATCATTCCAGCTCTGCTGTGACTTCTGTGTCCCAGTGCTGCAGGATGGATAAATCCAGGGTGATTTAACCTGAATGACCAGTAACAAGTTCACTTATCTAAAGCCAAATTTTGGTTCCAGTGTACAAATGCTTTGGCTGAGACTCTGCAATCCTTATGACTGATATAATCTACACTTGCATCACTGCTTATTTTAATTTACCTGAGTTACAGCTACCCTCACAGCCTATTTCTCCTTGCACTCACTCAGTCCTCACCACCATGATCATCTTCACAAGAGTTTCTTTTCTAGGTGAATTTTGAATTGAAGTAATCTGGCTTGTTTTCTACTTGGCTCCCTAAGAAGGCACAACTTACATGATCATGTTCTGCACATGCCTGTGTCTGTCTCTTCGTCTCTTCAAAAAACAATTAAGGATGTGTTGTGGTTTGACACTGGCCAAATGCCAGGCACCCACTCACTCTCAGAGTTGCTCACTCACTCTCCCCTGCCACAGCTGGGCAGAGAAGTGAAAAAAATTAATACAGGGTTCATGAGTTGAGATGAGGACCAGGAAAAAAACACTCCAAGGGCAAATCAGTCTCAACTTAGAAGTACAAAGTGAATTTATTACTATCAAAAACAGAGGAGAATAAAAAGAAGTAAAATAAGCCCTTTAAAATACCTTTATTTTTCCCCCCCAGGCCCTCCCTCCTTCCTGCTGCCAGTGCAGGAGAGACAGAGCATGGGGGTTTTGGTCAGTTCATCAGCTGAGGTTTTCTTCCACTGCTCAGGGAGAGGAGTCCTTCCTTTGCTATTCCTTGGGGTCCCTCCCACGGGAGACAGTTTTCTGTGAACTTCTCCAACGTGATTCCAATCTCACAAGCAGCATTCCTCCCAAAACTGTTGCAACATGAATTCCTCCCACAGGCAGACAGTCCTCCCAAAACTGCTGCAGCATGGGTCACTCTTCCACAGGTGCAGTCCCTCCAAGCACAGGCTGCTCCAGCCTGGAAGCAGGACCCCCACTCTCCACTGGTCTCCCAGCCACCTCCAGATCACAGCCACCTCCAGGGCATCCACTTGCTCTGGCATGGGCACCTCCCTCACTCGGCCTGCAAGTGGATCTCTGCATCCCCCGTGGATCCCCATGGCTGCAGAGGCACAGCTACTTCACCATGGTGATCACCATGGCCTGCAGAGCAATCTTGGTTCTGGCACCTGGAGCACCTCCTCCCCCTCCCTCCCCACTGACCATGGTGTCTCCATGTCATTTCCCTCATGTGCTCTCACCTCCTCCTCTTCTCTGACTAGGAAAAAACCTCTGACCCACCCTTTGTTTTGATTTTCTTCTTAAATACGTTATCATAGAGGCGTTACCATCACTTCTAATTGGCCCAGACTTGGCCAGCAGCATGTTCACCTTCAGACCCATCAGGGCTTGGCTCTTCCAGACACAGTGGAAGCTTCTAGCAGCTTCTCACAGAAGCCACCTCTGTGGCCCCCAACTACCAAAAACCAGGTTGGGCAAAACCAGCACAGGCTGTCAGCCAGTTTAAACCAGAGAGACAGGGAATTTCTAATATGTTTTGTGAGCACAACCAAAGAAGTGAAAGAAGTCCTGCTAATGCTGAGTGGAAGAAAAGGCTGAGGGTTGAGCATAACCCTTGCTAGACTTCAGAAAATCCAAGTTATGGGGGATCGGGATCCTTCAGCTGCACTCTCATGGGAATGACCTGCATCATTTGTACAATTTGCTGTTCAAACATTACAGCATCTCAGAGATGCAACCTACTAACACTGAAGTAAACAGAGGCAGGATACAGACATATTTGGTAAATACCAAAAATATCACTGTTTCCCATCTATTTTTTACATTCAGTGTGAAGTCACTAGGCAGGTTGTTATTATTATTATTATTATTATTATTATTATTATTATTATTATTATTATTATTATTATTATT
>JANPWX010000010.1:3030600-3223100 GCA_024734555.1 Trochalopteron elliotii
TTCTTTTCTTTCTTTCTTTCTTTCTTTCTTTCTTTCTTTCTTTCTTGTCTCCAACACACTACAGTTAGTGTTTTGAGCTGCCTTAAGGGAAAAATCTGCATCTGCCTATCTGCAGTCAAGGCATTACAATGACAGCAGCAGAGTGGCCCTGCCCAGGTCTGAGTCACTGGTGGCCTGCCAGCAGGGCCCAGCCAAAGACAGGAAACTATGGAAGTGGAGTCTCTCTTTCATGGCAGCTTTTGCTGAAGGCATTCTGCCTCAAAGGCAGTTGTTTTATGTTTCCAACTGTAGCCAGTCATGACTGACTGCATTTTGTATCAGAAACCGTTTCAAGAATTTGCAAACTGCTGGCAGCAAGGAAAAAGACAGAGTTCATGTGGCCAGGCCACCCTGTGCTGGCGCAGACAGACTGGTCCTTTCCCTCCCCTCGTGCCACAGCCATGGTGCAGAGCACAGCAAGAGCATTTGCAGAGCCAGGGAATGGCGGGAGGAAGCAGTGGCAGTGGTGTAGAACCCCACATGAGGCAGCAAGTTTTCATCTGCCTCCAGAACTGCTCTGTAGGCTCCTCCCTTCCTAGTAGGGGTTGTCACCATCTTGTCTCTTAATTCCTGGGGATACATGGTCATCTGCAGGGCACCATTTTGGAAGGGAAGGTGTGATATCATCTTCCCTTTGTCCTCCAACCCCTCTGGTGCATCACCATCTCGGGAAAGGGCACTTCCATCATTTTTGGTCTCTCTTTGTTCCTGTGGAGTTCATGAGATTTAGTAGTTTGGTATCTAGCAGTTATTTACTGCTATTTTTTGCCTGTGGCTGTTCTGTTTGTTAGTAAACTGTGATTTTTTTTCCTCTTACATCTACTCGTATTTGTTCCTTATTGGTGGAAAGGGTTTGGCTGAAAGGGAAACAACTCATTCTGGAGTGTTCTTGTAAATTGTCTTAAACCAAGGCACAGACATAAAAGAGATATCATGTTCACTGCTCATTTCTTGGGCTGTGTTGCACATGTTCAAGAGTGAACAGATCCTGACAAAAAGGAATTTCCAGCTCACTTAGACTGATAAACTGGCATTTCCTGACAGAGACTATTACATGTTTCAGCTTAAAGTATGTGAGGATCATTAAAAGGATGTTTTCCATGACCAGCATGCAGCACAGAGACTGGCCATCCCAGTAGGCCTGGGGGTCATGACAGCCTTCTCAGGGCTGCATGGTTTCCATGCTAAAATAGAAGTCAGGCAAGAGTGTGGAAAAGGATAATGAAGGGGGAATCTATGATCGCCCCTGCCCATGCTGAAAACAAAAATAAGGAATGGTTTGTCCCCATGGTCTCTGGAAAGGATGCATACCTCAACTAGCCCTGGCAATGAGCATCCCATGGGTTTTCCTACTTCTCCTGGTTTAAAAGACAGATATCTGCCAAGGAAGGCAGGAACCTTCCTGGAATGGAAAAGGTGACCCCCTCCCAAATTATTATAACTTTGAAATTACAAGACTTTCAGGCAAAGACATGGGAAAAGGAATAACAGTTTTTATATATATGTATATGTGTGTGTGTGTGTGTGTGTGTATGTATATATAAACAATAACAGCAACAAAAACGTGGAAAACCCAATAACAGCCTTTTTCTCACCCTTGCCCATCAAACAATTTCCCCTTTGGTGTAGATATGATCACAACCAGCAGGCGGCACTTTGGCCCTGACAAGGCAATGGTAGCAGTGACTTCCCCATGGCTGCAGGGGGCGCTGTTGGCTCAGTGTGAGGCAGGGGGCAGCTGTAGCAACCACTGAGCCTCCCCAGGGGGTAATGGTGGCCCCGGGAGGAGAGAGAAGTGGAGGGGTAGGGGTGTTTCTGTTTGCTCCTGGCTTTCATATGTCCTGAGGGTGTCATGTCTGATGTCCTGGCAACAGCAGCAGCAGCAGCTGGAGCTCCCGTAGGCAGCTAAGAGGTGTTTCCTCCAGAGAGAGGGAGGAGGTGAAGGCTCAGGTTTCCCGTGTAGCACCCATGCAGATGGTGAACATCTCTCTTCCCAACAAGGTCGAGTGTTGAAAGGTTCCAGTCCAACAGCCGATCTTGCAAGCAGAGGCTCGCCCATAGTAAGGAGAACAGTGAAGGAAAAATCAGTAGCAGTAAGTTCTCTGAGCAGCAGGAGTCCAGCACCAAAACCACCGCTATCTGCCCTCCAAGCTGTCCCCAGCTTCCTTGCCCCCAGCTAAGAAACCACACCATACCACTTTTCTCCCTTCCTCCTAGAACCATTTCAATGGAATTCCAAGACACCCAGCCATGTCTTTTGTCTGTTAAATACCATACATTCTGCATCTCCTGGGCAACAAATGGGAAAAAAATTCTCTGAAAGAAAGAAAAAAAAAAAAAAAGAAAAGGTCTAACCCCTAACACTACTGAATCCCTGAGCTATATCAGCTGATTCAGCCTGACATGAGTTCAATAGGGCATCACAGAAAATACTTACACTGCCATTATATTATGCATCCCATGGAGTCTTTTCAATGTGATCCATGTTGGGGGCTGAGCAGTGGCTGCATGCTATGACCATCGTTTGCATGTGCTGACATCACTACTGAAGATGATGGGATTAGTCAGCTCCAGTCCCATGCCAGGCCAGGATCCGTGGTCTTTTTCCATTGCTTGTGCTGGCTAGAGTGCATTAATTAGGGCTTGGATTTACTCTCAGACATTGCAGAATGTGAAGGAAAAATGCATCTCTGTTGGAAGGATAGAGATTTGTGGTCTGTGAGAAATGACACTCACTTTAAAAAATTTCAAAGGTTTATTAAAGCTTAACAAAATGCAACAAAGTACTGAATAAGGAAAAGTTACAGCACTGGGAGCATGGAACTAAACCATCATGTGTTCACCTACAAAATGGCTGCTCTGCCTTTTATACCCCTGAGGTTGCATCAGGTAACCCTGGCCCCTCCCAGAGTCTGCCAATCAACTCTTCTTTGCTGCCCATTGGTGGAGATCACTTTCTTGCAACTTGATTGGACATCGGGCATTGCCATGCCACGCCTCCTAGTAACAAGCCTGCCCTCCCCCCAGATGCCTCATGCCAGGGGCGTAGGTACCCACCATCCTTCCACATGTCGACTACCAAGGCTGTCCCTTGGCAACCATACAAAAGGGGGGAAAGGGGACTATGGTGAGAACAGAGGACATCCAAACAACTAATCGCAATAGCATAATTATACATCAATAAAACTTCTCTTAACATACACATAATATTCATCCCTTAATTGCAAGAGCCAACCATCACATTACCTATCTATAACATGGTCTACAACCAGTCTTAGGTTAAAAGAATGAACAGCAGCCCTGAGGCAATGACAGACACAGGAAAAGACTTTGGTTACATAAATGGCCATTTTTCAGCTCAGTGAAAGAAATAATTAACATCTCTCATGTCTTAGGGACAGTGAAATGCAGCATAGCAGTTGAAATAATTGTTGAAAAAAAACCCAGCAAGCCAGTAAGGTTTCTGCTGCTTTCTTCTCAGTAGAGGATACCATTCTACTGGCAATATATTAAGCACATGGCTTTTAGAAAAACTTGATATTCTTCCCCACAAGCAAAACTGTACCAGCAAGATGATTCAACTCTATCCACATGTGCCCATTTCAGCATTTCTGCTTGATTTTTACGAACTGGTCCTATCTCACCTTTTTAATTTTCTCCAGCTAATGGAGTTGTTTTAGAAGTATAGATTAAGGGAAGACAGAGAAACACAGCTTTTGGGGCACATGTGCAGACCTAGGGATAGACTGAACTAAATGAACTTGGAGGACTTTTCCAACCTTAATAATTCTATGACTGAAGAAACTGCTTCTTTTGTTTGATTGTTCACATATTTGATATTTGTATTTGCAATGAAGAGTCAACATCCTACCAAAAAAAAAAAATTAGCTTCTTAGCTTCTTTCCCTTTTTTTTTCCTCCTGAGTGAAATGATCCATTTGAATAACCCAGATACTACCAGCTTCTCAACAGTGTGGTATGGAGATGTTTTCCTGGTGGATCAGCAGCTAGTGTATTCCAACAGCAGAAGAAAGAGTTAAAAATATTGAAAACCAGGAGGGAGTAAGCAAAAAACCTTGGAATAAGGATATGTGGAATCTCATGGAGTTTGAGAATTTCCCCTTTGTCAGGGACTGAAATGGTTTATGCCTTCATTGTTAGGAAGGAGTTTTGCCCATGATAGCAAAAACTGTATAAAAAAGCTACAACCACAGAAGCCCACCCCTCCTTGAAGATGCCTGACTTTGGACTGTGAGTTAAGGTGCCTAGATAAGATAAAGTGGACAGTATTGTTCAATCATCTCAGGTCTAGGGCAAAACAAACAAGGCTGAGGGAAAGGAATGCATCCACAAGAAAGCCAAATGCAGCAGAGAATCATCTCTGGCTGGGTTTGGGGTGGGGGAGACCACAGCCCACAGAAGCCGGGTTTACATAGACTCCTTCACAACTGCAGGAGGTGGAAGACGTTTCATGTATGTGGTGTAACCTCTAGTCAAAGGCAGTGAACACCCATCCTCCCTTACAAAAACCAGCCCAGCTGTGAAATCCCAATCGCCACAGGCCACATCCTGAGACATTCATGTGAGAGGCAGCTGAGAGGGTGTCATAATCCATCAAAGACTCCCCAGAGTGCTCCCCAGACTCATTCTTGAGGCCTTGCACCACAGCATTGCGCGTGGTGCAACAGATCCAGAGTCTGCTGCAAGAGACTAGCCCCTCCTCACTCCCCCCTGGAGGTGGGTACCTGGGCATTTCCATCTGGCCTGAGCATATATTAATCCATTGAATTCTATGATTCTTGGGAGACGCTCACCATCAAGAAGACCAGCTGGAGAGGATCAACAGAACATCACTGGGATGCATGGAGTGGTGATATGTTCTTTATTCTGTCTCTGTCACTCTCTTTCTGTCCCCCCACCTCTTTTCTATTTCTTTCCCTTCCTCTCTCTCTCCCTCTCTCTCTCTCTCTCTCTCTCTCTCGTATTTACTATCAAATAAAATCTATTTTATTGACTTTAGCATATGGTCTAGTTTTCACCTTAATGTGGGGAGAAGCATTTTTAATCACTTTAAAAACCAGACTATAACACCCTTGTTGACACACATGACACAAATCTTACCTGTCTGTGAAGCAAGCATACTTGTTGGAGCAGGACCCAAAAAGCTTGGTGTGCTCCAAGGGGAAAAAGAAAGCAGGACACATGGCTTTTCTCAGCTACAAAGAATTGGCTGGAAATGTAAGAGTTGAAAGGAACTCTCCAGCAGGAGAAATAAGCCAGGCCATCATAACAGAAGAAGGTACAAGTGCAAATTCACTACAGCATTGTCCTGTCACACTCCTGCAATAAAGCTGGGGTCGGCAGAGGAGTGGGGTATAGGAGGAGTTTAGGTTTCCTGGGGAGGGAGGTGCTGGCAGACTGAGATTAAAATGGCCCTGACTTGTAAAGGGGAAGCAGAAGAGCAGGAGAATATATGATAAACCTCCAGTGTCAACCAAGGAGACACTTAGGACTTGCTCAATCTGTGTCAATCAGCATTTCTCCATTTCTCTGCCAGGATTGATGTACTTTGAGAAATCACAGAATCAGAGAATAGTTTGGGTTAGAACCATCATCTAGTTGAACTCTGTTGCCATGGGCAGGGACACCTTTCTACTAGACTGGATTTCTCCAAGCCCTGTTCAACCTGACCTTGAACACTTCCAGGGATGGGACAGCCACAGCTTCTCTGAGCAACCTGTGCCAGGGCCTGACCACCCTAATTGTAAACAACTTCTTCCTTATAGCTAAATTTGTATCAATGAGTAGCAATGAACTGTTATCTAAAATGATTTCTGTTTCCCATTTTGAGGTCTCCACTGTCTGCTACCTATGAACCCTGCTGAAGATTTTACGATGTTAAGGGGGTTGACATCTTCTCCTGTGTAGATCTTCTAGGGTCTAATAGGGACAGAAATCATATACTGGCCTTTCCTCAGTGGGCATATTTATACTGTCTCCCTCTTTCCCCTTCCCTCCTTCAGAAAAGATGTTGAAACTCAACATATTTTTGAGTTTCAACTCAGTATTTTTGAGACTGCTGATTTTCAGTCAGATTTGCTAGAAATTTGTAGAAGGGCTCAAGTAATGGTAAAGGAAAAGCAGATGGTCCATCAGACAGATATATGCTCCCTCCCATGTGCTTCAAGATCAACTGCACAAACTTCATCTTCTTAGGATGCAACAAATCACTCCCACCTTCATCAAATTCTGGCAGCAAAGAAAAATTGCAGCCCTCAGTATTTCTCAGTAGTGGACTTACGTACTTATATTTTTCCTATGTGATATCCTATTTCTGCATAAGAAGAAGTTAAAGCCTACAGCACTGATTTTCTGTAATTTATTTTCTTCTGGCTTCAGGGTGGTGATTCTTATTAAAAAAAAAGGTATAAATGACTACAAATTGCAAATTATATGGGTAGGAGATGCTGTGGATGCCTCTAATCTCTGCTGTGACAGCCAGGGGAAAATACAGAGTGTCACATAGAGGTGTAGTATCTCTGTGTGTCTCCAAGTACTACTGGTTGTATCATGATGGTGAGACAGTTTTATGGGTGTCTGATTTGACCAGCTTAAACACCACAGAAGGTCAGGGTGCTTCGTCTGTGACCTGTCCCATGAATGGGAGAAGTTTCAGGGAACTGCTCTGCCAACAAGCTCAGTGGACTCTTGCCAATGGCAGCAGACAAGGTTAAAAACCAGCCACCTGCTCCAGTTTCTGTGCCTTCTGTTGCCCCCTGTCTTCCCAGAGCTCTCCATCAGTTGTCTCCATCTCAGGCTTGGGCCAACTCTGTCCCCCTACCCAGAGAGTACCAAAACCCAACATCCCATGTGCCCCTGAGACATTTTGATCCAGCCATGCCCCTGCATCACAGGGTTGATGAGGACAAGATGCTTTTGAAATCCCTTTCATGGTGTGGGGACATAGTCTACTTTGTCCCCCACATGATCCCTTTGTCCAGACCACAGGAGGAGGTGAGAAAACCAAGGACTCTCTCCCTCCTGGAACTCCTGTATGTGTGAATGAGCCTGACTTTTAGAGCCTCTTGTGTGGGCCTCTTGTGTAGCTGACAGTGTAGACTTTGGGGAATCCAGTTCAGCCTCTAATTTCACCAAGTCAGGCAATGGTAGAGGAGTAAGCAGACAGAAAGATAAGACTGAAGAATGGAGACCTATTTGTAGACAGAATGGGGAACCTGTGCCCTGCTCTCCACACTGCCTCCTTTTGCCATTTGCCTCTGACACTTGAGCCATAAAACCCGCCAAAGACATCAATGTTCTCTTAATATGTGACCACATGTTGCTCAGAAGCTGAGGGCCTTGGAATCAGCTGTAGCTTCTACACTCTTCTATAATAAGGCAATGAATAACAGGTACGTCAGAGGGTCATTGGGTGTCTTGGTTTGGGAGACAGGTATCTGCCAGGGAAAGCTGGAGTTTCTCTTGGAATGGAGAATGTAAACCACTCCCCCCCACCGCCTGCTTTTCCAGTTATAAATTTGCAGTTAGAGGCTTTCAGGCAAAGATTTGGGGATAGGAATAGCAATTCTTTACTAGTATGTATAACAAAGCAAACAAAAACAACAACTACAGCATTAATAACAAAAGAGGACCAAGAACCTTGAGGGCTATGCTTCACAAAACCCGGGGCAGTTTGGTCTCGGTGCCCCTGCAGGACCCTCAGAGCACCAAGCTGGAAACAGTGGAAAGACCCGGGCTGGTAGCTGAACGGCAGGATGTCCCGGTAGGGCAGGGGGGTGTAGGGGTCACACTGTAGCAAAAAGAGCAGTGCCGAAGAAGCTGCGATGCAGGGCAGGGCTGGCCCAGCTCCAGCAGGGCAGGCGGAGGAGCTCAGAATTCCAGGGCAGGCGAGCAGATGATGGCAGACCTCCAAGGACTGGACCCCTCTGGCAACAGTGAACTCCTCCCACAGCAAGCAGCCTGGCCGCCGTTCTCTCTCCCCAAACGCTGAAAAAACCAGAGACTGGAGCTGCCTCCAGCTCCGTCCTTTACCTGCCCCAAAACTCGCGTTATCCCCCCCCTCTGAGAGAAACTCACAGAGATAAAAAATGATTAGCCAGGTGCTACAACTCCTTTCCTTTAGCTCCTTTGTTCCACCTGAGTACTTATAAGCACCCAGTAGTTAGTTTCCTAGCAACTTTATGGGGAAAAATTCTATAAGTAAAAAGAAAAAGAAACAAATCTAACCCCCAACACTTGGCATAACAGAGTACCCTGAGAAAGCATTGAAAATGGAATCTTTCTCTGAATTGGGAATTAGAATCACAGAATCATAGAATGACTGGGTTGGAAAGGACCTCAAAGCTAATCAGGTTTTCTCCTGTTCGTGGGGCAGTTTCTCATCTCTCTCATCTCTCTCTGTTCAAGCTTCTCATTGGATTTCAGCTACTGCAACATTTGCTTATTTCAACACTGGTGCTTCTGCTCACAGCTGTGGTTAGAATGTTACATCCCCTCAATGCATTCCATGAATTACAGGGAAAAAACCAAAGTCTGAGATATCAAATGTATCTTCACCATAGCCTTAGAAAAAGAGTTTCAGCCCAAGACTAAGGCATCTTTTCAATCCCACCTGGCTCCTTCACTTACCTCAGTGTCCCATGTTGCTTGCTCTATGTGTTTTCACCCTTTCCTTTTCCTGATTTGAGAGGGAATTGGTGTTTGCAGGTTCATTTGTTTCCCAAGCTTTATTGACTGAAACAATTTTAATAGAGTTCTGCAGCATTGAAAGGTTGATCTTGTCCAGGCTCTGCAATCGAAGAATCACTGCATCTTTTGCCACCAATCATGTGGTCTCCACTGGCATTGTGTGAATAATGCTGGCTGCCGGTGCCACCCCTGCGCCTTTCCTTCATGTGGGGCGCCTGGAAGAAGAAAGAAAAACTGCCTCTGCTGCTTTTGTCCTTCTGTCGCAGCATAGCTGGCTAAATGCGGCTAAGTAAACAAAGTCCATTGTGAGTCATGCCAAAATAGCTGCAGCTGCATGCTACGGCTGCAGTCAAGCCGATTTTGGCTGTGCAGTCCCAGCCATGTGGCCACTCCACGACTGGGCCCGTGGCGGCCACTCCTGGTGCCTGCCACTCCTGGCCTTGGGGCCATACCCCCAGTGCCAGCCCAGGGGCCACTCCCGGCACTGGTCCCAGCCACATAGTGGCTCCTGGTGCCAATATAGCCCCCAGCCAGCATGGCCCAGCAGTGCCGCTGGAAAAAGGACTGGGGCACCCCGTCAGGAAGGGGCCCCAGCTGCTCCACTGGACAGGGCCCAGCAGGTTCCCTGGGAAGAGTCTTGGCCCTGCTGGGAAAGGACATCCCCACTGGGACAGGGCCTGGTGGGCTTCCCAGGAAGGGGCCAGCGCCACAGCAAAGCCCGGTGTGGCCCCGCCCAGCTTGGCCATGTGGGCCCAGCCCAACCAGTTACCTGTTCAAGGGCCAGAAGCCAAAAGAGCTTTTCCCACAATTTATTAATTTTTAAATGTGCTTTTCCACAGAAGCGTGTTCAACTCTTTTAAGTGGTTTAACCGGGTGTCAATCTTCAAAGCTAGCCAGCTGATTGGCTCTTCAAAACCAGCTGATTGGCTCCGGCAGGTCCCCACAGGGAACTACCCCCACAGTTCGTGGACTCCCCCCAATTAAAAACCCAATCTGTTAAACCATGACACTGGAGAACTGACTTTCCAGCAAGAATTTTTGTCGGTTGGTCTTTCCCTTTCCCACAGGGCAAGACACATTAGACATAGCCCTGGAAGGCTCTAAGTGAAGGCCCTTCAATGGCAGCAGGTGCTTTGAGATGAGCAGTGAGTGTGTCCCCACAGTGGTAGAGGAACGCAGAGAAAATTGGGTGAGGAGACTGGAAAGGGGTATAATTTCAGTCTCCTGCTTTCACAGATAACTTTACAAATGTACCTATAGAAGATCTGTTTTTTACTCTTTCACCCTCAAAACTCCACCCTGGTCATCCTATAGCATGATAGTACCAAAACTCCAATGCAATGTACTACATGGCAAGGTTAGGGAGAGACTAGTGATGCCTTAATTTTAACTTTCATGATTTTCACATTCTGTGATGCCTAGGTGTGTAGCTCTGAGCCTCACATTAAGTGCTAGTAAGCTGTCTTCACAGAGTAGTTAGATAAAACAAATCCTTTTCCTGCTGGAGACCAAGGACAACCATTACAAGTTTTCAGGCCCAAAAGCATAAACAACGGTGGACTGAAGAGAGAAAATAAGAAGGATGGGACTTCATAATCTGAAGCTGTAATTGGACAATTAAACTCAATATGCAAATGGACCAAAACTTACAAAAGTGTGAGACCTCGTGACCGGTCATCCATTTTTTGTGACCATTTTGGGTCCATCAGGGTGTAGCCCTGACCAGGCTCTTGTTCTGCCCTAGGTGTATCCTTTTAAGGCCTTTTAATAAATACCTTCTTTATTCTCTTAGCTCTTTCTAGTCTCTGTTCCAGGTCAGCCTTCTCAAGGCATCACCAGTACTTTGCTAGTTTCTGAAAGTTCTCACATCTTGCATATCTCCTGCCTCTGCAGAAAACATGCTTATGGAAAAGCTTGCTGCACAAATGCTCCGGTTTTAGAGCACTCTTAGGGGAGGTAATTTTGCAGCTCAAAGTGTAATGGAGCCAGAGCAATGCCTGAGTTATGGGAAGATAGACTACATCCTTTTGTGCATCTTTACAGCACCAGCAGCCTGGTCCTACTTGTAATACCTGCCGAAATGCAATCACAGTTGTCCTGGGATCCAAGAAAGAAGCTTGATGGTTCACTCCAGCTAGAAATGGTACACAATGGTGCTGTGAGTCTTCCAGACGGGCTTGAGCTGCTACCCAGGGATGCCATGGTACCCTGAGATGGTGGGAGAGGAGTCATCTCTGGGAGGACAAAGCAGAGGCAGTGGTGGAGCTGTTTGGTCCTGCTGCAGCTTGGTGCCGTCCTTGATCCCACACTGCTGTCCAGGAGACAGGAGGCCTAGCTGGACCATATTTCAGCATTATGGGAACTTTATGGTAGCTCCCCAAGCTGGCTGCTCTGGAACTGCACAGAAGTGTCCAGTGTGGTATCTGGCAGGTTGAATGTGATCTATGAGAGGTAAAATAAAAAGTCTGGTCCTAGAGAATAGAAATAAACTCCAGAGATGAGAAACTTCCCTGAGAGGAGAAAAGAGACAACCAGATTACCTTTCTTCCTTATTTAATTTCTATAAACATGAAAAGAAGTTGGACAAAGCTGTAGGTTTATAGCCAGCCTTGGAAGAGGAGATGTCCAATGCTTGGAGTTTTGTTTGTTTCTTGGTGAGAGACATCCTTGTAAAGCTCCCCCACACTTGGACAGTAATATAATTAAAACAGGTATATTTGTTTCTATGAGATGCCGGAATTACAATGTCTCTTGTGTGTCTGAAATGAATGTAAATTTGTCAGTAGGGTTCGTCTGCATTCCTCAACTTCTTTTTATAGAAACAAAGCCATTTTCACTGGGCAGTATTTGCCCAAGGAAGAGTGAGTGCAGGGGGACCAGAATAGGCCCTGAAATTCCATATCTAGTAAAAAACCTGTGGGGGAAGATTTTAATCTCAAGTAAATTTCCTCCTGTACACAAACCAACTTATGCTCCCTTCTCCTTTTTTTCCTCCTATGTGCAGAGCCTCTTCAGCCAGAGATGCCCATCAGCCATCTTATGTTGCTTGATTTAGAGAGAGTAGTAATGGGTCATTGCATGCCGTGGAGAGGATCGTCTGTTCCTCTTTCACATCCATCTCTCCCTCCTCACAGTCCCCTGAAGGAACCACTTTGAAGAAACAACCCCTGGCATGTGCAGACTAGTCTTTGAGAGGCTGACTCATCTTTTGGGGATGCATCCCAGCAGGTCAGCTTGTTGTTTAATCCATATATCACTTCATGTGAACTGCAACATGACAATCCCATCACAATATTCATGATATCCTCAGTGTCTTACATTACACTAACATCAACACTTTAGAATTGCACAGGGAGAGTGGAGGTTGTGTGTGGTCAGCTCTAGGTCAGAAAACATAAACCCAGGAATTTTCCTTTATTAATAGAAAGCCTGACTTCAAGTTACAGTCTGTTTCATTATAGTCAGAGCTTAGAAGGGGAGGACTATCATGGCTTTGATGCAAATGGATTGGTGCTCATAGGTCTTTGCTCACTCAGAGACTGCCATTACTACTGGACCAAGGCATGGGCTGTGCCCCATGGATGGGCCTCATACTTCAAATTGGAAAGAATTTCTGTTAATTCCCACCAATCTCTCTGGAAAACAGTTTTCACAGGTCACAACTGTTTAATAAAGGTCTTATTGTCACAAACTGGTAGTGACCTACTGCTCAGTTCAGGGTGTCCTAGGTGTGGACACTTTGCCCCGGCCAGCACAAAGGACTCATGAAACATGTAGGTTTGAAAGTCAGGGTGTGATTCAGACATGTAAACTTGGGTGCCTCTGTGATGTTTGTTCTGCCTTTGTTCTTGATGGAGATCTATGTAGTCAACCATTCCTACAGATTTTGTTTAACCCAGTTTATTTAATCCAACTGGTTAAATGCAAGCTTTAGTGCCTAGAGCATGCCTGGAGTATCTAAGATACCCAAATGACTCTTAAAATGCAACAAAATGTCTATGAAAGACTATTGCCCTTCTGCAGTGCCATCTGCCCAGCTTAAACCCTACTGCTGGGCAACAGGGTCCTGCTCCAGGTGGACAGGTCTCCAAGTTCCACAGTCTGAAGGCACTTCATGAAGGCACTTCATGCTAGAGCTTCCCCATACATAACTTTCATGGTTGCCTCTGCATCTGATGTTATTTCTACTTCCTGCTCCAATGCGGGAAGTATGAATAGGTCTAATGGACAGATGCTCTCTAATCTCAATCCTGTCTTTTCTGCAATAGGTAGGAGTTTTCTGCCCAAATTTAGGTGTTTTTAATGCACTCATAATCATCTGAGTTCAGCATCTAAATGACTGCTACACTCCATGGGAAGGACCAGACTCACCCTTTCATTATTCATCCGAATATAGGGAAAACCACCAGGTCAGATTATCTATGCTTCAGACCAGCCCCTTCTTTGCTCTATAGCAGACTCCAGATACCTAGTTCAACATCAAGCGTCCATCTATCTGCTTGCAGGCATCTAGTGCAAGCTGATGCTGTAGAGCTTTCTTCTTGGTCTCCAGCTTCCAACATAGGAGAACATTAGTGTCTTTTAGGTTTGGGATGATGCCTACCATCTTTAAGTATTTACAGATTTACCATGCATTGATCTGACTACATTTCCATTATGATTTCTTTGCTTCTTGTCTTAATATCTTCCATTTATTACTTATATTGTCACTTGAATTAGCCCTGATGGAGGAAAAAAAGGAAACATTGCTGGACTGCCCCTCAACTTGAGCACAGGCTAACCACAGACTCAGACCTTCATTTTCACTTTTTTCCATCATTCCCAAATGGCAAAGGCGAATAAATAGAAGGACTCTTGGCTGTTACTCTGGCCCCTGTCACAGCCTCCTGGAAATAATGTAACCTCTATTTTCTTATCTGTCTCATAGCAAAGATAGTGTGGCTTTGGCTGGGGTTTGCAGCAAATGTTTGTACAGTGTTGGGAGATATTTAAATGAAAGACACTACAGAGCTATTAAATAATCATGCTATATACTGTGCTTTCTCAAGTGGGTCCCCTTAACAATGTAGTGTGCAAGTACTGTGATTCTAGCACCATATTTGACATTCAACTACCACACTCCCCACATCCCTCTGGAGCTGAATGTCCTCTGTGCAACTTCACGGCACTGGAGGTAGAGCGCTTATGCTTGTCTTGTTTCATAAAACACACTTGCATGCTTTTCTTCTTTCCTAGGCTGGTTTTCCCTCAGAAAATCCACACAGTCTGGTGGAATTCGCTCAAGCCAGGATTAAAATAAAGTTCTGTTGAGCTGCAGTTCTAGAATTGGACAAGACTCTTCTTTCTGACGTTCTTGAATGCCACCCTGTAAATTTGCAAGGGCAGAAGACAATACAATGAGAAGACTTGTATTCTTAGCAATTTTCTTATTGAAGTGATTTATCTTTCTGGTTTCATTTACTTTCATTACTTTCTAGTTGGCCCTTTAAATTACTTTTAAGGGAAAGAACTTGGTGATGTAATTCATTCAACGTGCTGCCAGAGTTTATGCTGAGAGAGATTGTATGCTACATATACACTTGGTGATCTCTCTGGGCAATTAAAAACTCCAGTCTCTAGAAGAAAATGTCTTTTTTTTTTTTTTTTTTACTATCGGGACAGGTGGTGATGTTTAAGTCACCACCAGTTAGGCACTGGTTGCTCTGGCCTCTGTGCTGTGCCAAGTACCATTTTGAATGGTTTGCCTCCTGTTTGTGATGCACACACTGTATCTAGGTAATGCACTGTGCAAAACATAACTGGAAACCATCTGAAAATGTGTGTTCTTGAAGAATTTCTGATGCTTTTTATTCAGATATTTCTAAACAGCCTGGAAATACCAGAGGGAATTGCCTTTCCAGCAGGGTTTGAGTGGACTCAAATACAGACAGAAATGAGAAGAACAAAGAGCGACAGGAAGCAGAGTCTGATTGTGATGGATTTCTGTCTCAAAGCTGATGGCTTGTTAAACTGATTTATTTTAAGATTGTCCATTTTTTTTTTCTGTTTCCCCTTCAAAATTCCCTTGGGCTTTTTGTACAATTTGTCTACTACAATCTGCTATGTACATCACCTGCCCTGTAGAAATCAGCTAATAGGATAAAAATTAAAAAGAAATTGTTTAGCTTGAAATCATTCCTTTCTCTGAATCATTATTTTAATGTTGAAATAGGAATATAATATCTTCAGAGACCTTCAGTTTCCTGTCAAAACTGTTTGAAAAATCAACAAGTGGAAAAATATGTGGGGAACAGGTAGATGACAGATTGAATGACCATGTAAATTTAAATTCTTGTGGGGAAGCGTATATATGAAATGGTAAAATGAACTCACAGGGGGTTCCCTCACTGTATTTCCTGTACTGAATGGAGGAGAAACAAATTGTGGAAAACCTTAACCCAGATTTCAATCTGGGGACTGAGGCTATCTTTTAAATAAATTCAATGTTTTATAACAGATCCTGATTAAACAAAAACTTCATAGATTCTGAAGCACTTTCTTTACTGCCAAGCATATCTAATTTATCCTTAATGTGCTCATCATGGGAAGAAATCTGAATGACTTGTCCACACAGTGAGGATATTATAGAACCCTAATTGTTGAGTCTTTGTTGATTAGCCTAAAACAAAGGAGTAATAGTCCTAGTGCAGAGCAGGGGTTATCCTGGCAGAAGATATCAGTAGTTTAACTTACACAGCAGGATTTCAGCATGGAATCGTAGAATCATAGCATGGTTTGGGTTAAGAAGGACCTTAAATCTCATCTTATCTTAACCCCTTGCCATGGGCAGGGAACCTTCCACTAGACCAGGTTGCTTCAAGCCCTCTCCAACCTGACAATTGATGTTCTTGGAAGACTGGGCCAGGTGCATGAGATTGGCCATAAAAAAGAAGAGCACATACATTTCATTACTTTCTCGCACTGTCTAATAAAATGGGAAAAGGTTTGATCTGGGGTATGTCATCTGTTCAGAAAGTCCAGTGGATGCTACTGTAGGTTGTTTCCTTGCAAGGAGGATGATTACAAGCTAGGAGGAAACCTGGGAGAAGCTACACTGCATGGTGAGACTCTTGAGACCATTGGGTTGGAAGTCACATTTGGGGATACCTTAAAGGAAACACAATTTCAGCTGAATACTGACTATTCGAAGCATTTCAAACTTCTGGGTACAAGTATTTCAGAAGTGCACACAGATCCCTGCAGAGATTAGACCCCTCCAGTTGTCCTCTTTCTGGGACCACAGTCTTCATCTCTGGCAATGGTAAATGTGCTAAATGCAGAGGGCCTTATTTAGGTGCTCAGCAAAGCAATGTTTGGACAGACAGGATTAACTTGCTCCTGGTTTATGAGGTTCATACTTTGTGTGGCACATTTATCACCCCTCTTCCCTCTTGGAATAGGGGGAAGGGAACAGTGGAGGGAAAAAGAAAGTGGAAGACAAGAGAGGGGGGACCCAGACAAGGGAGGGAACTTGTGGGGCATGTCTTCCCACCCTGAGTGATTTATTTTTCTTCTGGGAAACACTGAAACTTCCAAGTTGAAATTAATGGGACAAAACCACTTTCCAGGTGCTCATAAGTGCAAAACTGCAATAAATCAAAGAAGGAGAAATCTTGCAGCCTAGGGAGAAAAAAAAAACAACAGGCAGAAGTGCTGTTTCCTCTGATAGGACAGTCTCCAAGTTCCTGTGATGCACTGAGGGCATATTTTGGGCTGCACAAGGAGATTTCTTGGGCCAGCTGAATCCATTGGTGGAGGAGCCTGGTTTAGGAGCTTGTTCTTTTGGTCTGAAGCACAATGAGCAACATGTGGAGAGGGCCAGAGGGACAAAAAGGACCAAGAGGGAAAAGTGGCAAAGCCAGATGACAGAATCACCTGTTACCTATAATGGAGAGAGAGAGATCTTTGTTCTCACTCTGTGACCCCAAAACTCTAGGCCACCTCTCTGCCAACATCCCCATATCCTCTGAAATTACATTTACTCAGCTCTTCTTGAAGAGGTACAGCGCCAATCTTAAGGCAGATGATGCACCATGAGCTCTGGCTCTGACTTTCATATCGTCCCCCTGTTGGTGATGAGGATGGAGAGTTGCATTAAGCTTAGGCTTTGTACCCTCCTGCAGGGAAGATAAGAAGGATGTGGAATTTTGGAGCAAGTCCAGCAGAGTCCATGGACATGCTTCAAGAGGTGGAGCTCCTCTGCTCTGGAAACAGGCTGGAGAGCTGAGGGTCACCTGGAGAGAACGCTCCAGAGAGACCTTGGAGTCCCTTCCAGTGCCTAAAGGGGCTGTAAGAGCTGGAAAGGGACTTTGGACAAGGGGCTGGAGGGACAGGACAAAAGGAAATGGCTTCCCACTGACAGAGGGCAAGGTTAGATGGGATATTGGAATGCAATTCTTGGCTGTGAAGTTGTTGAGGCTGTGACACATGTTGCCCAGAGAAACTGGGGCTGCCCCATCCCTGGAAGTGTTCAAGGCCAGGTAGGATCAAGCTTAGAGCAACCTGATCTAGTGGAAAGGGGGGTTGGAATAGATGACTTTTAAAAGGTCCATTCCAACTGAAAGTATTCTGTGACTCTATGCTATGTTTGAATGAGTTGCTGGTGTCTTAAGGAATGGCTTCACTGTCAGTTTCTGGCTGGTTTCCTCTCCCAAAGGCTTCAGGGCAGAGTGGTTTGCTCTTTTGTGGTTACTGATCATCAAAGAAACTCCTGATCCAGGGCAATGCGGGCCCTTTTCATCTGCAGCATTCACACAAGAGCTCCTTCAGTGCCCATCATCCCAACAATGCTGACCTTATTCTAACATCTCCACTAACAATTTCTTATTTATTTATTTATTTATTTGAAACCAGAGAACTTGTGTCTCAAGTACTACTGGGGTTTTCATTAGGAGAATTTGCAGTGCCGTGTGGAAAATGGGTGATTTGAAATCTCAGAAAATGGAAGCATATAGAATGTCTTTTCATGGAAATAATTCCACATTTTTTCAAAAATCACCTCCTGCACATCATTAAATAATTAATATTATTTGTTATTATTTCTTGTTGCTCCATGCTATTAATAACATGCTAATGATAACTATTATTTATTATTATTGAGGTAACACCTGGAGACTTCGGGGCAACTCTGGCCTATATCATACCAGAAGTTATGCAAATATACTGGAGAAATCCAGTCTTGACTTTCTTTTCTCTGTCTCTCAAGTTGTCCTGGGCTTGGGCCCAGCAAGCATGTTATCCATTCCTTGTTTGCTGACAGCTGTAGAGAGCACAATGAGTCAGTTGCCTACTTGAGATGAACCACTGGTCAATTAAAATTTTACTGAAAATCTCTGGGCATAAGAAAGGACATGTTTATGAGCCAATGTTAAGAGTGCTAGGGATAAAGGGAAACAAAAGCCCTCCACAATTGTAACAGGGGAAAATGAGAACCCAATCTCATTAATAAACAAAGACCAGAATGTAATTATTAAATGGCTCTAAACTTGCCAGATTATGGAATTCCTTTCTAAATATGTGTAGTGGTTTTAAGTTCACCTATTTCTGATTCCCTGAATTATGTGCAGTGGTTTGAGTGTCTACTAGAATTGTTTACTCTTTTTCTGCTGTGAGATAGGATTAGGAGAGAAGCAAAGCAGACGCAAAACTTAAAAAGGCTATAAAGACAGGTTTATTAACAAAACTACAAGAGAGAAAAAAATTAATAAGAATGAGAATAAAACCTTCAAAACATTCTCCTCTCCCCCAAAAGCTTATTTTCTTTCTCACAGACAACATATAAAGACAAAACTTGGAACTCTAGGTCAGTTTACCACTTATAAAATAGTATTCCATCAGTCCTTTTAGAGAGAGAAGTCTCTTTTAGTCTGCCATGGAACTTCCCACAAGACAAGAAAGAACAGTCCTCTTGTGGCCTTTTAACTGTCACAAAAGCAGCCGCCCAGAAATCTGCAACTATGAAGTCCCTCTGATATTACACAGCCTCCCACAGCTGCATATGGCTTATGGGCTCATGGGGTACCATTTTAAAGATTAATGGTGCCAAAAGCAAAGGTTTTTCTTCATCTCTAGGAACAGAGATCTTTTCTCTTTCTAGGGACAGATCTACATCTGCATCTCTTCTCTCTCTCTCTGTTCAAACTTCTCATAAGATCACAGCTACTTCAACATTTACTCAGTCCACCACAAATGCCTTTGCTTATATCTGCAATTTGAATACTCTCATCTCCCCAATGCATATTTTTCCATGATTTAAACGGATATTCTAGTATATTACAGTCCATTACCATGGCTTACAAAAGAATTTCAGCCTAAACTAAGGCATCTTCTCATTCTCTTCCATCTAAGACGTAACTCTTCCTTCACTGACTTTGATGTCTTCATACTGTCTCTCTACATGCTTTCACTCTCTCTTTTCTCTCACTCAGAGAGAATTTAATGTTTTGCAAGTTTCATCTGTCAAGGAAAGAGTTAACATTCTCCCAGGTCTGCAGTGGGCATGATGGTTCTTTCAGGCAGTGGCCGAAGAAGGTAAAAATCAGGCCAGGATCTCAGGGTTCTGGCTGCTGCAGGGCCACCTGCCCGGCTGCAGTGCCGGCTTTGGTCTCAGCTGCATGACCTCTCGCATGGCCGGGGGAAGGGCCTGGTCCAGCTAGGCCTCCCCGGGGCCACGGCTTTAGTGACAGGATGTTAGCAGCCACTCAGGCCCAATCCAGCTGGGAACAGGGCATACTCTCCTCCCCTCCCCCTGCCTGGGAGCTGCTGGGCCCAACCCGGCTGGGGCTGCTGCCAGGCTGCACCAGCCCCAGGGGCCACTCAGCAGAGAGGGGCTAGCCCCGCCGACCCCTGTTACCTCTTCCCTGGCCGGAAGAAAACAGACTTTTTCCCAGGATTTCTCTGATTTTAACATGTGTATTCCCAGAGGCGTGTCAACTTTCTACTGGTTTAACCAGATATCAATATTCAGATTTAGTCACTGGTTCACAGCTTTTCTTAGAAAAATCACTTCCATAGGTGTCTTCCTTTCCTCATCAAATGTCAGTGAATGCAAAATCAGCACAGTATGTCATTAAGAAGAAAAATAAAGAGAAAAATTAAGCTGATAAGGATAGGCTTGGAAACTTTGAAGTATACAAAATGTAGTAGCTGGCTGACATTTATCCTGCTTGTTAAAGGCATTTAACTTAAGAGTTAAGGAATCACTGTGGAGCATGTGGAAATGTGGCCACGGTATATAAAAGCAAATGTTTCTGGTTTGCTTTTATATGGCAGAAGTTGTCTGCTGTGCGTATCATGGTGTAAATATAGCAGAGCCCCATGCCCAGAGGACAGAGGGAAGCACACCAGTGGATCTGGTCTGTGACACCATCCCAGGGGGAAATTTGTAACATGCAGGGAAAAATGACATATTTCTGGATCTTCCAGAATTTGAGGAATAAAAAGTTCTGCTACAAAACAACCATACTGATCAGTTTATTAGTGGAGAAAAATGGTACACAGAAAACAAGTATATTATGGTTTAAAACTACTTCTAACTACTGGTAGGTAAATCACTACACATATTTTTCATGTCTTGGACCTCACACTCACTTAAGAGGCCCCAAAAGCTCTCCTTTTTATCTTCCTGAGATGCAACCCAGGAGCATGTGGAAGGACCCACCAGCCCCAGATTGAGTAGCACTCTCTCCTGAACTTCATTTGTTCATGTGCCTTGGTGAATCAATGCTCTGACCAAGACAGAGCACTTGAGAAACCTGAAATGGGCAGCAGATGCAAAACCTGGCATTAGGGAAGGCCTGGTGAAAGCAAGGAGAAGCAGCTCACTGGATGTGGCACAGATGGGGGACAGTCTGAGGAGAGCTGTTTGAGGAGGAAGAGACTTGATCAAAGGATGAATGTCAGTGGGATGGGATGGCATTTGTCAAAGTTAGAGGAAAAGAGGTTCCCACATGTGGATTCCCTACAGCCCCCTGACATAATACCCACGGTCTGGACTTGGCAGGACAGATCATAGAGTCACCTGCGCAGCCTGAGAGAGAGGCCTTCCCAATGGTGCTTTGTACACACGGTTTGCCTCGGTTTCTCCCCTCTCCAATGTCCCTGGCCCTATGGTTTCTCTTCTCCCCTGTGTCTCCATTGGTTGTGGGACCCCGACGACCAGCCCCATCTTCCCTATGGGTCACTGACCTTACCTGCCCTTTGTACCACCCCCATGCCTCAAGGTCATTGGCTGCTGAACCTCATACTTAAGCTTGAGCCTGGGCCTTTTTGTTCTGGATCCCCCTTTGGCTCCTGGAAATAAACCTGGCTGGAACTGATCTAGTACAAAGGCCTTCTTGCCTCTCCTTGCTGAGTTAGCCTTGTGGCGTGTGTGGATGTGTCGCGATAGGACACGAAATAAGGATGCTTGACTCCAGTCAGAAGGCAGTAGAAATCAGAAGGCTTTATTTACAATTCATTCAGCCCTTTTATAACATGCTGCGCTAAGAAGACATGCTATTGGTCTATAGAACTGAGACCACTCCTATTGGCTAAGTAACAGAAGTAACAAACAACACCTGTTGTTATGAGAAAAGAACATTGTTTACAAAATGTCGCTTTGAGAAAAAAAAACAAAAACAAACTGTTAAAAAGTTTTCCTTGAGAAGAGCTAGCTCTTCTCAAGCTCAAAAACTATCACGTCCACATGGATGTGTGAGTTTGATTGCTTTGCCTGAATTCTTCTCAAGAGGCCTTTCCACTGGAGGAGCTGACTGGGATCTGGCAGTAACTCCACTCCTAAAAAGCACACTGCAACACCCACACAAGGATTTGGTGATGGAGATGGGTTGGAACAGGCATGCTGCAGAGGCAGTGAGTGTAAGGCAAGGAGCCAGAACTGAACACAAATTCTGGAAATAATCAGACTCCCCACTAGTTAACATATTTAAACCCAATTGTTATTTTTCACTTCAAAATGAAAGCTCTTGCTTAAGCATGAGTTATCAATCAGTGTCATAGAGATCTGCAGTAAGATTGCACCATCGTAGAAGTTGACCTCTTGTCTGCAAATCTAGGAATTTGCCGAAGGTCATTGTTTTGCCTTAGGTGTCCCTGGGGTTTTTTCCTCACTTAATTATCACTGGGAGAAGAATCTGCCCCAGAACTATTTAGTCCAGCTTTTTCCAAGTACACAACACAAGTGACATTATTTTGGCAACTTATCTGTGATATTTTTTTAGCTGTCTTGTTCTTTTTCTGGACTTTAATATGTGTTTCAAATCTTCACTGCAAAAAGTAAAAGGTAAAAGAAGAGACAATTTAGACGGGTAATACACAGGCCCTAACAGAAGATGGAGGAGAGAAACAGTAACAAATAAACCTAAATAAATAGGCAAACTCCTAATAACTTATGTCCAATCACCAGACAACTGTAGCAGAGCAGCCAAATTAGCTGCCATACCCTTATGCTGATAGTGTAGATAAAAAAATTAAAACAAATCTGGACCTAAGAGAGCTTCTCAGCAATGGTACAACAGTTTGCTTTCTAGCCAAGGCAAAAATAACATGTAATCATTTAATACCATTTCTTCAAATAAACTTAATTTTGAGATAATAATTTCCAGATGGATGAAGGTTCATAAACATCTCTGCCACATGATGCATTACCACTGGGTAACAGAAAGGTTAAGAGAGGATTTCGTCAGTGGGTCTATATCAGTAAATTAAATGTGCCCAGTGCTTATCTCCTGAGGCCAAATGGCAAGGGAGGGTTGTGTCCACATTGTTGTCCCTTCTTGCTATCCAAAACTAAGTGGCTTCTTCCAAACAGCCTGTTTGGAATTGTCGACTTGTGTTGCCTTCTGAGGTCTGCCTGGGAGGTGTGCATAGAACAGTCTGATTGTCCAGACCTGAATGGTGCTAAGAGAATCCTAAAAATTAAACCACCTGGAGAAGAGAGCTCTCATGTCTGGAAAGAATCCCAGATGCTTTTTGATTTATTCGTATGGACATGGGCAAAGAGAAACAACTTTGCAGAAAACACCACAATTCTGCATCAATCCATACGGTCCTTGAAACTATTTTGGAAGCTTATCTAAAGCTTCAGGGCTGGATTGTCACAGCCAGCTTTGAAAACAAGAAATCCCACACAAATGATCAAGCCACAAATGGTCATACTCAAAAACAAGGCAAGAACCTGTTCAAGATGTCCATATAGTTTGTCGGCTAATGGCCCAGCACCACTTCTTGGATGAAATACCAGCCCTGATCTCCTTGGAGCCAAAGCTGCTAATCAGGCTGTCAGTGTTACACATGTGTTTGATTGCTTTGTTGGGTTGGGGCCCTGCAGAATCAACACCGGGAATGCGAGGGAAACAATGGCACTTCTCACTTAGCATGGAGAACTTTGAGTGTTAATAATTATTTTTCATTTTCCTGGTTAGCATTAAGAGACAGGGCTGAAACAAATCCAGGCAGAAATCAGTCACAGTTATTAGTGTCTCAAATCTTTGTCTTGTAGGCTTCAGTCTGGTTAAAACAACAGAAAGAAAAAAAAGCTGCACATTTTTCAGATGGAGGCCCTTAAGATACGTGGGATTTTAAATAAATTACTTGGGCTGGATCCAGCACTAATTATTTCCCCTCAAAACCTCAGATTTTTTTTCCATTGCTTACAGGGGATTAGTTAGTTGTGAGTTTTTCCTCAGTTTTATCCATACCTTCCACCATGACAATACCTCCATAGATCTTACAGCTAAATGAACCATGGAAACAGTTGGATTTCATCAAGGGATTGATGGAAAATTGGAATGTGTCTAGCTCATCCTGCTTCATTTTTCACCTGGTGGGTTGGAAGAAGAGTCCTCATCTAGGATCTCACATCTTGGGCAAATCGACTGCTGTAGAGCCAAGGCCAGAGGTGCCCCAGTTCTTAAGCTTCTCTTCTCCCCAGAAGTCCTGGCATTCCTTGGGTGTCTACATGTTGCCGGATTCTCTGCAGCTCATTTACGAGGCTCCTTTTAGCCTTTCAAAGCAGGAGCTGTGGAGTCAAGTAGCTCCAAAATTTCCCAGTTCTTTGGGGTTGCACATTTCTGGGGCTCTGGAACAGCCCTTTGATGGTGAAGGGTTCCAGGACTCTTCTGAACTGTTCCACGTAAAAGTATGAAATCCAGCATATTTTGAAGTGCTTATTGGAAGAGCAGATAGGCTTTGAGATTATATTTTTAACTTCATGAACAAACATAAAAGGTAGATCTTGAAATGAAAGGTTAGGAGTGTATTACATTCCTGAGTATTTTGATGAGATGGTGGTACTCAATGTGATTCCCAATTATCTTTGGGCAAGACTAAATATCTGACTTCAGGGAGTACATGTCAATGTAAATGATACAGGTGCCACTGTGAGTGTCATCTTTTCAATTCAGTGCTTTCAGCTCCAAACCTGAAGTTTGGTGGGCCTGACAACAACAAAAAGAGAGAAATTGGAATTTTACAGTCCACTGTATTTGCCTTTTCCATTGTAAAGGATGTCAATCCAAAGGCATCTGGAGGTTCCTGGATATCTGAAGGGAGATTCTGACAAAGATTTTCAATGGCTGAATCTCCTCTGTCAGTTTTCAAAGGCTGCATGTCTGGAGGACTTAACAAATATCTCCTGTCTGCTCCTCCTTCCCAACTGAAGAGATGACAGGCTGGGCCAGCTCATTTGGGGCAAGATGGGACCCATGTTCCCTGTCTGGAGAGCAGAGCATCACCAATTCCCAGTCTGAATGCATGCTGAAATTCATGAAATTCATGCCCAAATTGTTTCTTGAAAACCTTTATTCTTGACTGTAAGGACAGCTGTGGATGAGTCTCTGTTACTGATTGCTCAATATGTTTCTCATGAGTTGATATTCCAGAAACATTTAACAACTATCTTATTAACTGTTAAACCTTGCATGGTTTTATCTCACAGCCTTTGTGAGCTATCAAATCCACTGCTGCCAAGCTGGATGCCAGATCTTAGACAGGTGGGAGAAGCCATGAGCCTGTTTGGTGTCCCTTAAACTACATAACCCAGCAAAGAGTGTGAATATCTTACTCTATCATATCTGCATGTCAAAATTTCCCCAACCTTCCTTCTTCACCATCCACTGACATGACACATGTTTTTGGACACCTTCCCAGTTTCATCAGGTCAGTTCTCGGTAGGCTGGAAATCTCTGTTTCCTATATAGTCCCCTCAAAATATAAACAAATATCATCTCTGGTGGTGCTGAGCAGTGGAAAGGTATATGTCCTGTTATGGATTCATGTTTACATTACTACCAGCAGCACACTAGATGGTTTCATATTTTTGGAGTTTTTTATTTCTCTTGCACATGACATAGTTTTGTAACCCAGCACAAATACTGGAAGTCCTTTTGAAAAGTAGTGGCTTAGAACGGCCCCAAACCTCATCTGCTCTCTCTGGATTCTACAAACCAACAGTTACCCATTTTCCACCCCAAAATTTTTTCCACAACCAGGATCTCTCTTTCATGTCCTTCGCCCCAGGTAATCTCTCCTAGATGTGTAGTCCCATCTCATGCTGACATGACAAAGGTGAATATAGAATCACAGAACGGTTTGGGTTAGAAGGGGCCCTTAAAGATCATTCAGTTCCACCCCCTTGCCATGGGAAGGACACCTTCAACTAGACCAGATTGCTCCAAGCCCCATCCTACCTGGCCATGAACACTTCAGGAAGGGGGCAGCCGCAGCTTCTCTGTGCAACTTGTGCCAGGGCCTCACCATCCTCACAGGGAAGAACTTTCTCCCATATCCAATCTAATCCTGACCTCAGTTTGAAGCCATTCCTCTTTGTCCTGTCATTCTATGTTGTTTTCACAAGTCTCTGTCTAGCTCTTTTGGAGCCCCTTTAGGCACTGGAGGGGAGTCTAAGGTCTTCCCTGGAGCCTTCTTTTCTTGAGGCTAAACACTCCCAGCTCTCCCAGAGCAGAGGGGCTCCAGTTCTTGAAGCATCTCCATGGCCTCCTCTGGACTCACTTCAGCAGCTCTACGTCCTTCTTATGCTGGGGGCCCCAGAACTGGAGGTAGCTCTTCAGGGGGGTTCTCACCAGAGCTGAATAGTTTGGGACAATTGCCTACCTTGACCTGGTGATAACAAGGCTTTGAAGTGATTACACTGTGCTGCTGCAAACACACAGGCAAACACTTTGCTACGTGTTTCATGCTGCTCCTCTCTGTCATTAGAGACTTCACTGTCTCTTCAGTAACACCTAGCATGTGAAAATTTCACGTAATGCATATACAAACAACCCAATGCACTTGCTAATCTAACCAGTCTCAACTGTTGACAGAAGAACTGAACGCTCTCACTGATTTGGCATGTGGGTCATGAAGATTACTTTCCATGGAACACACATTTACTGCTGCCAAGTTTGGGACAGGTCTACAGCACCACTGAAACCAGACAAGCATCTGAAATAAGGTTTCTCTTGGTGGACAGTGTCCTGCAGAGCTTCTTGCTTCATGTTTTGGTCTTTTTCACAGTGAACCACTAAGACCCAGAAGTGACCTTTCCAGAAATTCGTGCTTCTCTTACCCACTACCAAGCTTATTGCAGAACAGAGCTTGTTGTGCTGTCATGGCAGTGGTGGAAAAGGGAGGGTTAACATCTGCAGAACTTCTGTGACCTCAGGAGAGCCTGAGAGCAGGGAATGGGTGGCTTTGTTTTGTTTTCATTGGAAATGGGGAGAGCTGATTTTGTCTTGACACTCACCATTCTACCAAAGGGCTCAGAGATTTACCAGCCAAACTTCACTGGAGACCAGGGGGAAAAAAAATATTTGGTCAACCAGTCTGTGAGATTTGCAGCAGAGTGATGGAAGCCTGGAGGGAAGGTGTGCATGGTGAAGGCAGCACAGCCAGGTTATGCTCTGAGACTGATTTTTATGGCTGTCAGCTAATCTGTCTATGGGCAAATCTAGCTCATGTTACCAGCAGCAGGGTGCAAGAATGGCCCATAATTGGAAGCAGATTATGGCCCATTGTTGGGGGTTAGGATTTTTCCTTTTGTTTCTTTCCCTCATGGAATTTTGTCCCATATGTTGCTAGGAAACAATAACTTCCAATACTTAAGGAAACAAAAATGTAGCTGGGTGTCACAACATTCCATTGAAATGGCCCTGGCTGGGAGTAGGTTGCAAGTGATAAAGCAAGAGAAAAGGCTATTCCTGAAGTTTGGGGCTGGGTTTTTGGTCAGTCCAGTCTCTGTATTCAGAGGAGGAAGGAGCTGTTTGCTGTTTTCCCTGCTACCTGGCTGTGTGGAGCTCCGAACCAGCACCTGTGGCGCTGAAACATTGGGATTACTTCCCGCCAGACCCTCTGCCCGCAGCATGTTGCCATGGCCACTCCTGTGTCTTGGACTCTGAGATCCCAGTCAGCTGCAGTTTTCCTGCACTGCAAACCTGCTTCATTTCTTTTTTTTTTTGTTCCCTGGCCATATGTGGGTGGGGAAGGTCCAGAGCTAGCATGTGGGGTGTTCCCGTACAGGCCACCTCTGTGCAGTAGCCCAGCAATTGCAGCCAGCTGCTGCCTGTGACTTCAAGTCTCAGCCAAGCTGCCATTAACTGTGTGGTCTCCAAGCTCGCACTGCAGCGCCCCCTGCAGCCGTGGAGGAATCATCGCACCTCCCCTGCCCACCGGGAGCCACCAGCGCCCCTGCAGGCTGTGACCGTAACTACACTGATGGGGAAATGGCTTAAAGAGCAGGGCAGAAACTGTTAATTGGGTTTTCTTTTGTCGTTTGTTGTTGCTGCCATTGTTGTTGTTTGTTTGCCTTGTTATACACATATACTAGTAAAGAACTTTTATCCCTTTTCCCATATCTTTTCCTGAAAGCCCCTTAATTTCAAAATTATAATAATTCAGAGGAAAGGGGGTCATATTCTCCATTTCAAGGGAGGTTCCTGCCTCCCCTGGCAGACACTAGTCTTTCAAACTGAGACACCCATAAACTGGATCTCCTGCCAGCTTGCTGGAGTCAATCTCTTACCCCTTGGAAGGAAGCAGCTCAAGGGTAGCTCCCGCTTGAACCCAGTGACTTTGTCCCCTTTTTGGAAGGGGGAGGTGTTGGAACCTGCCCCATGTTTCCCCTCACAAATGCCTTCGATCACAAAATTCTACTGTGCACAAAATCTTTCCTCAAACTCAACCTTTTTTTGACAAAAATTTGATTCTTTCAGCAAACCTTCATGATTTCTCAACTCCACAGAAGACTATATGCCCCAAACCAAAGACAGACAAATATCAGCCCTAGAACAGATAATCACACAAAGCCCAGAAAGGGCAGGGAAGCTGTTAATACTGCTTTACAAGCTGCTAAGGGGACCCTTGTTGTCAGTTTCCTGCAGTGCAGGTGTTTGTCGTTCCCAAAATCCAGGGTAGCTATCCTTGCTCCCTTTCTCATGGTGTTCTATAAAGTACAGGGAAATATTCACTGGAGCAGAATGAACGGAAAAATTGAACAATCATCAGATAAACTCTCCATGAAAAAAATTATCATAGGGAATATTAACAAGGAAAAATTTAATGCCAATTTTCATTTTTGGTGGGAAAAAGTTCCTTTATAGTGGCTCATTCTGCTATAAAAGGGAGAGTTAGGAAGGATGCTTTTGATAGATTTCTCAGACAAAAATAAAGCACAAATGCAGCAGTATTACATCTGAGAACCATTTATTGGCAAAAAAGGGTTAGTGTTCCTACTAAATGGGGATAGGAAAAGGAGCAGAGAGAGGAAAAAGAGAGAGGTTATTTGTTGGCATCAGCCTAGCAGGCGGAGTGTGTATACTGTAAACAGTGGTGTGTTTGCCTAGCTCACATGGTGGGCTGGCTGCAATTTCCAAACAGTAGCAGGCTGCATGTTCCTTTCATTTGTCAGACAACAGGCTGCCATCGCCATGGGCACAGTCGTGGAACAGCTGCAGGTTCTCAGGGTTGGGATACTGTGGCTGCAGGCACAACCAAGTGTGGGCAGCAGTGGCAGGTTGGTCGCTATGAGCTGCTGCTACGGGAATTTGATGCAGGCTGGCAGCACAGGAAACACAGCAGCAGTGGTGGCAGTTGCAGTCAGGTGCAAGTGGGTTTGTGCTGCAGGCTTGGCTGGGTGCAGGTTGGCAGCATTGGCGGTGGTGGCTGTGCCTGGGAAGCATGACAGGGGATGGCTGGCTGTGGCAGCACCCACTCCATAGAGGAGGCAGTGGAGCACGAGCTCATTGCAAAGACAAGCTCGTTTGTGTGAACAATGAAGCAGGCAACCAGGACTAGGGAGGAAAAGGTAACAGGGGGAGGGTGGCTGAGCGGACCCTATAGGTGAGCCTCTGCTCCCTCCAATCAACCCAAAGCAAAATGGCCCTCATTGTGGCGCAGTTACCTGCTTTAAGTGCTAAGGCTCTTCCCACAGCCACACTTCGCCAGCTTGTTTGGTGGGCATTCTTTGTGGGCATCTGAGCATTTGCCCCACTGGCAAGTGGGGGAGCATCACTCAGAGTTTGATTGTGGAGGCTTTGTCTGCCCTGACTGGCTGCTAGGAGAAGCCTCCTTGGGGACAGGGCTGCCAGCACAGGAATCTTTCACTTCATGTATAACATATGTTGAAGCAAAAATAAAAATCACATTGGTCCCTCTCAATAGCTAGATACATTTAGTAAAAACCATTCCTATACTCTTCGCTGTCTCTATTGCTGGTGCTCCTGCATAATCCTTTCAGCATCCATTTATTCAAAATCCCTTCTTCCCGCTTCCTGCAATCTCAGGATTGGTAAGGATGGAAACCTTTGAAGTTTGTACCCCATAGTCAGGGCTGGTGGAAAGGTAGCTTCTGTCCTTCAGGAGGACATCATACATAAGTGAGAGGGACCCAAAGATGGTTCCTTTTCATGGGCATGCGAAACCATACAGGTCTGCCATGCCTCAGCTTGAGGGAACATATTGAACATCACTGTATGGCTTGATACACTGTGCCATGTTGAAATGTTGAGATGTTGTGAGTGTCTGATCCCTAGAAGGATTGGAAGTCATTTTGGACAGGGCTTGGAGCAACATGGTCTAGTGGAAGGTGTTGCTGCCTATGGCAGGAGGTTGGTACTGAATGATCTTTAGGGCCCTTTCAACCCAAACCATTTTGTGATTCTATGATTCTGTGTCTGGAGAACAGACTGCTTTTAGGCAACCCATTGTTCAGGCAGGCCTTTTGTCTGGGTTTTGAGGTGCACTAGGGAGCAGGTTTGGAGCACCTCATTCATTTTATCAACCTCATTTGAAGTACAGGAGTCCAGCCATTGTCACATTGTCCAGCCACCCTCATACACCCCTAACGGCCTTTGGGTATCATGTGGTTGATGCTGAGCAGTGAGGTCCTTAGAAGGTTCATGGTCCTTGGACTCTAGATAGGGTCTAACACTTTACATTTGGTAAGTTGATTAATTAGGAGGAGTACTTCAGTCTGGGTACACTGGTGTGGCCATGCCTCAAAGGTGCATAAACGTGGTGGTAAAGGAGGACACTGTACAGGTCATAGGAGGACACTGTTGCCATAGGATCAACAGGTGACAGCCACTGCTTCTGTCCCACCTCTGACATCACCTCTTTATCTGACCCTGGACTACTCTGCTCAGATTCTTTATCTGTCAGATTGGGACAATAATGACTGGCTACCTCACAAGTGAAGTTTACAAGTTCACCTCACAGCTATTGTCCCAGCACAATGTTATGGGGTGGTTGGGTTCATTGAAGATCTGACAGAGTTTGTGTTTTCCCTTTGCAAGAGGAGATGGAGCATCACCCCAGGTGCCCCAGCAGATCTCCCAGCTTGCTTTCTGCTTTTGTGATAAAAAGGGGCATGTCAGCCCTAGAAAATGCACATTATGCAAGAAAGAGGAGAGTACTGGGAAAGGTCTTCTTTTCTGCAAAATTAGTTTTGCTGAGTTTACAAGATGCTGAAGGCTATTAATACTGCATGCTCTGAAACCATGAGATTGCAAACAAAGTTTCAAGATGCCTTTCTACAGCACCATTTATCAGCCTCCATTTTTTTCCCTTCTATTTTTTCCCCACATATTTTCCCCATTTCCTGCCTCCCTCCCCCTTTATCTTATTCCTATGCTTTGTCTCCTGGATTTATTCCCATTCTTTGGATTGACTTATTAATTTTACTCTCTTTTCAAGGGAAAAAACCCAGTCTTGTGCGCTAAAGACTTTACAATATTATCTCATAGTCCTGGATTTAAAATGCCTCACTGGGGGTCTATAATGTACTGACATGGAAAGACTAGACTTATTATTAAACTAGTAATCTAGGAAATTTTATGAACTTCAGAGCTCTGAAATCTTTTCTAACCACATGGCATGGATTGTTGAGGCATTAGCAGCTACTGGCAAAAAGCTACTGTGGCTGGGCATGCCAGCTTTGTAAACACCTTGGAGCAGGTGTTTACAAGCAGCAAAGATGAATGAGCCAAGGGGCTGGGTGGAGAAAAATGGGATGCATGCAACAGCAGTTGGTGAGATCTACCTGCTTCCTCCCAGGTTTGTACCTTGTGCATTGCCCAGGTTAGAGCTCCTAAAGTATAAATTGTGGTATTAGAAAATATCTTCAATAAAATAAGATTGCTAGGAGTTGGGATGCAACTGTATAATTGCCTTAGTCTCTGTTTTGACCACTGCTACATACTGAGTGAGAAGGAGATCAAAACCAACATGGCTATGCTGCATTATTATGACACACTGATCTGGTTAAGATGAACTGCTGCTGCACCTCTCATTTTAACACATTTTCTTATGTTGCTCACAAATATCTTTTGCCAGGTAAAAGTGTATTCAGTGTATGGCGTTCAGATATCATTAGGAAATTAGGAAATGTGTGACAAGCTTGGTGATCTTCTATGATGGAGCTACAGAGTTTGTGGATAGGTCCAGAGTGATTGGCATCATCTGCCTGGATTTCTGCAAAACGTTTTACACTGTCCAACACAACAACTGTAGCAATGTACAGTGGGTTTACAGCTGGACATAATGAGTCTGATCATAACATACCCGATTCAGCCGACCTGGCTTGTTCTAGAAGTCCCTAGGGGAACAAAGACCTCAGCCAATCCCATCCAAGCCCTGCATGCAGACACACCACTGGCCAGAGATCTGGGTGGTGGAGAGATTCTCAACCAACACACTTTCCAAGCCCGGGAAATTCAAACTCACTATAAAAGAGAGCTTGGAAAAATAAATCAGGCTGTTGCTCAGAAGTCAGGAGTTACTGTGTTGAGTGTCTGTCCCTAAGCCAGGGCCCTCATGTTACAAACAGCCTTGTCTCCAAATTGGAGAGATGGATTTGATGGATGGACCATCCATTCTTGGTGGATAAAGACCTGGCTGGATGGTCGCACACAGAGTTACGATCAATCATTGTCCACGTGGAGAACAGTGATGAGTGGGGCTCCTCGTCACTGGTGCTGGGGGTGATATTGTTCAACAGCTTTGTTGGCAACATGGACAGTGGGACCTAGGCATCCTCAGCATGTTCACTGACTACACTGAACTGTGTGCTGCAGTCATGCACTGGAGGGAAGGGATGGCATCCAGAGTCACCTAGACAGGCTGGAGAGGTGGGCCTGTGTGAACCTCATAAAGTTCAACAAAGCCAAGCACAATGTTCTACACCTAGGTCAGGTCAGTCCCAGGCACACCTACAGTTGGGGCAGAGAAGTGATAGAGAGCAGCCCTGTGGGGAGACACCTGTGGGTAATGGTTGATGAAAAACTCACCATGAGCTGGCAGTGAGTGCTCCCAGCCCAAAAATCCAACAAAATTCTGGGCTGCATCCATAGAAGCACAGTCAGCATGTCGAGGCAGGTGATTCTCCCCCTCTACTCTGCTCTTGTGAGATCTTACTTAGAGTACTGCACCCAGTTTTGCTGCCCCTAAAACAGAGAGAGACATGGAACTTCTGGAGCAAGTCCAGAGGAGGTCCTAAAGTTGATGAGGGCACTGGAGCACCTCTCCTATGGAGACAGGCTGAGAGAATTGGCTGAATGAGAATTGATGTTCAGCCTTGAGAAGAGAAGGTTGTGAGGCAACCTCATAGCATCTTCCAGTATCTGAAGGAAGCCAGGAGGTTCATCATGAACTGTGGTGAGAGGACAAGGGGATATGGGTTCAAACTCTAATAGGGGAAATTTAGATTAGATGTTAGGAAGAAATTAGTTACTATGAGGGTGGTGAGGCCCTGGCACAGGTTGCCCAGAGAAGCTGTGGCTGCTCCAACCCTGGAATTGTTCAAAGCCAGGCTGGACAAGGCCTTGAGTAACCTGGTCTAGTAGAAGGTGCCCCCATTGCAGGGGGGTTTGCGACTAGATGCTGTTTAAGGTTCATTCTAACCCCTTAATATTCTATGAATCTATCATTAGGCAATGAGGTTGACATTCAGAAACTGGCATTCATTGCTGACTGTGCTGCCCAGTAAAATGCAATCCCCTGGCTTGATACTGCTCATTACATTCTCAGAGCATAGTTTCAAAGAGGCATGAAACACTTTTGCTCCTTGCTCCAGACACCTGGGCAGCTGCACTGCTTGCTGCTAGGCAGTGTCATGCTTCCTCTGTGAGGTGGAGGCACCATCACTGTCATCTATGCATGGTTTTGCCAAGTTTTTTAGTCCTTCAGGGTTAAAGCTGACAGTAGAAAGAAGGACACACAGGTATTTGAGATGCATTTTAAAGATGACTATTCATAATGTGATTTATATCATTGTGGGATCTGCCATCATATGAGATTTTTTTTCCACTGCAATGCATTTGGGAGACATCCTCCCCTTTCATTTTTCACCTGCTTGTCAATCTTCTTATCCTTCCATCTTATTTAATTAGAAACACTGGGTTTGATGATACTTTTCCTCAGAGACTGAACATACCAGGACATTAACCATGTAACTCAAGTAGTAGAAGTGATGCCTTGAGAGGCTACCTAGAACAGAGGCTAGACAGTATTAAAGGAATAAAGTAGGTATTTATTAAAAGGTCTTCAAAGGATACGCCTTGGGCAGTACAAGAGCCTGGTTGTGTCTCCAACCAAAATGGATGGTGGGTCATGAGTTTTCACACTTTTATAAGTTTTGGTTCATTTGCATATTAGGGTTATTTGTCCAGTTAAAGCTTCAGGTTATGAAGTCCCATCCTCCCAGATTGCTCTCCTCAATTCACTGTTGTTTATACTTTTTGGGCCTGAAGCTGCAATGCTGTCCTTGGTTCTCAGGCTAGAAAAGGATTATTTTGTATAACTAAACTGTGAGGAGAACTTGCTAACACTTTATATGAAGTTCAGAGCTATAAACTAATGCAGTATAGGGTCTGGAAAATATGAAAGTTAAAACTTAAGGCATTGGAAGTATATTGGCTGCCCTGAAATCACCATGGAAAAACAAAGAGGAGGAAAATTTCAGTATCCCCCTGTACTAGATTATTAACCCAACCCAGGGGTGGCTCTTTAACGAGAACAGACACACAATCCATGCTGAGGATGAATTACTGGATCTCATTATAACAGGAGGCATGGAGGCATCCAAAAATAGGAGAAAAACCTCTCCAGATAATCAACATCCGCTGCCATTTGCAGGAGCCCCCCTTTCTCTAGGCAAGCCACTGCTGTGATTCATGCCATGTCCCACACTGTTGCCTGTCCTTACCATCTGAACAGTGTACCTGCATGTTTGCTCCGACTGCTCAGCAAAGCAGCTGGATGAGAAAGATGTAACTCATCTGTGAGGAGGACGACAAACAAGGGTGTCAGGGGTAAAAGTTTCTGGTGAGTCTCTGGATGGGACACATGGTTCTATTTTTCTGTGTCAGCCATATGTAATTGGAAGCAACAAGGCAGCACTGGAAAACGCTGTCATGGATCTTAAGCCTTTGTGGGAGTCACTCCACACAATGCATGAAGTGCTTACAAGAAGCCATGACAACTCCAGTGCTTGGCTAACATGTTGAGCCTTTCACCTAAGCAAGTGAGGCAGGAAAATAAGGTGAAAAGTTTCATGCAGTCATAGGGAGAGCAGAGCCAGGGTTGTTCTACAGGAGGGCAGAGGGGGTAATAAAGTCAGTTTCTATCTGGGAAGGCCAAAATTCTTTTGTGGAATATAACATGTGCTTGCTAAGGTAGAGCAGATGGGGTTTAGGAGCTCTATCCTAGCTCTGTGTGCCTAAGGCATTCCCTACCACTGACATGAGGAAAACACCCGCAGAAAACACCCACTGCAGGACAGTTGTGCCTCTGTGAGGGCACAGCAGGAGCTCCTTGAGAAGCTCAGCATCCCCATGGTTCCTCTCCAGAGCTGATGAGTACTTGGGCTGCTACACATAACCTCACAGGGTGCCTCTCTTCCCCCTGAAAAATGCCATGGACTGAAAGTAACTTTACCAGGCATCAGTGGCATTTTCTTTTGGAGGATTCCCTCTCTGGAAGAAAAGACCCTTTTCCTTCTTGAAAGTTGTGTCTCAGCTGATGTGTTGTTTTTCTATGTTTCTATCACTAACCATTAGTCCAGCCTCTACTGCAGCCTGAACCACACCAAGAAAACTTATTAAGCCCCAGACACATACTCTTCACCTTTCAAGAGGAAAGGACCTATGCAAAGTAGTTTTTTTTATTCCAGGGAAATCCAAACTGGAGACTCAGGATCCCTAAACCCAGCCCAGGGAGTCATTCTTTTCCACCTATTTACTCTCTAAGGGCAGCCACAGAGGACCAGTGCCTGGAATCCTCTTGCCTGGCACCCAGGACAACCCAACACAAATGGGATATCATGAGACAGAAGCAGTGTGTGCTTCTGTTCATCTGTCTTAGTAGAATTATTCTGCTGTAAATTTTTCTGAATGCTTTTTGGTGCCACCTCACCTTTAAACCTTATCTAGAGTTTAGAATCTGAACATTTAATTTGATATAAATTTATTTCTGTGTAAGGATAGCTGCTGCAGAGGGTGAGTCCTACACACCATCAGTTTACTGCAGGCTTTTGGCCTGTAAGTGCACTGTGTACTCCACCCAAATCATCCCTACTGTGCCTTTCATGAGCTTTTGTTGCTGGGTACAGCAGGAGAGGAGTTAGAATAAACCCAGCCCAGAGGGGGATGAAAAGGAGGATCTCTCAGTGTCACATGTTCTGGCTGGGCTGTAATCCCTTCCAGGAAAGTTTACGCTGTTTCCAATTCACCGTTTGATCACTTCTAGAAAGACAATGGATCTGGGGCCTCCACTTGCCACCAGGGCCCAGCAGGATGGGTGGACAATGATGAATTATTCTGAGATAAGATGTCCTACTGCAAAACATGTTACATATCTCCCCTCACTCCTGCTCCTTAAAAACTGCTGGAGGAACAGGTTTTCAGCCCTTTTTGGCTTGGAACCAGTGAAAAAAGTGCAACCCCCAAAACTTTAGGGCAGGGTGTGATTGTGCTATCGTGCTGGAGGGATACTCAGCAGGATTGGGCATGCAGCAAGTGAGTCATGCTCAGGAATTGCAGCTTCACTCCTCCTGTCCAGGACTCTTGGCCACTGAAAGAAAAGGGAATTTATTCCTGACTGTCTTGGAGTGATTAATGATGACAGTCTATNGAAAGAAAAGGGAATTTATTCCTGACTGTCTTGGAGTGATTAATGATGACAGTCTATTCCATGATCTTCTGCTTTACACCCAAAAATGATTGCTGTGCCTTTAAGGCCTGGGACTGGGTGTGTGGGGGAGGGGAGGGGGAGCTTTGGGGTCTTTGGCAGGCTTTTTCAAGGCCTCATACCCAGGTGTTGCGTGATGCTGTGCTGTTTGGTTTTGGCTAGCTAGCTTGGTTTTGTTGTCCCAGGAAAGAAGTTTTTCCCTTCCCTGGCCTTGGAGAAGCTGCAGCAGCAATCCTTCACCTGCCTCAAGGTGAACTGAACAGCTGCTGGTCCATGGCTGGAGGGGTGGGGCAGCCTCGTTCTGGCCCCGAACCGCAGGAAGCTGAGCCAGGGAGGGAAAGCACACAAAAAGGCTCTGGTCCAGCTGCTTTGTCTGCTGTGGAGAGGAGGTCGATGCCAGAGAGCAACCAGGTTTTTTGCATCCTGCTGAAACTCTTCTGTGATAGGTCCACTTTCCTCAGTGGGAAAGCTAGCACCATCTCATACCACATGCCAGGAAGGGGTATTTCTTCAACATTTACCCCATTCTCCAGGCATTTTTGGGTCTTTGTTCCTCCCTTTGTGGGGGAGAGGGTGAGTTCTGTGAGCATTCTGTTGTTAATTAACTGTTTTGGTTTTTTTTCACCTTCCTCTATTAGTATTCATCTTCTTTTGGTGGAGGGGAGTTGTTGAAACCCTTTAGAGGAAACTACTTATTGCAGAGTGTCTCCTCCTACATTAGTCTCAAAACGGGCACATTGACTGCTGCTAAACACCTCCACTTTCCTAGAGGAAAAGGACTGTTTGCCGCTCTGCTTATTTGCCTTGTGCTATGGTATCCCAATAGTCTGACTCAAAGGAGTTAATCTCATGGTAGAGACGTGAGAAGTCCATACCAAGGGGATTTCTGTAAAGATGCTTGTGTCTGACTAGAGTGACATGATTTTTGCTGCAATGAACCCTGCAAGGTAAGAATGTCGTGGTGTTAAACACTAGGCATGTAGGCTGAGACCTACATACTTGTTTTCTTGACCAAGCTTGTTATCTTGGCAGATAACAAGAGTAGGAAAAGGAAATACAACCATGAGAAAATGAGGCTCAGAGAAACTGGACTTCTTGAGCAAAAGATTTGATTTGACTAGATTTGTGCAGTCTAGGTCTTCAGTGCCATCTTCCCAGTGTCTCCCTCTGGTTCTCTGTGTCCTGAAATTATTTCTTTGTAATTGTGGGTTTCCCTAATCCCTTGTGTTATTGCAGCTCAGCATGTTTTCTCACTGCAGTGCATGAAGACTTCTGTGGAGCCATGAAAATGAGCAAGGGGGAGGGACACAGATAGAGGAGCTCAAGAAGTGCTCCTGATGGGGTGTGGAGAAATGGGCCCTGTCTGAGGTTAAACAGGAGTCTGAAAGTGGTGAGAAAGTGCTATGGCCATGGAAAGCAGTGCAAAATTTGGGCACAGAGGAAGTAGTTAACAATGGAAGGGCAACGAGGAGCTGGGAACCCCTTCCAAGCTCTGAAGTATGCCAGCTTCCATGGAGAAGCTGCAGCAGCAGTAGATTCCATCCACATGCCTTTCTGGCAGGTACATGCTTGGTATAGTGGTTTCACGTTTGCCGAATTCTGTTTGCTAAATTTACTGTAGCGGTCTTAGTGTTTACTATCTTTTTCTCCTGTGAAGTAGGATTAGCAGAGGCAAAGCAAGCTCAAGCATAAAGATAAAACAAATAGATTTATTAACACACACGAAAAGAAGGAAAAATGAAAATCAAAATGAAAACTTTCAAAGCAGTCCTCCTCCCCACCAACAATTCACTTGATCACATACAACATAAAAGAGACAAAACCTGTAATTTTCAGACAGTTTCACCATTTAAAATAGTTTTTCATCAGTTCTTTGGGGAGAGGAGTCTCTCTAAGAGTCCTGTGGAGACATCACCACAAGTGGAACAGTCCTCTGGTGGCTTCCATACCACAAATCTGCAGCGGCCTGAAAGGAACCTCTGCAAACTGTGAAATCCTACCCATTAGCAGCTTTCTCAATACTGCATATGGACCATATCTGCTTATCAGGGTCCTGTTTAAGGATGCCCCCTCTAGTACAAAACAAAGATTCTCTTCTTCTATCTCCAAAATCATCATCATCTCAAAAATTAAAAATCTCNCAAAGATTCTCTTCTTCTATCTCCAAAATCATCATCATCTCAAAAATTAAAAATCTCCTTTTCCTTAGGAGCGAAGAGCTTCATATCACTTTTAACTAGAACATTACATCCCACCCAACGGCATTCATATGTTACAGGAAAAATACTCCATTCTCCATAGTCTACTAGGGATGTCCAGCCAAATTAGGCCACTCCTCCTCCTTCGTTCCAAGTAATCTTTTCAGTCTCTCTTCACTGACTTCAATTTCATGCTGTGTCTTTTTATAGTTCAATCACTTTGTCTGTTCTCACTCCGGGAAGTGCTAGTGCTCTGGAAGTTCCATCTGCTGGCAGGAAAGACTTAAAACTCGCCCAGGCCTGCAGTGGTCATGTGATCTCTGCCTGGCGGCAGCCGCAAGCATTCCAAAGCCATGCCGGTGGAGGAGGCTGGTGGATGTCTTCTTTTCCACCCCCTCGATTTCATGGCCTGGGCTGCTCAGAGCTGCTCCCTGGGGCCCAAAGAAGGAAGGGGGCGGGGGGAGAACATCACCCCCCAGCCCTGGCTGGCTGCACGGGCAGCTGCTGGGGCAAGCTTAAAACTCCTTAGATGTTAGTAATCAGGGCTTTTCCTCCCCTCCCCTGCTGCCAGCTGTTACTGGGCCCTGCTATGGCCAGGTCCCATCTGCCCTGGCCCCTGGCATGCAGCCAGCCCTGAGCTGCTGCCTCCCCTCTCCCCCGCTGGCAAAGGGGGAAAATGGCCAGGCCCAGGGCAGTGGGACCTAAGCCAGCCCCTTTTTGCTGCCCATGATTGTGGCTCACCGGGAGAAAAGAGGGCGGCTTGAACGCAGTCTCAGCTTTATATGGGTATTACCAAAAGTCGCATTCTGTTTTGTCAGTGGTCAAACCGCATGCCAATAGCCAAGAACTGGCCCCTGATATGTCCCTGTCCTTTCCAAACAATTCTAAGGGTCCTGACAGGGCAATATTTCATATTCCTCTTCAACTAAAAACCAAACTGTGTTAACCCGTAACACTTGGCAACCATCAAGTGCCCAGATTTTGGCAGGGAAGATGAGTGGAGAGAAAGAGACTGAGTGACAGCAAAAACCTGGTGAGGCTCAAGTGTTCAGGTGAGCTTTGAAGACATTGTCATAGATATGATTATAAATTCGTGCAATTAAATGTAGAAGTTATAGTAAATGTAGTAGATGATAGAATGTATATTTTTGTAACCCTGTGAATGTAAGACTAACCTTGATTCCTGGAATGGGACAGGCGTTTTCCAAATACCGAGACATGCTTTGTGTAGAATTAACATCTTGATTTACACCAGAAAGGAGGGTGGCTTGCCAGGATGTAGCTCCTTGAGCTAATCAGATCTTGGACACCTGGACCATCAACCCACCATCAACCCATCGATACCCATTTTGAGGGTGGACCCTGATTTTGAAGACAGCATCATCCCAAAAGAGGATTCCCGGAAAATCCTTTCAGATGTGGCCCAGTACTGGGAAATCTGTTCAGGATTCATCATCAAGTGAAAAGACTGGGTTTGAATTTGAAGACACAATACCTCTGCTGCCGGGAGGCGCAAAATACAGTATAAGAACCCAGACTCAACTACCAGCAAATCGTGGAACAGTGCGAGATAGCAGCCCTGCTGTTGGTCATCTGTTTCACCCAACATTCGAATGTTGTTTTCGTGGCTGTCCCAGATAGATTTTAAAATGGAAAAATAAAATTTGTTCTTTCTATCCAGTTGGCTAAAATTCATTTATAACAACATGAATCTCACCTCCAAGTATATAGTTATAAAACAGTTGGCATGCATGCTCACACATGAACACACACACAGTCTCCCATGGCAGATATCCTCAGAAGAGTTGCCTTAAACTGATGGGTAACACAAGTAATAAAGGTATTGCACAGTTAGTCTCTTCCATGTACCCTCCCTTAACTTCAATGCTACTTTGGAAAACCTCTTAAGGATAAAGGCTGTCACTTTATTATGTACATGTGCCTTGTCAAGCATGGTGTCAAACATTCAGTCAACTCTGGGACACTGATATATATCACAGTTGCTGGGATTTGATCAACAGTTCTATGAAAAGGTAGGGATAAGCTAGAAAATCCCAGCCATTGATGTGGTTTGTGCTCTTCACTAGAATGACCACTAATACAAATGAGAAGGAATACACCAGTTTTACTCTAATACAGTCAAAGCAAAGATAAATAACAAAAACTTGTGTACTGATACTAAGCTAAATAGAAGAGTCAAAAGTCAGATCTGAATCTAAGGATTTTGTGGTATCTTCCTTCTATAACTCTTCCTTATGGTTTTGTTTCTTCAAATAACTTACACTAATTTATTTCTGGCAAAAAGACTCAAAGGTCTGCTGAGAAGCTTACAGAGGTCCTTACCAGTTGACCACTTGTTTTATGGAAAACTTGGGCACTTGAGGTCCATGTATTTCTGAGAAGGATTGTATGACATGGCACCTGAAACAGCAAGCGCTTAACTCAGTGTTTGTGTCTGTGTAAATAAATTCAATGTGCACAAGATTGTCCCATGACTCTGAGGTCATCTGGTGTGGAAGAGCTTGCATCCACACCTCTAAATCTGAGTAGATAACTTTATGTGAACTGCTCATTGGGAGTGGTTCTTGGCCTTTGTTAGATCCCAAATCACATGTGAACATGTCTCCATGCCCAAGAAAGTTCTCCGAAACTTTTCAGGAACAGGTAAGAAATCATTGACTCCAGAAGCCCCTTGTTGAATTAGGTCTTCTTTCAGGACCAGAGTGACTAGTAGTTTCACCTCCATGCATTGAGTTGCAATCAAACTGAACCTTACTGGGGGAGCCTCAGAAACTGTGGATTATGGGAGTGATGTCTTTTTGTCCCAGGTTTACATTTGAGTCTCATGACTTATTTTCTCATACCAGGAACATGTGAATTTCCCATTCTCAGCTTTATAGAATCATTGGCCTTTGTTCTCAGATTGCCCCATCATTCAGTGATGAGTTGGAGTGCAAATATAACCAAGGGTAGATGGGACAGGATTTTAAGTCCTGCTAAAGAGAGATGCAGTCTAAAATCGACATCACTCAGGAGATGATGGTGACCTTCCCAGAGTACAACATATTCTTTCTTTCTCTTCTGGAGCCATTTTATATGCCCAGTTGTGAGATGAGGTCTTTGAGGGGGCTGCCAATACTTCTGACAGGGAAAACTGAGTACAGCAACCAGGCTGCAAGGCAAATAAATTGCAGGAATGAGGTCTCTGCTGTGCTTCCCAGTCCCTGCTGGCCTTTGAAGTAAATAAGCAGTCTGGGTGCTGGAGGAAAGTCGCCTGCCCGGCAATGTGGGCTGACACCAGAAGGCTACCAACTCTTGATAGGAGAGGAATGGGGGAGAAAAGGAATTATACTCTCTGTGAGACAATACTCTGTGGCTGCTCTGAAAGATGACAGCGACAGCAAGTAAGTTGTAATTTGTTGGAAATATCTCCATCTGAGAACTGTTGCAGAGAGGAAAAGCAGGAACAGTTGTTGGCCTAAACCTAGATCATATATTACTGTCTTTGGGACCTGCTAGCAAGGCTTGGGTGCTTTTTCCAGCATGAAATGAAATGAGATTCCTCATAGTTTTGCTAACTCAGTCCTCCATTATAGAAGGAGATATGGCTGCAGACAAACAAGATGGAATTTTATCTAAGGAATTCGGAAGTGCTCAGGGAGACAGAACAAGGGATAAAATGATAGCTACAACATACTGACTTATGAGGGTCAAATTATGGCCACTTCAGGCAGTCTTGAGGCTAGAAAGAGAGCACACTGAGATCATCTACGCTTGCTTGATGTCCCCACCAGTCATTCAGCAAACCCTCAGGTCTTTGGACCACCTCAGCTTAACCAAGTTCCCAAATGGAGCAGACTTTGAGCAGGTTTGGTAACCTACCTGGAAGATAACAGGCTTTTGCAAGATACTAATATCTTACATGGATGAAGCTACAAAACTCATTGGGCCATTCAGTTCCTCAGTGGATGTTGCTAAGAGGCAGAGCAACAGCATGGGTTCATGGGCAGAAGTGTTGGGCAGGAAGCACAAAGGAAATTATAAAGTTTGATCTTCTGTTCATGTGGTGGTTGCAGCTGGTAATGACAGTTTTTATGGGGCATCAGTTCAGAAGTGAGAATAAATTTTCAGGGATCAGGAATTGCAAAACCCAGTGGGCCACTGTGGAGATAGGACTGTTGTAGGTTGGCCAAGAGTAAGACAATGAAAGAACTCCGTTTAACCATTCCTTAAGTGAGCATAAGCCCCATAGGAATGTATGAGAGCTCCTCACAATAGCTGAGGTGGCTCAACAGAGTGAACATTAAATATTCAGCAAGAGGGGATCATCCAGGGTTGCCCTCAGTAGTCTGACTATATAAAATGGACCATAAATACAAAGGGAGCAGGCTCTTCTCCATATCAACAGGGAACCAGGCATGAAGTCATGGTCTTAAATGGAGCCCTGGGGAGAGCTCTGTTAAGACTGAGAGGCAATTTCTAACAGTAAATCCAGTTAAGCACTGGCATTGATTGCCTGGGAGGTTGTAATTTTGGAACCAATTGTAGTCTTTAAAAACAGATAAAACAACTGTCAGAAGTGGCTTAGGAAAAACTGATCCTTCCTTGAGGCAAAACAAAGATCTCCATCACCTCTCCTCATCCTTCCACCCTTCTTTTTTAAGACCCTGACTTGACTTTCCTTCTGTGAAGGCCCTTGAGCCTATAAGGGGATCTTCTAGGGCAATGCCCCAGAGGAATCTACCGTGGGCTTCAAGAATGCCTCATAGCTTAGGGTGAGCAAAAATGTTTCCCCCAGGGTGCTCTGGCAGTACTATGTTAATCTACCTCAGTTTTGCTTTTCGCATTGGCCCATTAGCCTTGACTACCTCTATTGTTCATATATGTCTCTAGTTCTAGAGGTTTCTCCTCTCCGTTTACCCCTTGGTTGTAGTATCACTGATGGTCTGCCTTCATGTTCCCTATAGGTCACTGCCCTTTGCCCTGCCCTCGTACCAACCCTGTGCCCTGATACCCTTGGCTCCTGACCCCTATACTTAACCCTGGACACTCCATTGATTTCTTGTCTTTTGTCATTGGACTCCTTCAGTGTGAGGCTGCAATAAACCCTGCTGGAACTGTATACAGAAGACCGTTCCTGTCTTTCCTTCACTGACTTTTCCGTAGGGTATGTGTAGGGTATTAAGCAACTGTTCGTGTGCCCACCCAAGTGACTTCCTGAGAAGACACTTTTTGGGGAGGGTAGTGGCATCTCACCATCCATTCCATGCTGCTGCATCTTTCTAATTGGCACAATATTTAATGCTCAAGAAATGCACCACTCTGTCAGGACTGAAGAGATGTGTGTCTTACAACCCAGGTGCACAGCAAAAGTATTCAGTAGAATCCTTCCGCAGAAGTTTCTTCCTCACTTACGTGTTCTTTGCAATATTCTTTAAAAGGAAAGTATTGATACTATGGCATTGCTGCCATGATGTTTCAATAAAACCAGTTGTGTACTGCTGTGCTATCAGCATCCCTTTATGATGACATGAATATGGCACAAACTGTTCCACTTCTTTCAACTTCATGAGATTGTTACCAGATGATAAATGGCCTACACCTGGTGAGCTAACAATGCTTGTTCTCCAAAACTGCTGGCTTGTGGAAACTACACCAATGCCCATTTGCATAAGAGGGAGAGCTGAAAATTCACCAGCCTCCGTATCCTGCCAACTTAGCCAGGTCACTTGGAACACTGGGGTGCATGCCCACCAGGGACCACCAGTAAGACCCCCAGGACAGTTGAACATAAAGGAGAGGGGAAATATGTTAATGATTTTGGGGAAATTATTATCATATGTATGCTTAGTCTGGGACAATCAATGAATATATATGAAAAATTCGTATATAAACAGAAACTTTCCTGTACTCAGCATGCACAGCTTTTGGGAGGAACTATCCCCTCATGCATCTGGCTGAATAAAGAATGCCTGCTTCTTAATATTAAGGAGGTTTTGGTAACAAGATCACATCCTCCTTAACAGGAACAGTTAAGGATATTCCTAAATGTTCCTCACTGAACATCTTGAGCTTAAAAGACAAAACTCAGTTTTCAGTCACTGTTAGCTCAAACACCTTTGTGATTTGAACATGAATAAAGTCAGGCCAAGAGTCAATAGGAATTATGTGTCTTCCACCATTACTGTTTGTGCAAAGGAGTGGTCTTAGAAAAACAGCTGGTAACCTGAATGCGGGTTGAGGCCATGGTGTTTGAAGAACTAAATCCTGAAAAAAAAAAAAAAAGAGGATTTCTAGCACGTCTAGATACGGGAGGCAGGGGAGTGAAGAAAGAAGCATTATCAGCCTTACTTTACAAAGGGGGATCTTATGCACAATGTGTTTCCTTCTTACTTGACCTTCTTTTGGAATTGCAGTGCATCTCAGGAAGAGTTTGGGCAGGAACTGAAGATAACATTAGCGACACTGAAGTTTCAGTGTGTAGAGGATAGTTTAAAGTCTGAAGTACTCACAGAAATCTGCCTTCATTGTTCATAGAGACAAAGAGGCAATTCCAGAGTGCAAGTCATGTGACTGTATTCGTATACTTACATTAGCAAACTGAGAGTAGATTGTTTTATATCTCTACCTAAAAATGACATAGATAGTCTTGAAGTTCCTATCTGTGACCATGGACCTCCACAGGTCAGCTACAGATGTAGAGAGACTGTATATATTTTAATGCATAAATTATTTTCCCCTAGTTTCTATTTCCCCAAACTGAGGAATGTCTGAAACTGTTTATATTGCTTGTATAGGCATGCCTGGTGTCTAAAATCTGAGGGGAAAAGAGGAGTGAAGGTGGGGTGTGGAAAAATTGTAACTGTCAGTCATTTTATACCTGATGGTTTCTACAAATGGGTGATTTGTGGTTGTCCTGAAGGTCATGCACACAAGCAAGTAGAGGTGGTTCTCAGCTATCCTAAACCCACCAAGGAAGAAACCCCTCCCTGTTCTTTCTTTTTTTATTCCTTCCTTTCCTGGTGAAACATTCCAAGCTAGGAACTAGGAAAGGCTGGGTGTTTTCAGGAACATGATCAGTACTGAAGGACACTTGAGATCTCTAACACCAGACCACCCCACACCAGAGCTGTTCTCCACACATTTGTTGTTGTGTCTCTGCCCAAGATCAGTAACAGATGCCATGAAAATAGCTACAAGCTATTTATTAAGAAAAAAAGGGTGCCTGCAAGGCACAGAAAAAAAGAGAAAAAAAAATCGAATAAATGCTAGATATTGAAATTGTGGAGCCTCACTCACCTACGTCCCCTCCCCAAAGAAACCCAGCAACAGGCTTTTCTTGGCTGCAAGCACTTTTCCCGGGCAGGATGGGTGTGATGATTACCCCACAGTTGCAGGAGCAACCACCCCGGACCCAAGACAAAACAAAACAGAACACCTCCCCCCCCTCCCCCCCCAATGATATGGGATAATAAACCACCCCCGAGACACCCACCCATGCTCTGTGTGATGGTCTTAAAATGAACGGGCAAGGAGATCTCCTCCTTTTTAATATTTTTATTAAGATCAGCTCTTAGGTGGGGGCCTGAGGGGTCACGCACACCGCCGCTGCTCCTGACGGTCGATGCAGTGGAGGTGTTCAGCTTTGCTGCAGGGCAGAGCTGGAGCTTCGCAGAGCTGGGGCTTCAGTGCCCACGAGAGTCCCTGGGGTGACACTGGCTCGTTGACAAGTCTAGGGTTGCCGTGTGGAGAGGGTACTTATTAAAGTTATGGTGACAAGACACAGAACCCCAGCAGGTAGCCCATTATAAATGATCAATAGCCAATTTGATATCAAGTATTTTATTTTGCCATGCCAAATCAATTTGAATTAGCCACAATAAAAGCATGCAACATCGATCGAAGTTGGGTGAGCGCGGGAACAGCCTCAACAGAGCTGAACCTTCTCTTCCACAAACTCCGGGTTTCAGGGTACAGATTTTATGAAGTTTTTCTGCCCTGAGGGAAGTTCATTGTGAGCCTTTGTCCAGTGTGCATATTCATGCACTTCTTTCTTTTGCTGTTTGGTTTTGAAAGATTTTCCTGGCATGGTTGGGGGCTTGAATTGGGTTCCTGGAACTGGGCATTGGGATGCTGATCCATTCAATCTCTGGGTTCCCTCCACCTAGATCCGTATCAGGCATTGATCATCAGAGAAGTGGTGGGTCTACCCATGATGAACGAGCCATCTCCTGCTCAGCCCGGTCCTTTCTGCTGTAAATCTTGGTTTCGTCCTGCTATTATTTGAGAGCTTTTACAGTTGCAAATGTGCTTTGGTAGTCAGAGATGCCTTTTGCAATTTTTGGAAATCAGACTTGCAGCACAGTTTTAGATTATCACATATAACATACTTGATACATGGATTTATTTAGAACATATATCACAGCCTGATGCTTTTCTCTGCTCACTGATGTAGTCTGGAGTCTGGTCTGGGCTTGCTCTAGGGGTTTTTATATATCAATTCCACTTCCTCTGGGGGCTAAGGTCCATGGGAGTCCTCTTTATTTGCGTGCCGGGTGGTGTCATCAGTTGCCACGTGGTTGCCATGCGGGGAGCGGCAGGGAGCGGCAGGGGCAGGGGCATTCGATGGGAAGGATACAGTTTCAAAGGAAGGGGTTCCAGGTAAGTAACATTTAACAGAGAAAACGCTTAGAAAAGGCATTTGCAATTACAGTAACAATAAGTCTGAGCTAAACTGTATTTAATAGAGAAAGCCTTACAACAAATAAGGTAAATAGTATCTAACTGAAAAGGCACTTTACAGTAACAACAGTCAACTGAGTCCAGGAACTTGTATTTTATTTCTTACAGTCTGATAAAATTCGCTCTGTTGTACTTTATTGCTACGAAAGAATTTTCAAAAGGGGGGAAGCAATAGCAGTTTATTGTTCAAAGGGAAAGACCACTTGAGATGAGAACACAAAACCAAATTATGACAAATAAACTTCCGTCAGGTCACTCCCCTAAGACACAGAAGAAATACCAAGCCTGCCACTTTGGGGTGGCCACCATGCCTGGCAGCATGAACTGTCTGTAAGGCATCACTACAGCTGTCTGCTTGCACTTCAGGCTAAATGTATCCAAAAATCATCAACATCAATGGTATGCTCAATGTCTCTTATTGTTTTGTCTTGTGTCATCTCTGAGTTCCACTTCTCTCTGACATGGACCATGGCAGGGAACTATTTTCAAGGACTTTGAATTGGTTGGTTTAGGACTAATCTGCTGCAAGATATTGAGAAGGCTCAGATTTTGCTGAGGCAAGGGTCTGGGCAACACNCTGCTGCAAGATATTGAGAAGGCTCAGATTTTGCTGAGGCAAGGGTCTGGGCAACACGCAGACCTGATCTGGTTGAAGATGATATCCCTACTCATTGGACAGGACTTGGCACTAGATGCTCTTTAAAAGTGCCTTCCAACCCAAACCATTCTATGAGTCTATGATTCTTTGTTAAGGTGCTTTCTGCCATAGACTGAAGGCCAAATCCCAGCTGGAGGACATGTCTGCTAGCAGCAGCCTGTGTGGGAAGCTTTTGAAGGTCATGCAATGTGCCTGAGAGCTGTCCTACCACCAAGGACATAATGGGTGAGGTGAGCAGCTCCACCATGTGTTAAGCTACTATACTACCCTCTCTTTGAGAGAGCCCAGTCCTGCTGGTGAAATCCATGTAGTAGTGCTGAATACAACACTGGATTTAGTTTGTGATATGGGAAGTGAAGTCATAGCAGAAATAACAGATCCAGTGGAGGCTGCTAGATCCAGGTTCTCCAGGGCCCTTCTGGCATTGCTTTCAAGCCTCTTGTTTCTCCAGACTGTGATTTCCATGAAAAATATGGGAAGGGACACAGGAGGTCTTCCAATCCAGTTTACTCTGCTTTATGGCTCCTAAGGTACATAGCTGCAAACTGTTACTCATCTCAGAGTTGAGGACATGAATGAGCTTTCTGTTTGGAAAAGCTTTCAAAGACATGCTGAAGCTGTTTTAATACAGCCAGCAAAGGGAACTATCAGCACAAAACATGCCTGAAGAGAGAAATNTTTTAATACAGCCAGCAAAGGGAACTATCAGCACAAAACATGCCTGAAGAGAGAAATTGAAAACAGCCTTGGAAGAAAATGTGTATACATGTGGCATTACATTTATTTATTATCCCGTGCTATAGAGCCCTTGCTCAAGCTGAGTTGAAAGCTTAATGAAAATGGTGGATTTTTTTAAGCTCTACCAGGATTTAGACCCTCCAGCAAATATATAAACAAGGAACATTTTCAAAGTCTTCTCCTACTAATGGTTATTCATAACTGTTTTAGGGACCTGTTGTTTTACTTGACTGGCAGCACCGAAAAGAAAAAGATCCTGAATGTGGTCTTTCTATGCCATGATTTGCCTAACAGATGGACATAATTCAAAACCCATTTTCTGTTCCTGCCACAGCTGGTTTGACATCTGTGTAATGGAGCAGAAGAAATGGGGATTGATTTAGCTTGTGAGGTTAATGGTACTTGATTTTTCTTCCAGTGTCTCTGAGAAAGAAGGTGATGGACCAGGTCTTGCTGTAGGAGACAAACTGATTTCAAGGTTTTCATTGGCACAAATTAGGAAAATCAGGAAAAACATGCTTAAGCCTGACTTGAGAGAGGAAGATAGGTAAGGTGACACTGAATGCTGGGACCTGGAATCCCCAACATTGTCTAGGTGAACATCTCTCAGAGCAATCTCTTAATTTCCCTGTACCTCCATCTCCTCCAATGATCCATGGAAATTCACTCCTCATCACCCTCAAGGGAAGGTTCCAATTCACAGGTCATTGATATAATTTTATCAGTAGTTGGGCATGAGGATGACTTGGTCCTGTCTCACTACAGTAGGGTGTACAGTAGGCAAAGCCTGATGTTTTCCCATTCCCATCTTTTGGGTTAGTGCAAAAATATCTGAAGACAACATTTTCAAGATTAGGCCTTTCAGAGCAGCTCTAAGACACCTTGAAAGATCACCAAGGGTTTTCTTTTCACGCTCTGTGGGCATTTCAGCTTCTGAGGCTGGAAGTCCAGCATGTTTTGAGTTGTTCAGGAGTTATTTAAATTTTGTAAACACGATAAGCCTGGTTTTGAGAATGGGCTCAAAATGTCCCTCCAAAGATGTTGCATGACATACCCTGAATACTAACCAAGATGCTGGGACTGAGTCGCTCACCTCTGTGTAATCAGAGCCTCAACACACTGGTTCCAGCAGCCTCTTTGTGAAAACTGTAGCAGCACAGGTCCCTACATGTTTTTGCTTTCTGCAGCCAAACCCAATGCCAGGAATACAAAGGGAGGGTCTGCAGGTAACTGCTAAGGCCATCACATCCGTATTATCAGATTGTGAATGATGACAAAAAAAACATGTGTCGTGATGTTCAGCCATCTCTGCTCTGCTGCACTTTTGTGGTTGATGCCTGTTAGTGTATTCCTGCAGCACAAATGAGGTCTGTGATATAGGAGACCCTGCCTTTTTCTTCACCTGGCTCCTTACTCGTAGCTGGAAGTGCATATAGCCCCCTTGCCAGGCTTATATTTGCAACTGAGGAACTTCTGTTATCACCAAAGGTTTAGTTTTGACTGACAAGTGAGAAGAACCGTCCTCATGCGATGTGGCACAAATGCCTACAAACATATTTGGGTCCAGGCCCCTGAAGCCCCCTGTCTTCTGTGTACTTTTCCACATTTTCTTTAAGTTGTCCCCATGCACTTCTTCAAACACTATCACCACAGAGAAGGGCAAAGTTGTTCTTTCTAGCAATCTTGAAACATCTTTGGATCCAAAATTTCTGTGCTGGTACTTGTTGCCAGCTTTCACTATGGCACGCCAAGCACATTTCAGGGTGGCAGCTCTGGAAAAGCCAGGCAATAATTCCTTATCCTCTTGCCTTATTTCGGTCAAAAAGAATCAGTGGATATCTCACATTTATGTATTATTTATTTATTTATTTATTTATAATTAGAAAAAACCAAACAGCACAATGGAGGGAAAACATTTGAAATGCATTTCACAGAGATTTCCTTCCTTACCCTTGACTCCATCCTAGGAAAATGCTTGGCTGAGATGATGGAAATTAAAATGATGCGATTAAACGAGCATTATAGGAAAGGAAGCCATGAGTTGTTGCTAATGTCAAACAAACCAACCTGACCACTAGATAATATAAATATGATCTACATGATGATTAACACACATTTTCTGTCTATCTGGTCTAAACTTCAACAGCCCATGCAGGATATAAAACAAAGCAACATTTTCTGTTTATATGCAGCAAATGTTTGGCTTCCTCCCCTCTCCTCCCCTGATTAAAACACAGTATAAAATGTACTAAATGTTAATGTGTCCTAAGGGAAAAACCACCAACTCATTGTGGGAATTTATCTCACCTGACTTTAACGATGGGATTAATCTCAGATAAATGCAAATATTTTCAGTGTACTCTTCCCTCAGCTGAACAATCAAACTTTTATGACAGTAAATGGAGATCTAGCCAGTACTGGGAATCAAGACCAATACTAAATTAAGTAAATAAGGTAAAAAACAAAGATGATGTTAAGAATCTGTAACTTGGCTGAGTTGCCCCCTAAAACACCATTGGTTGTATGGATTTTGTACCATTGCCTTGAATGGAACTTAGAGTTCTGTCTCAAGTAAAGTGTGCACTTTGTAAACATAAAATACATTTTTAAAATCCCACTCTATATGTTTATGTTGCAAGTCAATGGAGAGAAGCAAGGACTTGCAGGATACGATTCATCTTACCTCAAGTAGACATTTCAAACAGACTAAATGGTCTCTGTGCTACATGTGGCCAATTCTCTCCTTTGACTGAAATTAGAGGTCAGGGCATCCACATGGGATGCTGACTTCTACACTGCAGACATCCGAACACAGGTGAGATGAATCCCACACAATGGCTTCAAGTTCTTCTGTAAATTTCATTGTGTACTTGCATTTCTTCCTGAAAACGGCTGCATTACTGGCATGGCTTGGCTACTGCTCTCTTCTCCACCTGAATTAGCAAAGAAAATCAGCAACCACAGTCTGAGGGTTGAAGCACCTCAGCATATATAATGCAGCATGAATTTATTAGACAACATCTCCAGGAACCTCCTCAGTTTGACTTGACAAATCTTTTTGACTTTCAACATTGACATTTCTAGGATTACATCTCCTTGACCTCATGATGCAAAAGAATTTGCCAGCTTCCTTTACTCATTCATCAGGGGGATTAATAAAGTAATGTTAACAATAGGCATTCCTGTGCAAATGTGTGTGTGTGTGTGTGTTTGTGTGTGTGCGTGTGGGTGTTTGTATGTGAAATACATAATGAGGTATTGAAAGACATGGTAGATGAAGAGGTCCTGCATGCCAGATTTGATTTTTTTTTTAGTTGTTTGAGGTTGGCAGTAATAATTACAGAAATCTTTGGTTTCAGCTTAGAGAAGGGGTATGAACAGGAAGGAAGGAAACAGAACGCTTATACTAAAAAGAAAGTGAACTTGTTTTATATAACATGATGTTAAGAACTACTGCCAGTTTTGTCGACAATGACTTGCAGTTATAACTTAATTTTTTTTCTTTTTTTTTAAGTTTTAGGCACCAAATACGAGTTTCTCAAATAGTACGAAGACTAAAGTCCTTTCAATTCTGGAAAAGACTTTTAGTGGCATTAGAGGTGTGAATGGGAACATATAGCAGAGTACCTGTGACAGCAAAATCTTGATCAGATGTCTCAGGAGATCCCTCATAGTCTTCTTTCACGCATTGAATTATAACATAATGGTTTTCCTTTCCTCCTGTCTCCTCCATTAGCAATTCCAAATGGACTCTGTAAGATATAATACTGGGAGTTTGATTCTTTTCCTGTGCTGGAAGCTGAATTTGTAGACCCTTAGCATTTCCTCAGCATTGGAAGGGAGAAAAAGGTGCTTTGGCCACGCAGTGCAACTACTGGAGCACTGAGATCCTGAGCACTGTGGCCCTTAAGGCCACCATTGAGGCCTCTGGACATTAAGGATCAGACTGTAGTGGCCTTAATTCTATAGATGGGCTCTGCCTCTTATCCTCCACAGGTGACACAGATATGTTGTTGATAAACTCAGCAGCCCCTGATTATTTTTTTCATGGAATTGCTTGCCTTTATTCCTTAGTTAAAAGGACACTGGGCAGTCAATGTTGAAAGCCCATTAGGACAGTGGTCATTCCAGAGGTCCTGCCATTTTAAGTCATGCCAAAAATGGTTAGTTAAAGAAAGAGATACCCCATCTTTCCTAGTTGAAGGTATTTCTTAATGTTGAATATCACCCAGTCAGGGATAAAGTAAATTTATTTTTTTTTTAAACCTCACAATGTATCAGTTCTGAATTTTATCATTTGAATGTGTAAAAGAAACATCATGGGCAGGAAAATGTGGTTGCTTTGCACTGGGGCTTGTGCAGAAATTATGGCCCATCTTCTTCATGAACGAGAGGGAGGCTGAGTGGCGTATCTGGCGTTCCCTTCTGATGTGCTAGGACTTTTTTGGTTCACTTACTGTTGAGGAAGAGGGCTTAGAAAAAAAAAAACATGCCTCACCTTCAGAAAGGGATCAGCATTCAATAGCAGCTTCTGGCCAGCCCGTGCTCTGCAATAATTGTCAGAGTCTAGAAAAATGAGAACAGGGAAAATGCAAACAGTGGCTCTCAGCCCCTGGCCGCAGTGGACAAAGCACAAGAGCCAGAATGTGCTGGGGGTTTGAACACAGTTCTTGAGCCAAACTCCAGCTTCCTCTCTCTCCAACACACTCTGGATTACTTCCTGATCCTCTGTGGGAAGCAGGGTCCCTTTCACAGTCCCTTCCTTCCTGCCCCTTCTTGCTCCATTTGCTTTGTCAGGGTGCTTTTCCTGGCTCTGACAATAGGGATGAGTGTGTCCTTAATCAAGCCCAAACCTGCCTGCTTGGATGAAAGCAGAGCATGATGAGCATGGCAAATCCTTTTCCTCAGACCATACTTCTCCTGATTTCCCAGAAGATACCCAGAGATGCTAGGTGTGAAAGATAAGCAAAAAGTTGACACTGGAAGCTTGCAGAGGAATTTTTCAGACAGAGTGCAAATCTGGTTCACATCAGTCCTCTAGCTTATTCATTCCCCTATCTACAACCAGATGTTCAATGCACAGTGCAAAGGCTGGTGAGTGACTCCACCTTCCTGGCTTACAGGAGCTGCTGTCTGCCCTGTGGCAGTGAGGGAAGTGCTATAGGTCAATGGGGAGGCAGCCAGAGTAATGGTGTTCTCAGGGACCCTTTGCAAAAGCTATCTTGGTCGGTGTATCATGTGCTTTAATCTACCATGAATCCCTGAAGAGTTCAGCTGCATTCCAGAAGGGCCATGTCCTTGAGGGAGAAAACATTTTGAGCACCGTGGCAATCTAATTAATTAGCAGGTTTGCAAGGAGATTGAAGAAAGCCTGACCATGACTGTCAAGCCAGTAAGTTTCAGGCTCAGGATAGACTGGCCCAGCAAGTTGGGACACAGCACCAAGTTATCTGAAGAAAGTTCAGCTATATGGACATAAAACATGTTGTGCCAGTTGTGCTCAGGGTTGGGAAATTGTACCTAGTTTATTTCCTACATCTGTAGGAGCCAAACATCTGTAGCTATTGGATTGTTCAGTGTGGAGTCATAAACCCTGCAACGTGTGGAAATGGGATGCTCCTAGGAAGCATCTATCACATGACCAGCTCTTTGGGTTGAGAAACTCCCTGATCATTGTTCAGAAGCAGATTTCTTCATTTTATTTTGAAGTTTTCTCTCCTGAAAGGCCTTTCAGAGACCTATCTGATCCCCTTACCTCCAATTCTTTTCTGTCCCCTCCTTAGCCCTATAACTGCCTTCCAAATTCAGGGCCTGTACTTCATGCTTCTCTATCTTCCCTTCTCCAGTGCACACCACCACTCTCCCAAATCCTTGTTGGGCACTCTTTTTTGAAAGCCCAACACTGCAGACTGGAGAGTGCAGAAAGGCCTGCAAACAGCCAATGTGCCAGGTGAGTGTAAACAAGATTTCTGCACACTATCCAATCCTTCCCTAGCATGGAAAGTCTGTCAGTCTGACCACTGGGATTGCAGGAATGCATAACAAGCTACCTGCTTCTAAAAAGCTCCTGAAATAGGGACTCACTATCTAAAATATGGAGCAGAAATAATGTTCCTAGGGATGGTCACTATTTCAGTGACCTTCTGGAGATGGTGTCTTATATCATGATACTGATTTACTGCCTCCCCATCTCTCTAGCCAGAAATGTACACTGTCAGCAGAGTGTCTTGGTCCAGGCCCAGGGCTCTGAAACCTTCAGTTCAGTCCTATGGGCTTGTCAGCAGCCATACATTGTGGCTATAGTGTATTCACTTAGCACAGTTCCATTGCTGGGGTAGCCAAATATGAAGAGAGTTTTCTCAAGGTAAGGTGGATGCATCAAGTCTTTCTGTGTTGTCCAAATTCCAGCAAATGAAAATCACAGATTCTCACTTGTGCCTCCATGTGGTGAATACAAAATAAAATGAAAGGTAACCCAGGAAATGAGAGATGCAAAGATTGTTTCCAGATAGACTGTGCTGTCATACAATGAGAAATAAAGTTAGTGGAAAAACTGATCATATTGAGCCTTTTATTTTTGTGTATAATAGCCTTGAAGAGACTAGAAGAAATAACACCGAAACATCACTGTGCCCTGTCCTCAGATGGTTTGGAAAGACTTTCATCTACCAGGGGCTCTTGCAGCTTTCACAATTCAGAATTCTGAAGCAATTCAGCCATGCAAATTTTGCATAGCCAAAGGCTTCTGCTTTCATAACCTCACTGCCTGTTGGCTTCCTAAAGTTGAAAGGATGAGAGCAGTTTGGGAGATTGCATGGTAGCAGATTGTCTAGAAAACCCAACTGAAGAACCTAGAAGGTTCTCATTGAATTGTAGGAAATGTGACAGTCCAGGAGGGCAGGTCCAAGATAGGTCTTGGGCATTGCTGTCATGGGTTTTCAACCTTCCCTCTGTGCATCTGCAAATTTCTTTTCCCACTTTGTCTCAACATGAAGGTCATCAGGTATACCAAAGTCCCATTAATGCAATTTTTGAAGCCTGGAGGAATGAGGAATATGGACATGTTCAATTAATTATTATATTTTGTTAATTATTACATTATTATTTTGGAGTTAATTATTATAACTTTGATTTCTGATTCTTTCACTATGTGCTTCTTAATAAGGAGCAGTTTCACCTAATGAAAGAAGTAGCCCCAATGTAAGTGGAGGAAGTCACACTGAGGTACAAGATAACGTGCTTTGAAAAAAAAAAAGGATTCCTTATTTGTTTTTGCAGAAATGGTGATGAACAAGGTAATTGTTACTGTGATTCAGTATAGCTCCCAAGATCACATCAGTTTCCACTGGCTGGGGATCTCTCCCTCAGTCTCAGACGTCATGTTGTTTAGGTGTTGATGCAATATCCTCTTCTAGGAGGCAAATGCTGGCAAGTGGCTGCATGTTCTCCCTGAATGCCTTGGAAATCTGATTCAGAATATGCTCCCTGGTTAATTGGAGAACTTCAAGGGTGGATTTAATTTCCCCTAGCACAGGTATCTATAAATCAAATGTGTAAGTCTCTCTTGAGGCATTTGGTAACAAAGGACAGAAGTAAGCAGCTCCAGAGGGGAACTGTCTTGATGATCTTGATGGTCTTGATGTCTAGACATCCTCTTAGAGTGAAATGGTCACCCCATGTGTAGGGTACCTTCTGTCCAGTGCAGATGGGTACTGACGTGCACACCTAAAGAGGAGTGCGAATCCCTCTCCTCGATTTCTACTCCTAACTTGCTCAGGTCTGTGTAAAAGAGGGTTTTTTTGGTGCCAAGTTTTCCTTCAGCTTAAATAAGTTTTGTCCTTAGTTGATGTGTAAGCACTGCCAGGAACACTGAGTCATGACAGTTCAGTCATTGGTAGATCAATAGCAAAGTCTGAGCTGGTGCCACCAGATGCTCTCAAGCTCACAATGCTCCTGAAATATGAGTGGACCGTGAACTGCCCAGTCAGCAGGATGCATGTAACTATCCTAGGTGTTTTTTAGTCCTTTCTGGTTGATCTCAGTGTCATAGAACCATCTTTGGAATATTTAATTTACTAGTACAGATGTAGTTTATGAACCTACTCATATTTCATAGTTGAATAAGCTAACATCTCATTCTGTTCATGAGATGCACAGTCTGGTCTCTTTGTACATCTTCCACTTTGAACTAACTTTGCTTGAATTTGTGTGACCGGGACTTAACTGCAGTTTAGATGATGTCTCAGCTGTTCTCTGTGCCACGATATGAACATTTCCCTATGTCTGTTGGAAATATCTTTCATGATATATATTATGGTTGCAGCTGTTCTTTTTAAGGTCACAGATAGACTGTTCTCAGATAGACTAACTCAGGTCCTTTTTCCTCTACCATTATCTTGAATCAATAAGCTTCCATCTTAGTCTCTAAATGCAGTGTCTTGCTCTTTGTTACTGGTAAAATTCATCTGTTTCTCTCAGCCTTCCTTCAAGGTCATCCAGCTCTTCCCTCTTCTCATGTATTCTGATCCTCCTCTGCACTAGCCATACAGTCACTCATGTTTGTGTCTTCAGCAGATCTCACGACCAGGTGCCTATTTTTTTCTGTCAAGTTCATTAAGGAAAATATTTAATAAGATTGGTCCCAGGACTGATTATTAAGGACCGTGATGGAGTTTCTCTGGATTTACTCACAAATAACAGACAGCAAATGTTGGCCCCAGATGGTATTTTGTTTGAAACAAAATAATGGCTTCCATCTGTCTTTCCAAACTGAGGTGTCTGGAGCACTTGCTGGTGGTCTGTGCAGGGCTGGCCCTTTGCAAAGTGCTAGTTCTTCCTTGTTTTTCTAGCTTTGAAATTCTGCTAAATTAAGCTAAATGTTTTCCTAATATTATTTTCACGTGTAAGAAACTGTGTGAGTTTCTGGTGGGGCTATATGTGATTGGAAGGGGAGCTCACCTGTGGGATATAGCTCAAGCAAATTAGGACCTATGGAATTCCTTAACTGTTTATCAATACAGAGTGTATTTTTTATGTCACAGTAGCACCAGATAGCCTATCTGTGGTCATATGCCTTTTTTGAACTAAGGCCTTGCATGGACTCCAGTTGAAGGCTGTCCTCATCTCAGAAAGATTACAAGCTGGGTTACCAAAGAGAAGAGAATGAGACAATAGGTGAACAAAGGAGGAGGATACATCTGAGGAGAACATATCCATCCATGCACATTTACTTTGTCATTATGAAAATTCCTGTCTCCTATGCAGCTGACATATTGCTATCATGCTATGCAGCTGCAGATTCTCCAAATGTGTCTGTCATGTCAGTAACAAGCTTTGGAGATTTCACAATGTTTGTGGTATTGTTGGTATGTCTTGAGGACTCAGTTTGCAAACATCCATGAATTCTTTCACTGGAGCCAATGCAGGCACCTGGTACTGAGAGGATAATAACCACTTGCCTGGAGTCAGTGTAAGCTCTTATAGTCAGAACTTGCAATGCCAGGTTTGAAAAACATCTGACAGAATGCAAAGAAAGCATGGAACTGAGTTTAGGACAGAAAACAAGCAGATTAAGTCCTCCATATCTTTTGGTTTTTTAATTGTAAGGTTGTGGACTAGGTGCTGAATTGTTACAGAACCTGTTACAATGTTTTTGTGAAAAGAAAAAGGGTCTTTGCCACCATCTGGTTTTTAAAGTTTTTAGAAATGCCTCTGCCTGAATTAAGGTGAAAACGAGACCATATATCAATGTCAGTAGTGTGGGTTTTATTTAATAGTAAATATGAGAGTGAGAAGAAGAAGGAAGAGGAAGTAGAAAAGAGGTGGGGGGACAGGAAAAAATGACAGAGACAGAATAAAGAAAATATTTTCTGATGGTTGTGTGCACTCTCAGCATCAGGACAGCCAACTTCTTGCTACATTATTGATTTCTTCTGTAGCATCAATGAGTATTCAGCTAATGGTTATGGATTTAAACTCAGCTTATTGCCATTACATTCAATGTGAAAAGAAAACATCACAGTGACAAGGAAAATATGCTTTTCTCATTGCTACTAACCATCCTTACAACTCCAATGTAGCATACAAAAGCCTATGATAAAGAAAATATATTTTTTACTACATGACAACCCAAAGCTGAAGATACAAAGAAAGCGGGGACAAGTTGCCAAAGAAGATGCCAATCATCTGAAGCTCTCAAGGGTTGTCAAAACTACAGCAAGTTGACTAACCTCCATCAGGGCCCTTCTGGACCTGCTGCAAAAGAGGGACAAAGAAATAAATTTGCAGATAGTGCTCCAAAATCAAAGCTCTAACATAAAACTGAGTGTCTGACTTCTACACAAACAGACCTAAAAGACAAAATTCATCTCATCTAACACAGGCATTTATGTGAAAGAGGTCTCCATGTGAGCAAGTCACCCCAGGCTGTCTTTATAGTCAGTGAAGAGAAACAGAGCATGGTTCTGACCTAATAGAAATGTCTACATGAGGCTGAGATGAATTGCACTTCAGAAGTGCCTGTTTTCCTCTCCTGACTCCAATGTCTGGGGAGTGTGGGGTCTGTGGCTCAGATGGAGATGTCTGCAGGCACAGAGCTGGAAAGCCAAGTAAGACAGATTTCACCATGATAAATTCCCCCTGAGTGACAGTGAAAGTGCTTGCCAGTGAAGCACACCATATCTTAGGTCTAATATTTTAGGAGTTTAAGTGCATTCTTTGCACTAAAAAGAAAAAAAATTGAGCAGAGTGGGAACAGCACACATTAAACCAAACTCACCATAACTCAGAGGCAAAGGAAGAAAAATTCTATCCTAGAGCTTAGAAACAGAAAGGACTTTGTGTTAACCCAGTCTTATCTTTTGGGGACAGTGACTGGAGAAATACCAGTATATTAAACCTGGAACAGACAATGAATTGGAGGAAAAGAAATGCCTCAATGAAATATTCTGGTCACGCAATGCCTTGTGATTATCCACTAACTTGGTACATTGCCAGTTGCATATTAGAAGGATAAAACTCTTCCCACTTGTTGCTTCCCCTTTGGACATTTTTAATCAGCTAATTTCTCCCAAGGCTACCCAGGCAGGCCAGAGTTCAATCCAAATTCCCATTAGAAATAGGAAAGACCTGTCTGATCGCTGAGTTTATCCAGCTGCATAGTTTGCAGTGAATAATGACTACTGGGGCTTTAGCAAACCGTGGAGGCAGTGGGGTAAGGGAGGGAAGTGACAGCTATGAATTATCACAGGCTTGCTGGGGTTATGGACACTTGTTATGGTATTTCCTATTGATGTGTATTTTCTGTATATGTTTATGCAAATATTGACAAGATTATGGCACTTTTCTGCTAGATTTCCCTGTTATTTTTTTTTCTCTTCATGTGACAAACCCATAGGAAGAGATTTTGGTTTTTTGGGGGATGGGACCAGGACAGGTGCAACCCTTTTTTAGGATAATTGCACTGTAACTGGGAAAGAACCAGATTTGTTTCTCCTTTGCATCTAGCGTGGGAGCTCTTGGCCAGTCATCCCAACCAAGACCCTCTGGAAGAGTCTGTCTTCCCAGAAACTCCAGAAGTATCCTTGGGCAGCTGCCTGCCTACCTCAAACAACCCAGTGGAACAGAATCAATCCCATACAAAAAGTTCATGTGAAAGGTGAAAGGTGTGTCATAGGGCTGCCCTGTGAACTTGTGCTGAAACTTCTGCATTGTGTAACCACCACCTGATCCTTCCTCTGTGTTGTCCTGCAGAATCGGGGTGATAGAGTCCTTCATATTCTGCAAGGTCTTGAGGCCACACTTCAGTGAAGATGATGAACTGTTGCAAGTTGTCACCACCATGGGCAGAAGGAACCTCTGCAATTTCAGAGCTTATATTTGTGGCCTCACTAAATCAGCCTATGTGAAACTGTAGAAAAGAATGTGGAAATTTAATATAAATTAAATTGAAGGCACCTGGAAACTGGTCAGCATAAAACTGATGGTGACCAGACTGCATTCCCCTTGGGAGCTGAAGAATGGAGGACAAGCATGGCAAAGTGACACGAGGAATATTCCCCTTCAAACTTTTTTTTTCTGTGCTATACTTGATAGTCTAGGAAGTATCAATTTTAAAAACATTCTTGTTGTGACATTGACTCTATTAAAAGTTTCAAAATGAGGCTAAATTAAAGTCTCAGAACTGCAAATGCAAGAACACTCTAAGTGCAAAGAGGAGCTGGCAAAGCTGAGTATAGACACAAAGTCAATTGTCTCAGAAAAAAGGCATCTGGTATAGAGGAGAAGAGAATTCTAAAACCAAATAATAGGTTTATGTAATTTCTCCTGTCATGTTGCAATTAAAGAGTGAAATATTGTGTGCAGCATGGGTGTTTTGTCCCTTTTAACAATCTGTGAGTGCTCATGGCTGGTTTTCATGTGTCATATATTCTATATTGCAGGGCATAGCTAAAGCTGCTTAGTGTAAACCAGTAATCCTGGCTTGTTGCTTGCAGTTAATCCTCTGGTGTCCTTTGGTTCTCAGGGTACTTGTGTGGTCTGTTCACATATTATTTCAAAGAAAAATAACATCAAGGGGACAGACCTGGGGCCTGTCTCTGCCAACCTTGCTTTGCCCTTGTTCCAACTAAGCTATGTGTTAGGATCAATGCCAATTTAATTGTTATATTTTTGAGCTTTTTTTTCCAGTAGGATTCTGAACAAAATTAAATAATTTGGGTTCATCAATTACACTTCAAAGGGGTTTTGTTTGTTTGTTAATTGATTTGTTTACTAGTCTTTTCCTGCAAAAGAAAATATTAAAGGAACAGAAGAGCATGTAAAAGGAAGAAATTGCTATTGGACTTGAATATTGGACTCTTCCAGCCACTGGAATAGTGGCTGATATTTCAAGCAAAGATAGAAAAACAAAATCATCCTTGAAGACCAAGCCCAGCTTTCAGAGTATTTATTGGATTTCCCCTCTAAACAGAAGGACTGACTTCAATGACATTCCTCCAGCCCTGATTTCTGTCAGCAAAGTTACATATGAAGTGCATTTGACAGAGGATATTTTGATGGGAAACCTGCCTCTCCACCCTCACCTCCCTCTATTGTGTTACACTCCAAGAAAATAGGGACATAAAAAAGACTCCATGATGACTTCTCCAAGAGCAGCTTAATGTGGCTCTGGAGGAGAGGCTCAGCTATGGGAGACCAAGTGTGTGGTGAGACTGCACCTTTAGTGACAAAAATAAGGAAAAAAAAAAAAAAAGAGAAACTTGGAAGAATTCTTCTGGGAGCCTTTCAGTTTTCATCAGTCAGCCTCTTCTGCACATTCTAATTCCTGGAGGACAAGTTTGCTTCTGGTGGAAGCAGGCTCAAGGCCATACATATCCACGCCATATTCGATTCCACCACTTATTCTTGTCATTTGGAGCAGTGGGAAATCATCAGCAAACCAATCGCTAAAATGGCAAGTCATCAATAGTTTTGGAAAGTGTAGAGGTCTGATAGCTGAAGTTTGAGGACAAGCCTGAGCAAGATAAAGTAAGCTGCAGATAACCTCCTTGCACCCATCTCTTGTGCCTCTTCAGCCAATGCCTCTGGCCATCATGTGTAAGATGTGATACCGATTGCAGGAACCCTTTTACTTACAATCCAGGGGCAGACCCTGGATTTGCAGATAAGGCAAAGGAAATTCAAGTGGGATATGATCAGCATTCAATAAATTAATCAGCTGTTGTTATTGACAGAAGTTGATGAACCCTCACCCTCACAAAGAGATATTGTGAGTCTCAGTTTCCCTGCAGGAGCTTCTAGATTGAAATTACACTTTCCACTCCCTAGAAATTGATTATTGACTAACAGCTTAATCTGAAATTAAGATTGTCAGCCCATGATTTTAACCCAGGTCTCTCTCATCACCCTACAGAAACAAGCTGGTGAAGTGCAATGGCCATGGGCACTGAGATATCCTCTTCTATGCAAATAATACAGATGTTTCCCATTTGCATCTTAAACTGGTCCAGAATGCTAATTCTTTGACGTACAGGAGTAGTGAGCCTCATCGTCTTCACTAAGCAATACCTTCTCCTCAGAGTTGCATGGGTAGAAAGCTGCATGGCAGAGTATATTGTCTTTGGCCAGAAGAACTCCAGAACGAACAATTTCCAACTCACAAAGATCTCATGGAATCCCTGTTTGGTGAGAGAAAAGAGATTTCCCTCCCTTTGTATATTAGAATTTAGTCCCCTTTAGGCACTAGAAGGGGCTCTAAGGTCTCCCCAGAGCCTTCTCTTCTCCAGGATGAACACTCTCAGCTCTCAGCCTGTCTCCAAAGCAGAGGTGCTATGGACCTCTGATTGATTCAGTTGCCTCCTCTTAACTTGCTCCAACAGAGGCTAAAGTCCTCCTTATGTTGGCATTACGAACATAAAAAGGACCCGTGTAATAGGTTGCCATCAAATTTCATCTAAGAAACTCCTGGTATGTCAGCAGCTACTGCCAAGGGACCATAATGCAGCTGGGTAAGATAATGAGGTGGTCAGATGGGTTACTTTTGAGATAGTAGATCTGGTGCACTTCGTTAACTGTTATCCTGATGTCTGCTTTGGTCTGCACAGAAACCTGATGGCATGAATATCCCTGCAGAAATTGAGGTGTGAGGTCACACGTGTCTTCCAGGTGTTCTGCTGTATGAAAAGAAACCTTGCAGTGGTGTGAGATGTTTATGAGGTGATATCTATACCTGGGAGACATGAAGAGAGGAAGAAAGCCAAAGTTCAAGTGCACTGCTAAGTAGCCTTAAAAAACTTGCCAAATGCATCTTAGAGACATTGAGTCACTGATACAACATTCCAAATTTCCATTGTATTTGCTACATGAGTTTCTAAAGTTCAGCGCTACCATCCTTCTGACATGGGTAATTTTTTTCATGGTGGTTGTGTCATGGTTGCCATAGTGGTATAAAGGAGATCCAAAAATGCAGTAGCCAAACTGCTGAAGGATCACCATGAGCAAGAAGCAGGAAAGGAGAGAGGAGAGGATGGAAATACATGTTATGTGCCTGTAGTCAGGAAACTGGCTTCCTTCTAAGAAAAAACACGACAGGAGGCATGGATATGGATCTACAGGGAAAAGAAAGGAAGGGAGAGGAACATCAGAGCATCACCAAGATAAAAAACCTACTAGCTGTGAGATGAGATAATACTGTCTGGGGAAATTCAGTTGTGATCAGCATCTGCTTTGTACTGAGTTTCACTTTCACCAGTATCTTCACTGGAGATGGATAGAAAAGTTGTAAGAGTGTGTGTGGGAGTCAGTGCTCCAGTCTGATGGGTGTCAGCCAGGTGGGTGAGGCCAGAGGTAGGGCTCAGATTTACAAGCCATTCCTGTTGCCTTGCAAAGGATGGACATCTGGGAGAAAGGTGGGAATGTCCTGCTTTGGCAGGGGAATAGATTCTCATCAGTACATAATTGCACTGAGGGTCAGGAGCTCCTGCTAGCTCTGACAGTCCCTAGCCATGGATGTATCAATAGAACAAAAATTTTCAAAGCTGGAAGCTTAAGATGTAGGCTGCCATGATGACATACCTTGAACTTCAAAGGAGCTAAATAACCAGAGGGTTTCATTTGTTTTGGCCTCCGCAATGAAATAGTAGAAACCAAGTCCCTCTCAGCATTCCCAATAATTTGTTTAGTTTTGTTTACCTTTTGTGCCTCAGTTTCGTCCAAGTAAAAGAGGATTCTGTTTGCCTTTCCCATAGGATCACAGTGAGGAGCTACATGTAAGATCTTCAGAAAGGGACAAGTGACATTCTTTACTCGGATTTATGGGGAAAAGGGAAATTTCTAGTTCAGGTAGTGTGGCGGGATGTTCCTCTCTGCCACAGAAGAGCTTATTCTATCAGCTGGTGTGATAAGTGAGGGCATCTCTACCCCCCACTGAATTTGCTAATTGGTGAGATGATGCAGGCCAGGTATCTGTCCAGTAGTGAGTTATTTCTGGCACCATGGAGGTGGCATTCCCAGCTGACAATAAACATCTTGCCTTGAGACCAGATTGAAGGGAGATAAGCCATGAATTTCTGACTGACAGACACTTCACCTTGCAAAATAAAAGCTACACAAAACTTTCACAAAGCAGAAATCTTCTGCACATTCCCTGGAAATGTGTGAGGATCTCTCATCAAGGTTTGGGATGCTGGCCTTTGAGTTACTCTCCGGGGAGGTGAGCGAAAGGACTCTATATGTATGCCATCATCAGTTCGGTGGTTACATTGACTCCTAATCTATACTGTTTCTTTGCTAGCTATAATGCAGGTACATTTATGTTGTGCACTGTTTTATGTAATCTAGTGGTAGTTCTTTGTTTAACCTGTGTAGTTAGTAACTCTGTTTAAGGCCATTTGTCTGTTAATCTCCTGTCTATTCAATAGACGCAATTGGCCATTTTTAAGAACTTGTGAGCCAGGGTGGTTTAGGTGTGGGTCGCCTGAATTTAAGATGCTGCCAAAAATCTGAACCTGACACAGGGCATCTCTAACACTTTCACTCAATCCATAACAGGTAGTGGTGAGTTAAAGCTCATGGCTGCAAAGAGAAGCAGCCTTGTCTTGAATGATGCAACTTATGGTGAGAAAGAGCTTCCTTAGGGATGGCCCATGTGGCACAGTGGCAGTGGAGAAGGTGTTGCATTACTGCAGTACCCATTTGTGGCTTAAAACACATTATTCGAGTTACCACACTTGACTTCATAGCTTGGACAGGTGAAAAGTGACATGGGTACTTTAGAAAGATAATCAGGTTTGCTGTTGTAAACTCAGGGTGAAGTTTAGTAGAGGGAGACCAATATTGAGACAGGCATGGCCACTATCAACTGGCAGTATGTTTTGTGACCCATTTGGACGATTTACTTGATGACAGAGCCTGTGGAATTAATCAAACCAGAAAAGCTTCTTCAAACACATGGTGATTTCCTCCTGGTTGGGCAGAAAACAGTGATATATGGGCCTCAAAACAACAAAGTTTTAAGGAAGATGAGGTTTAAAGCTGAGTCAAAAATGAAATGAGTGTGATATACCTCTTAAAAAGCTGCATCCAACTCTTGGATCTGGACACAATAGGCTTCTGGAAGTGATTAACAATTTTTAAGGCTAACCTATGGCTTTTGCTCTATTAAGAGACTTTTCCAACAGTTGAAGAAGCAGCACTTTTACTGTCTGTCAGCTTGAGGAGCTCTGTGTTTCATCTGCCTTTGACCATAGGGAAAAAATGAGGGCATAGCAAGACAGTAGCTGTGCTCTGTCCACTAGGGCTGCTGAGCTCCAGCTAGCCTGACAAAATGCTGTAGAGCTTTCTCCCTTGGTAATGTATGGCTTTTCTTACTGAGCAGTGGAGAAGAATGGCTTTTTCTCTGACTTTTGCCTCTCCATAAAGTAATTTTCTCAGTGGGTAAAAAATCACAAATAATCACTCTGGCCCCAGAATCGGCCATCAGGTTAGGGATTAATGAGAAATACCCTTGCAGATGGATGGCTGAGGAATAACCCAGTTAACGAAAGTTTGCTCTTCAGTTCAAGAACTGAAGTTGTTTGGTGTTTGATTAGGTTAAAATCTTTCTCTGCTTGCTTGTAAATCTTTATGGGATTGTATTTGATGGAAAGGTGGAAGGTGATGCCCACAAAAACACATTCAGCATATGTGCAATAGAAGCTTTAGCTGACAGTGGTGTCCCCTTAGCAGAACTATCTTAAAACCATGCAAGAATGAAGACTATTTAAGTAAAAGTCATCACTGCTTCTGGTCCACTCTGTCCCAACAGCAAATTGTTCCCCACAGCTTTCCCTTGACATGAAGGAGCTCTTCCCACATTAGAAAACGTGGTTGTCTAAAGCAGGAGAGAGGCTATGCCATGTCCTCTTTGGTCTCATGTTGTGTGACATGGATTGTTGTGATGAGAGGCTGATTGCCTTCTCCCTCTCCCTTCCCTTCTGCCTTGTGTTCCTGTATCGTGGAATTCCTTGGTTAGCCCATGTTCAGCATGTGAGACAAAAATGTCTCAGGCTGGAGGTTGGGAGACATGATGGGCCCAGATCTTCTTGGCTGCAGGTGAGGATACCCTCTAGGCAGCACACCAGTGTCACCATCCCTCATGTTACCTGCATCTGCAGTGCTCTGTACAAGAGCTGGATACCTCTGGGCTCAGCTTTTCTGTGATTTCAGCCTCAATCAAATGGCACAGTGTTGAGTGTTCAGATACCTTTGGGGGAAGGGAGAACAGGATTCTGTCTGCTGTTACTTTCAGCCCTCAGAGAAAGCTCTGGGTTATCATGGGAGGCCAAATTTTGTTCAACTCACAAGTGGAAGAATTTGGCAGCCTTTTCCTTTACTCTTCCCTTACTTCCTCTTCCTACTTCCTATCTGATGACAGATACTCGTCTTCATCACAAAGATACTGTCTTGGTCTGGCAGCCCCTGCTCAGGGAAATCCTTGTGGATCTGGGAAAAATGGGGCTAAAGGAGGTGAGGTAGTATAGGAAATGGTTCAAAAAGGCTTTAGTGAAAGTGGTTTGGGTCAGAAAAGCACTGAAGCCTCCTGCATATTTATGTGAACCTTCCTGCCTTGAGAAATGAGTATGAGGCTTCTGGAGTACACCAACTGCATGGTTCACTTGGACTGGCTTTTTGTAAGTTTTTGGGTAAACAGACAAAGGCTGTCCTGGGTTGATGGTGCCTCCTATCCCAATCGTGCAGCTTTATCTCTATGTACTGCACTGTTATGTCTAACTGCTGCCCGCCCCCCCCCCCCTCGGTGGGGTGTTTTGCCGTGGTGGGGCTACTGGCTCTTTGGCTTTGGTTGCTAGCTCGGCTTGGCTGCAGGCTTTGCTTTGCTTTGCTTTACTGCTAGCTTTGCTTTACTTTGCTGCTGGCTTTGTTTTTTGTTTTTTGTTTTTCTTTTCTTTTGCTTTTGTTTATTTCCCCTTTGCTGGTTTTTGCTGCTTTCGTTTTTTTCCCTTTTTTTTTCTCCCTTTCCCCCCTCCCCCCGCCGAAGATCATTGGACCGGCTCCAGACCTGACCTGGGAATATCTGGGGGTCCTTGACACCTGAAAACAGAAGCTCTGCGTCCTCTGCGCCCTCCCCTCACAGCAACTGCTTGAGTATTTTTCTTTTCCCTTGTGTTGGGGAGTGTCTTTGTTTATTTGTCAATAAATAGGTTTTTTCCACTTCTCCTCCAAGGAATTCCTTCTCAAACCCAGAGCTGGGGGGGGAAGGGGTGGTGGAGGTTTGTTTTCTGGGGGGCTCCTTCTGGAGACCTTCCCCTAATTTGTCCTAAACCAGGACAGTATACTTTGTGCAGGCGTCAAGAGCAACCTTGGCTTGTCCAAACTAGGCTGGCACACTGCTCACTCTGCTGCCAGTGGATTCCAAAGACCATAGGATGGGACAGATGTGACTATATCCTTCTCAATGAGACTTGATGGGCTCAGTCCTGGCAAAAAGGGGGCACAGGATAGGCGCAAGCAAAACCCACTCTGCAACCTTATATAGGGGCACCTCTGTGTCCAACAAGGAGATGGTCAGCAGATGGAATAGTGGGCTGGGGGCTGAATTTGAGACCTGGGGTCAAGCATGGGTGGGAAACACCGATGCAAGGCTCCTCATTTTTGGGAACTGTAATGGTGAAAATCCTATCACAAAGATTGCGTCAGTTTTAATTTCTTCCTTTCCTTCTTTTTTAATGTTAGAGATCCATTTGGACTGCACATCTGACTTCACTCCCATACAGGGATTGGATATATGACATCCCACTTACATCTGGCTCAAAATAGGTCACAAGCATTTGGGCGATGGAAAACATTTAGCAGAGGACTTCTAGCAGCCTTCCAGTACATAAAGGGGCTCCAAGAGAGACAGAGAGGGACTTTGGTCCTTCAGGGATAGAATAAGAGGAAATGGCTTCTCACTGACAGAGAGCAGGGTTAGATGGGATAAGGGAAAGAAATTTTTGACTGTGAGAGTGGTCAGGCCCTGCACAAGTTGCCCAGAGAATCTGTGGCTGCCCCATTCCTGGAATTGTTCAAGGCCAGGTTGGATGTGGTTTGGAACAACCTTGTCTAGTGGAAAGTGTCCCTGCCCATGGCATAGGAGTGGAATGGGAACCATTCTATTATTCTGCAATTCAATGCTCTAGTCCTTCCCTGGTCTAAGGTGTGCTCAAAGAATAGGTATAAGTACATTTCTGTCTTGAATTGATGCATTATGTACAATATCTTTTGGTAGATGTGAGTGGGGAGCTTAGTTGATGTACTTTCCTTCTTATTTCCTTTGCAACGTTTCCCTCTCTTTCCACTCCGAGGTGCTCTTTGCAATCAGATCCACCCAGGTCAAGCAAAAGTCAACCAGCAAGATGACAGCAGATGAAACCATGCATCCTGTCAGTCTAGCCTAAACCTACACACATCTGCTATGATAAAGCCACTCCAGGTCATTGTGGAGATTTACTTAAAAAATGAGAAGAAGGGATGAAATCACCCTCTAACTCTTCAGGTTTCCCAAACACATAGCAAGAAGAGAGATGGGATTTTGGGGTGTGTGTCTGTTTAGATGGCATTTTGAAAATAATTTTTCCCCTTACTGTAACAATTAAAATGCCAGAATAAAGATGTAAAAAAAACCCCAAAAATAAAAACCCAAGCAAACCAAACCCCAAAACAACTAAAATCACTGGTTTCAAGGTGGGTTAACAATGTGAAAAGCTCATGCCAGAACATGTGTTATTAGCAATAAAAAAGTTCTTTATTTGTCTGTCTGGGGAATTTCTTTCACACTCACTTTAAAAAAAAAACTATCTTTATTTGTTTCCTTTCTATCACACACACAACCAGATCAGTTAAATAAAACAGAGTTTTATATTCACTCCAGGCAAGGATCCTTGCCAAAATCTGTGCCTCCTTTTTCTCCCCCCACTCATGTTCTTATATACAGACCAGTGATGAAAACACAAAAAAAATCTGAAGCCTATGAGGTGACAGATGAGCAAGATGTAGAGGAAAATTATCCAAATGGTGCTGTGAAGGAATGGCTTTTACTGGCAGAAGGAAACATATTTCTGCAAAGGTTAGAGTAATTTTTCTGTTTCTGTTGGATTTTTCCAAGGCTGGAAATTTTAATTTCATGAGGAGACTAAGATCCTGCATTTTAGGTGTTCCAGACAATTCTTTCCCTTGATTTGTTGCTTTGTTTGTTTAGCTTTTTATCAACAGTGAGGATTTGTGGTTCAGCTTATTTTATGTGCAGAAATCTCATTTGTGTGACTGTGATTGCCAGACATGTGATAGACACTGACACCACTCAGAGCAGAGTGAGGAGAATGTTGGCTGCAAATTGTACTGGGAGCTTTGCTTCCAAGGGGAACCTTGCAAGCCTGCTGGTGTTAAACCTACCTAGATAGGTAGGTTTTTCCCAATATCCAACCTAGACCACCTCTGGCACAACTTGAGACTATTTTCTTTTGTCTTGACACTTGTTACTTGAGAGAAGAGACCAGCCCTCACCTGGCTTCACCTTCCTGTCAGGGAGTTGTAGATAGCAAGAATGTCCTGCCTGAGCCTCCTTTTCTCCAGGCTGAGCCCCTCAGCTCTCCCACCTCTCATCACCAGTGCCAGCAAAGGGGTGCAGTCATTCAAATCACTTATCTCATCCTGCTGGCCACACCACTGCTGACACAAGGATACTACTGGCCTTCTTGCACCCCATGGCACACCTGAGCTCATGTTCAGCTGGTGTGGATCAGTAGCCCCAGGTCCTTTCCCACCCTGTAGCTTTCCAACCACTCTGCACCAAGGCTGGAGAGCTGTGTGGGGTTGTGACTCGGTCAGGAACCAACACTTGGCCTTGTTGAACCTCACACCACTGGCCTTGGCCCATGGATCCAGCCTGCATAGATCCTTCTGTTGAGCCTTCCTGCCCTCCAGCACATCAACACTCCCACTTAACTTGGTGTCATCTGTGAACTTACTGAGGGTGCACTTGATCCCCTTGTCTAAATCATCAATAAATATATTACACAAGACAGGCCTCAATACTGAGCCCCAGGGAACCCCACAAGTGACTGGCCACCAACTGGATTTAGCCCCATTCCCCACCATTCTCTGGACCCAACCATCCAGCCAGCTTTTACCCAGAAAACATTGTACCTGTCAGAGCCACGAGCAGACAATTTCTCCAGGAGAATGCTGTAGGAGACAATGCTTTACTGAGTCTGTGTAGACAACACCCACAGCCTTTCCCTCATCTACCAAGCAGGTCTTGTTGCCAAGACAGCCATCAGGTTGGTAAAGCAAGACCTGCCTTTCACAAACGCATGCTGGCTGGGCCTGGTTCCCTGGTTGTTCTGCATGTGCCACGTGGTGGCAGTCAAGATGATTTGCTCAATCCCCTTCCCTGGCACAAAAGTCAGGCTGACAGTCCTGCAGTTCCCTGGAGAGAAACGGACTAGATGTTTACATGTATATTTATGTATGTAATAAATATCTGCACTGTGTATGTGCACATGCAGGATGTGGGAACATGAAATTGCAACAGTCTCTATCAGGCTATCAGGTTCAGCAGCTCTTACCCTCATTTGATATTGCAATGCTATGGTTAAACCAAGACTTAAAACGAGTGACTTGCAAGAGCAAAGTACCATGCTGGATGAACTGTTATCTGCTAAATATTCTTGCCTAAATGAAAGTTAGGGACAAATGAAAGAAAAGGCACCTAAACCTGTGCATCCCACCTCAGATCTGATATTGTGCTTTATAACATCTGTGGAACTGGCATTGAGTCACTGGAAGACATTGAGTTCAACAGGCTTCAGATCAGCCCAGGATTGCAAAATGTCCTTGTGGATGTATCCTAAGAGGGGCTTCTGGCCAATGCAGCAGTAGAAGAAATACAGATATTTTCACAGAATCACAGAATTTACTAGGTTGGAAAAGACCTTTGAGATCATCCAGTCCAACCTAGACCACACCACCTCATCAACTAAACCATGGCACCAAATGCCACATCCAACCTTTTTTAAAATACCTCCAGGGATGGTGACTCCCCCACCCCCATGAGCAGCTGATTCCGTTGCCCAGTCAGTCTCTCTGTGAAGAACTTTTTTCTAATGTCAAGCCTAAACCTCCCCATTGTGCAGCTTGAGACTGTGTCCTCTTGTCCTGTCACTGGCTGCCTGTGAGACTGCTCCCCACATGACTACAACCTCTTTCAGGGAGTTGTAGAGAGTGATAAGGTCACCCCTGAGCCTCCTTTTCTTCAGTCTCAGACCCTCAGGTCCTTCAGCTGTTCCTCATAGGGCTTGTGTTCTAGATCCATCACCAGTCTTGTTGCTCTTCTCTGGATGCATTTGAGAATCTCAATGCCCTTCCTAAACTGAGGGTTTAGGACACAGTACTCAAGGTAGGGTCCAACCAGTGCTGAGTACAGGTGAAGAATCCCCCGGTCCTGCTGGCCACACTATTCCTGGTATAGGCCAGGATGCTACTGGCCTCCTTGGCCATGTGGGCATACAGCTGGCTCATGTTCAGCCTGCCATTGATCAGCACCCCCAGGTCCCTTTCTGCCTGACCACTGTCCGGACACTGTCTCCAGCCTGTAGTGCTGCAGGGGGTTGTGGCCAAAGTGCTGGACTCAGCACTTGGTCTTGTTAAACCTCATAATGTTGGATTCAGCCAATCTATCCGATCTGTTCAGGTCCCTCTGCAGAGTCCTCCTACCCTCCATCAGATTCACATTCATTCCCATCTTGGTGTCATCTGCAAATTTGTTGATGGTGGACTCAATACCCTCATCTATGTCATCCATAAAGATATTGAACAGAACAGGCCTCAGCACAGATCCCTGAGGGGCACCACCAGTGCCTGGCCACCAGCTGGGTGCAGCACTGTCCATCATCACTCTCTGGGCCCGGCCATCCAGCCAGTTCTTAACCCAGCAAAGAGTGCTCCTGTCTAAGCCGTGGACTGACAGCTTTTCCAGGAGTATACAGTGGGAGACAGTGTCAAGGGCTTTGTTGAAGTCCAGGTAGACAACATCCAGAGCCTTCCCCTCATCCACCAGGTGGGTCACCTTGTCATAAAAGGAGATCAGGTTGGTCAGGCAGGACTTGTCCCTCTTAATTCTGTAATGGCTGGGTCTGATCCCTCGGCCATCCTGTAGGTTCTGTGTGATGACCTGTTCCATAATCTTGCCGGGCACCGAGATCAGGCTGACAGGCCTGTAGTTTTCCCAGATTCTCCTTCTGGCCCTTCTTGTGGATAGGCATCCAGCTTCCAGTCATCTGGGGCATCCCCAGGATAAGTGATGGAGAGGGGCTTCACGAGCTAATCTGCTAGCTCCCTCATCATCCTATGATGGATCCCACCTTGTCCCATAGACTTGTGAGCATCTAAGTGGCTCACCTGGTCTCTGACTGCTTCTTCCAGAATAATGCTATTCTGCTCCCTGTACTCATCTACCAGCTCCGGAGGCTAGTTGTCCTGAGGATAACCCGTCTTAATATTGAAAGCTGAAGCAAAGAAGGAGTTAAGTACCTCTGCCTTTTCCTTCTCTTTAGTTACTATATTCCCCCTACATCCAATAAAGAATGGAGGTTGTTCTTACCCCCTCCTTTTGCCATTTATGTATTTACAATTTTTTTATTATTTTTTAAATTATTATCCTTCACAGAAGTGGTCAGATTAAGTTCTAATTGGGCTTTTGCCTCTCTCTTTTTTTTCCTACATGACATAGCAACATCCTTAAACAATTCCTGAGTTACCTGCCCCCCATTTCCAAAGGTACACCCTTTTCTTTTCCCTTCATTCCTTCAAAATCTCCTTGCCCATCCTGGCAAGGCTGGTTGTCTTCCCTGCCGGCTCATCTTTCAGCACATAAAGACAGTCTGCTGCTGTGTCTTCAAGATTTCTCTATTAAAATATGTCCATCCTTCCTTGACCCCTTCATTTTAAGGGATGTTTCCCAAGGCACTCTCTGAGTCAGTCTCTTGAATAGGCCAACGTCTGCCCTCCAGAAGTCCAGAGTGAAAGTTTTGTTGATGGCCCTCCTTGCTTCACTGAATATTGAGAACTCTATTATTTCATGATCACAGGAATGCCAGATCCTGTCATAGCACATGGGACTGACATATCAGCAGCAGAGTCAGTTCATGTTGCAGCAAACAGCTTTACAAAAGTGGACAGGACATGCTGAAGCTTAAATTATCAGTTGCCAAGTACTTGGACTAAAGGAATGACCAAAGTTCCAAAACTGATGGTTTGTGGCCTATTTCTAGTCTCCTTTTGAGATTGTAGTCACAAAAGAAAATTACACTTAAATGGCAGGAAGTATAAAAAGAGCCTGGAAGTTGAACAACTTAAATCAAAACTCAGGAGAGAGTAAGAGGGGGATTGTTGATTGTGAACAAGGGTTTGGAGGAGAAGCATTTGAGCCTGGTGCCACTTGGCGAACACCCAAGCTCTGTCCCAAAGCTGTAGATAAGAGCAAAAGGAAAGATATGAAGGCAGACCATCTCAGACAAAGAAGAATCACAACACTGCTGTATTTGCAAGGCATGGGAAGAATGAAACGTTGGAAGAGGCAACACTAAACTTCTTGACCTCTGCTCAGCTGACTCAGAGGGAATGTGAAACACCCAGAGGAATTGTGTTTGTGATCTTAGAACGCACAGAGAGTTTTACTGCAGAAAACTGGAAAAAGTTGGAAGAGCTTGCAGTTTAAATTCATCTTTGTTAAGCCCCAGTAGGATTAAAGGGCAGCACAGGCCAGTGTGGGGCCTGAAAGAAAAGCGAAGATTAACATGGAAGAATAATTTGGAGGTCTCTGAAAAGAAGCAGAAGCAAATTCAAAAGATAATTCAAAAAACAAGTAAAGAGATTCACCAGAGAAAGCATAGAAACACATGAAGAAGAAAATAATAATGTGTTACACATTCCACTAAGAAAAACGCATGTTTAAGAATATCTTAAGACGAGTGAAGGCAGATGAATATTACCTCTTAATGTGGAGGGAACCTGAACTGGCTTTGAGGATCTCCTTGCAAATCTCTGAGATTTCAAAGGAAAGACTGAGGAATGGTACTCCTAGAGAGTCACGTGCTGATGATACCCCAGAAAGTTTGTTTTTCAGGATCTTAAATCTGGAAAGCCCCATGTATAGGCTTTTTTGTACAGGCAGTTAAATATCAGCAGGTGATGCACCAAAACCTCTGAATATCCCTCAGCAGTACCAAAGCCTCTCAGTATCTCTGAGGTCTGGACCCTAATTCCTGAAGAAGTTAATTAAGAAGCTGTGGCACTCCAGTGCTTCTCTTCACAAAGCCTTTCCTGGCCAAGAGGACACCACTTTATTTATGCCTACACAATTCCTCAAACATGACTTCATGTCAAAGCTTATTTGTCAGGAAGGGATTGTCTAGGCCTTAGTGAGGCACTTCTGAACTTGTGATCCCAGATATATTTGTTTCAGGACAGATTTTGATTGTCTGAAGAACTGTGGTTTCAACAGAAGTAGAATGAGCCTTGTGGTACTTTCTTTCAAATTTGTCATTTGTCAAGAAAATTAGAAAATGAGGAGAAAGAGGAGTAAAGAACAGAAAGAGAGGAGAAAATATTTCTTTTTTAGAAAATATTATTCAGTTATTTACTTTTGAGAGGTATTCACTGTTATGGGATGTGACTCAAAGTGGACAAGAAAGGCTGCTTATCTCTGGTTCAGCTTTGTTCCTTTCTGTCTGAGAAATAGGAAAACTGATGGAGAATGGAGAAATGACTTTAAGCTTTGCAGCTTTTCTTTCTTAAACATTAAATTTTTAGGATCATAACTAGAATTAGTGTTAGGTAGATGAGCAGATCAATGATTTAAATCTCTCACTACAAAGTAATTTCTTCATAAACTGGTTTTGATTTTTTTTCAGACCTACAGGGCATTTCTTCAAGCCTCAGGAGTAGGACTTCTCCCAGCAGATTTCACTCATATAGTAGGCAAACCCACATCAGATAAAAATAATCCCAATGCAGATGCATTGTCCTTTTTAGACCTGTATAATTCAGGTGATGTTGATACCTGAATTCTAGGTTGAAGTTAGTGGAGAATTTATGCTTGTGATGATGAAAAAGCAAGAAAAAAGGGAACTATCTTACAACAAGAAACTTAAATATTCATTCTGTTTAGCCATTAAGTGACAAATTGACTTGATTACCATATAAAGTATCTTGTAGAAGGGAATGCAAATTATCAGGGGCTCTCATGCAATGGAGAAAGAGCAAACCTAATGTAAGCAGATGTCTCATAAAGAAGACACAACAAATTCATATTATAAAAGCATGGCAGTGTGGAAGTGTGTACAGTTAATGCTGGGAACAGAAACAAAAGGAAGTGGAAGATACCTCTTGAGTCTTTGAATATAGGCAGGTTTCTTTATTCAGGAAGAGCTGCAGTCAAACACAGATTACTCAGTTCAATATACAGGGTAACATTAAACAGCCTGCAAGATGAGCTAATAACCACTCCTGGAGTTACACCATAATCTAAAACTCTTTATTAATCTGAACCTGGTCTGTCTTCAGCCTCTTTGGCATGATTCTGGTTTCAGATATTAGTCCAAAGCATGTGGATTTCATTACAATTGCCAAAAGCATGTCCAGAACCAGAGATAGAGGCTTCAAACAGCATCATACAACAGAAAGACTTTTTCCCCTCCCCCAAATCTGCAAAGCACAGTACTCAGTCTGGGAAATTATTTTTCCTGTTTTCAGCAAATCTTTCATGTGTGAATGTAATGATGTTCTACAGTGTTTCTGAAGCACAGGATAAACAAGGGGAGAGATGTCCTGAAATTCCATCCTGCATTTAAGGAGAAAACATGCCTTGATTTCTGGGGAAAGGAGTCTTAAATGGGAAGCAAGGAGAGATTTACAAGATTTTCTGTCAATAAAAGTGTCTTCTGTACTGTCATCAATGAAATATATTGTGGGAATCACTCATCGCTCAAATGGAAATGCATGTTCAAGCAGTCAAAATGCCAGAGGTGCAAAATCACAGTCTGTACTTGGTTGATGTTCTGTAGAAACCAGAGGACAAAGGAAAAGAAAGATGTGTCTTGTCCCAGAAACACCTCATGAATCTTGTGTTTATTTCATAACTTCTTAGGGTGGGATCATGTTTTTTTGGATAGCTGTGCTATGTAGTACTGGCAGGTGATGACACAAGCACCTTGACATACAGGAGGAAGGAGAAGTGGAAGGAAAATACATGGTGTCCTTGGATACAAAACATAGTCTTTTGATTCAAATCTCAGAAAGCTGTAAGACGCTGGTCCTTAATGTACAGGAATTATATAACAGTTATTTCTTGATGTTAAGAGAATATATTATCTGTAAAGATGGTGTGGACTAGGAGTGGAGAAAGGAGAGGTATCTTTGCGAAGGTTAAGAAATGTGGAGGCCCTCATTGCTTTAGAGTTCAGTGCACTGCTTCCTGTCAATTCAGAGACACCGATGAAGTAACAATGCTTGGCTGTATGTGATGTTTTGCTTTACAAAAACAGAGGCAAAGGGCTGCAAAGTGAATTTTTCCTGCTCTGGTTGGAGTGAAATGGGGGACATGATTCCAAGATGGGTTATTTAACACCTTATGAAAACAAGGTTGCCAGAAAGTCTTCTGATGTACATATGCAGAATCATCTTGAGGTTTTGGAACTCCAAGACTTGCAGGATAAAATTCAGTCCCCACCTCCATCTATTGTCATGATGTTGCTTTAATATCTTAATGAACACTTGTAGGACACCAGATGCAGATGGATTGAGGAAGACTTAGAAACCCCTGTCATTTTCTTCAAAATCCAGCCAGCTGACCCCATCCTTTGAAGTGAAGGGAACCACTTTTACTCTGTCAGGCAGGCAACAAGAAAACAAGGTAGCAAAAGAGAATAGCTCCATCTACCCTTTGGCAGAATCACTAGTTAAAGCCACTTCCAAAGGTGGATATGATATGGTCTTTGATATGGCCTTTTCTACTCAGAGTTTTCCATTCAGGGAGGCTTCAACCTCAACCATTTCTAATAGAGCATTACAGATCTATTTGAAAGGGCTTTGTAGATATTTTTTGAGTTAAAGCTTCATAAAATATCCAGGGCATCTGAGGCACTCATTATTGGTCATTAACACTATTGAGCACCCCTAACCCCAAGAGAAAGCAGGAGGAAAACACTGTTCAGAACTTTGGAAAAGCCCACTTTTAAAGTAATTTTCCTGTGCTGGAGCTATAAATACACACACACACACACACACACACACACACACACACACACACGCACACACACACACGTGTTCCTATCCTGAGGCCCTGCAAGGTAGTCTTTCCCCTGCTGGAAAAGTGCTGTAGGTGTTGAACAGTTTTGGCAGAGCCTGGGTTCATGTAGCTGGGTCGGTAGATAGCTGGCTCTCAACCAGAAAACACAAAGTGGATGTAAATGGTAATTTCTGTAGCCAAGGCAATTTTCAGATGAGGTGAAGAAAAAGGAGTGAATACCAGAGTGAGGTATAGCGTTGGCTGAAATGGAGTATAAGGTCACATAACTTACATTTAAACTTAAAACTCACCTTCGTTTGCCAGTGATTCCTCATGATCTTTTCAAGCCTCCCCTGTCATGCTGGAAGCTTTTAAAGGGGTATCTTTCACTTTGCAGTGGCCACAGTGGTTTCGGTTTGTGTCATCTGCTTTCCTTGCGTAAGATCTTGCGTTTTGACATATTGTTTTAATACAATAGATTTTATGACACCTTTGCTGGTGGGTCAAGGGCCACATTCCTTCCATCTATCCTGCATGCAATTTTCATTCTCTTGTCTTCAGTGCATTATAGAAACCAATCTTCCTTCCTTCTCTTTTTTTCTCTCTTTGCTCACTCGCTCGCTCACTCACTCACTCGCCCACCCGCCTGCCGCCATCACCTCCCCATCACTGCCCTCCCCCGTCAAGATATTGTGGGTTGCTACCTCAATCCTTTTCAGCTGAGAAAGGTTTGAGGTAATGACCTGAAACTTCCTGGAAAAGATCCCAAAAAGCCCCAGATGAAAACCACATGCAACATATTAGAGACCCTCATGGCATAAAGAAACATTACTTCAAGTAACAAGAAGTACACGGATCACCTACTTATGTACCAGCTGGTAAGAGGCATGTATGATCCGTCATGAACATGAACCAGGTGGGAGAATTAGCTGATTGGCTAAGTTATGGCAAGAAAGGTGAAAAAATAAATTTATTGTCTTTTAGGAAACAGTTTCCTTAATCACTGTTCTTGAAGTTGCATTAGAGATCTGACTCTTTGCGGTAGCAAAAACCTGGAAGAAATCCACAGAATCTGCATGATGCCAAATGCTATTGGGTTATGAACCCACAGAGCCCCACAGATGCTTGCTTGATGATGTAGTATCAAGGTGAAAAAGCCAGAGAACTTTTTATCGTTACCACAGGGAGAAAAGAGTTCTCTTTTTCTCTGTCCCCATTTAAAATATTGTCCTTTTTTATCAGTAATGAGAAAATGCATCACCTCCCCCTCCACCCCTCAGCAATCCTATATAGGTCTACAGACACAAGCAAGAAAGAGGGGATCACAATAAAACAGTCATTTTGGCCCACCTCCAGGAAGATACTTCAGCTTTTGTTTTCCACTGAAGTTGAATGCACTTATGGAAGTGGAGTTAACATTGAGTTGCTCTGTGCCTTTCGTGTTGCAGAGCCATCTCATAATCTGATACAAGTTTCACCGTGCAGTAACATGGGAACATGACTTGTGCTTTTTTGGAGTATTGTTTTATTAAATCCAGATGATGCAATTCAGCCCAGAGCCCAGTGCTATTCATTCTTCTTACGAACTAAGGACAATATCCTACCACAGAAAGGTGCAAAGTATCAAAAGTACTGAGCATTTTAACAGGCTGCCCAGGTGTCATGGTTTGACGCTGGCCAAACGCCAGGCACTCGTGAAAGTCATTTGCTTACCCTCTCCTGCTACAGTTGGGTAAAGGAGAGGGAAAAGAATTAACAAAAGCCTCATGAGTTGAGACAAGGATTAGGAGAAAAACACTGTAAGGGCAAAACAGGTTTAAATTTAAAGTTATAAAGTAAATTTATTATTAACAGAGTCAGAGGAGGATAATGAGAAGTAAAATAAGCCCTTAAAACATCTTTTTTCCCCCTAGCCCCTCCCTCCTTCCCACCGACAGCACAGGGAGGCAGAGCATGGGCGATCTGGTCAGTTAGTTACTTGAGATCATTTTCTGTTCACTCAGGGAGAGGAGTCCTTTTTCTGCTATGCTGTGGAGTCCTTCCCATGGGCAAACAGTCCTCCCAAAACCGTTGTGGTATGGGTCACTCGTCCATGAGGGGTGAAGTGTATTGGTTTTGCACGGCCTGGTTTTTGGTAGCCAGGAGGCCACAAAGATGCCTCCTGTGAGAAGCTGCTGAAAGCTTCCCACCATGTCCAGCAGAGCCAATGGCTGATGGCTCTGAAGGTGGACATCCTACTGGCCAAAACCGGGCCAATGAGAGCAGCTGGTAATGCCTCTGTGATGACATATTTAAGAAGGAAATCAAAACAAAGTAAGGGGTTTTGCTTCTAGTCAGAGAAGAGGAGGAGGTGAGACTATGTGAGGGAAACAACATGGAGACACCAAGGTTAGTGGAGAAAGAGAGGGAGGAGGTGCTGCAGGTGCTGGAGCTGAGATTCTTTTGCAGGCCATGGTGATCACCATGGTGAAGCAGGTTGTCCCTCTGCAGTCCATGGCTCCATGCAGGATGCAGAGATCCACCTGCAGCCTGTGGGGGAGGTGCCCATGCTGGAGTGGGTGGATGCCTGGAGGAGGCTGTGATCCACTGGGAGACCCAGAGCAGAGAGAGTGCCCTTGCTTCCAGGCTGGAGGACTTTAAAAGCCTGTCTTTGGAGGATGAACCCTGTGGGAAGGGAGCCGTGTTGCAGCAGTTTTGGGAGAAATGTCTGCCCATGTGAGCGACTCACATTTGCAGCAGGTGTGATATGGCTGCTGCTTGTGAGAGTGGACCCACGCTGGGGCAGTTCACAGAGCACTGTCTCCCATGGGAGGATCCACATGGCCTCACAGGGGAAGGACTCCACTCCTGGAGCAGTGGAAGAAACTCTTGGTGATGAACTGACCAAAACCCCCATGCCCTGTCTCCCTGTGCTGTCACTGGGAAGGAGGGAGGAGCTGGGGGGAAGGAGGTGTTTTAAGGGCTCATTTTACTTCTCATTATCCTCCTCTGATTCTGTTAATAATAAATTTCACTTTGCAACTAAAGTTGAACCTGTTTTGCCCTTGAAGTGTTTTCTCCCAGTCCTTATCTCACTCACGAAGCCTTCATTAACTTTTTTTCTTTCTCCCTCCTTTGCCCAGCTGTGTCAGCGGAGGGTGAGCAAGTGACTCTCGTAGGTACCTGGCATTGCACCAGCGCCAAAGCACAACAGGGGTGCAGTCTTCAAAGGATAGACTGCTCTAGCTTGGAAGCAAGGGCCCTCTATCTCTAGAAGCAAGGGCCTTCTCTCTCTCTCTCTATTTGGGTCTCCCACTAGACTATAGCTTTCTCTAGTATCCACCCACTCTGGCATAGGCACTTTTCCCATAGTCTGTGAGTGGATCTCTGCATCCCCTGTGGACTGCATGCATTACAGGGGGACAGTTTGTTTTACCTCTGTGCGCACCATGGCTTGCAGAGGAATATTGGCTCTGATGCCTGAAGCACCTCCTCCCCACACTTTTTTTTCACTGACCTTGGTGCCACCATGTTGTTTTTCCTCACATGTCCTCACTTCCTTCTTTTCTCTGACTAGAAGAAAAACTGCTGCTTGCAAGTACCATTGTCAACAAGTTCCACTAATTCAAAGATTTTTTGCAAGATCCTGCAGCTCCAAAAAGTTTATCTTGTCTAGGTTCAACATCTGGAATCACTTATCATGCTTCTGCTGCCCACCATGCAGCCCCGCCTCCATCGTGTGCTGCCATGGGCTGGGGCTATTTAGTGCCTCTCTTCACGTGGGGCACTGGGAGGGGGAAGCTGCCACTGCCACCCCTGCCCTCCTGCCCACAGTGGCTGGCTAGGGGCGGTCAGGCAGGCAGGGCTCACTGGGAAGGGGAAGCCGCCACCACCCCTGCCTTTTTCACATGTAGCACAGATGGCACATGGCAGCCGGGCAGGCAAGGCCGCACCAAGATGGCTGTAGTGTTTGAAAACAAAACGAGTGAGAGGCTTCAAGTCAGAAATACAATTTAATGAGAAGAAAAGAAAAAAAAGTAAAATACAATAAAATAAATTCAATAATACAAAAGACCACTGACAGAGTCACAATACAACCTGAGCAGGGTGATGGAAGCAGTCCAGATGAGGTGGTCTTTCTGAAGCAGTGATCCCGTAGAAAGGTCTGGTAGCTCTGATCCTCTGGGAATCCAGTGGGTAAGGGCTGCTTGTACTGTCCCAAATCCCAGATTATATCCAGGTGAGAATGCTTGGCTTCTCCTCCTGGGCAGAGCATCTCACAATGGGATGATGAGTCATACAGGGGGTCCTTGATGGCCCATTAAAGAGAGAAAACTCCCTGAGGGAGTTATCTATGAGTCATGCAGCAAGGCATTTGATGGGCCATTAACAGAGGATACCTCAGAGGGAGGGGGGCCTGGGAGAACACTACTCCAACAATTGGACTCAACAGTTCATGAAGATGGCGATAGAATACTTTGTGCACATTCTATACTACAACCCAGGACAATGGCACATGGCGGCACCATTGCCAGGCACACACTGGCGTGTGCCACACCAGGGGTGGCCCCAGCGCAGCGGCGCTTTGCCACCCCTGGGAAAAAACTGTGCATGCGCTGTTTTGATTTTCTTCTTAAACAGGTCATCACAGAGGTGTTGCCAACCTCTGTAATTGGGCCAGCAGCATGTCCATCTTCAGAGCCATCAGAGATTGGCTCTGTCAGACATGGTCACAGCATCTAGCAGCTTCTCACAGAAGCTACTCCTGTGGCCTTCCCCCACTACCAAAAAATCAGGCCCTGCCAAATCAACACACCGGGGCTGTGGTGGAGTCCTTATCCCTAGAGGAATTTGGTAGACATATGGATGTGACACTTGGGGAGATGGGTTAGTGGTGGGCTTGGAAGTGCTGGGGGATCAGTTGGATCCAATGATGTTAGAGGGCTTTTCCAGCCTAAACTGTCCTAAGAGATGCGAACAAGTAACAGCAGCTTGGGTGCTCCAATACTGTTTTACCCATCACACCCAAGTAGGGATGTAACCTATTGCAACTGATCTACCATATTGCAAACAACACTGTTCCAGAGCCCAAACCAAGGCAGAAGAAGGAGCTACCAGCAGAAGAGTCTGTCCAGGAGCATGGCAATAGTATGCTTATGGTGGGGGAAGGAACCCCCTTATTTAGTTTCTCTTCCCTTTTTCCTTTCCAATTAAACCACACTGGATATTGTAAAAGCCGAACAATAACTCCTGAAAAATTAAGTCCAGACAGCTGCCAACTCTTGTGACTTCACTGTGTAAGACATAATGTCTATGTTTTTCCTTAAAGCCTCAGTTCTGGGAGCTGAGTATTTGGGCTTTCATTTCCCCCCTCCTTGGGGGAAAAAAATAAAGTTTATTTTTGCTCTCATGGATGTTGAAAAAGCTAGAATATATGTCCTGAGTGTGCCTAAATGTACCAAAGGAAATGTGTACCAAATGTACCAAGGAATCAGAGAAAAAGAATCCAGAGTACATTAATCCTCACGATTTCTAAGCCAGCCTTAGAATTTATGAGCCTGTTGCTTCAGATACATCATTTTGGCATGGTTGACATAGATGAAATGGAATATAAGAAACAGCTGAGAGGAAGAAAAGGGAAAGGTGACTTTTTTGATTTGGTTCTCCATGCCGAGGTGCACTGGGCAATTATTTACAATAATTCTTCAGTGTCTCAGTATATTATCCAAAATTGACTTGCCTGTCACTTTTGCAAAAGTATAAATGCCAAGCTGGAACTGGAAAGAGTTTGATAACGTTTTCAGGAAATCTTTGAATAATATTCCACTTCTATTTTATTCAATCTTTGATTTCCATCTTTTTGTTTCTTTTTTTGCCTCCTGTGCAGTACAGATTTTGCAACAAGCCTTTGCCCTGGGCATGGCCTTTTTGCACATTAAGAAGCACAAAAGGAGTAGAGAATAAAAGGCAGCCTCATTTTTTTGTTTTCGCAGGTTTCCTAAGAGAAAAAGTTTGCCATCTGGGTGGAAATCTGACAAAACAACACAGGAGGAGTTGGACCCATCAGCTAAGCTGAACAGCTGCAGGGAAGCTACATGAAAACTGAATCATTCCACTGGAATAATTTATTGTAGCTGTTTTGCATGGATAATAATGAAAAGAAAGTCAGCTCTTTTATCTCCTCTTGCAGCATGAGGTCCCATGCCAGACATTTGCAAAGCACTTTTCTCAAGCTGTGGTGAGAGTTTCACCTGGAGTATTGTGCAAGAGTCAGCTAGGAAGGAAAACAGTCTGAAGTACCACTTTGGATCTGTAATGTGTCATCTCAGGGCATCACACTCCATTCCTTCAGCATGTCCTACTTGTGAAACTTCTGATTATCATCCTGTGTTAGTCCCAAATTGGTAATGCCCAACTTGAAGCACTTTTGGCTGCTCCTTGACTTGTGGTAGATGGGTTGCTGGCTTGCTGTACTGCCGTCTGGGGCTGGGACACAGGACATCTCAGACCATCTCACCTTCTCTCTACCATGGAATGTAGCCCATAGGGCTGGAAGGACTTTAATCACTTGGGCCCTCCTGAATCTGAATGCCTTTAGGTTGCCATCTAGGTCCGAGAGCTCCTCCACCTGAAAATACCCTGCCAGACCATTACCTCCTTGTCTGTGGCTCTCAAGGACACAGTAGTGCCTGCCTTCTCTCTTGGCTAGATGTGTGCTCAGATTGTGTTGACTTTGCCGTTCACCAGTGTTAATTTATATCTCTAGGACTAAATCCTGGCACTTAACAGTGAAAGTTCTTCAACTGAATTGATTGAAGAAATAAATAGAAAAATATAGAGAAATAAGGGCTGCTAGGAAACCACTTCCAATTTGACAGAGTAGTTCTCAAGCACTGATGAGGCCACACTTCGAATCTTGTCTTCACTCTTGGGTCCCTCACAACAAGAAAGACATTGCACGCTGGAGTTTGTCCAAGCAAAGGAATGGAGCTGGGGAAGGGTGTGCTGGAGCACAAATCTGATGAGGAGTAGGTGGGAGCTCTCAGCCTGGAGAAGAGGACGCTCAAGGGGAACCTTCTCACCCTCTACAACTTCCTGACAGGAGGCTGCAGCCGTGTGGGTATTGGTCTGTTCTCCCAGGTAACAAGTATTTCGAAACAAGGAAATGGCTTCAAGTTGTGCTGGAAGAGATTTAAATTGAATATTAGGAAATATTTCTTCACTGAAAGGGTTGTCCAGCCCTGGCACAGTCTGCCCAGTGGTGGATTCCCCATCCCCAGCAAGATTTAAAAGCAGTGTAGATGTGGCACTTGGGGATATGGGTTCATAGTGGCCTTGGCAGTGTTTGGGGAATGGTTGGACCCAATAATCTTAGAGGCCCTTTCCAAACTAAAATATTCTATGATTCTATGAGAAAACTTCATTTAACTTTCAAAATTAAACAAAATTAGTCCAAAATTATTCACAGTCCAGGATTTGCTGGTTAGAAAGGACCTTCTGGAGGTCTCTCATCCATACAAACTATCATGGGTTGATACAGTTTAGGGTTTTTTTGGTTAATAGAATATCGCTCTGCTAGGACCTTAAAATTCTCTGGAAATGACAGGGACCTATAAGGGGGCAAGTTTTGGATTGACATGCAGCTCTGACCACTCAGAAAATGGAATGTAACTTTTTGGTAATACCCATATAAACTGAGGCCTGGTTCGAGACTTCCTCTTTCCCCTCGTGTGGCGAACAAGTAACATCGTGGGCAGCCGAGGAGGGCCGCGGCGGAGATCGGCGATCGGGGCTGGCCGTGGCAGGGCTGTGTCCCGGCGCCCTGGCTGCCAGCACCCCTGGCCCGGGGGGAGGATGGGATCTCCCCCCACCCTACGCTGTCCCCCAAAGAGCAGCTGCGAGCGGCTCACACCATCAAATCGAGGGGTGGAAGAGAAGGCATCCATCAGCCTTCCCCCTGCCCCCTGCCCCGGCATGGCTTTGAAACCTTTGCGGCTGCCACTCCAGAGATCACACACCCACTGCAGGCCTGCGCAAGCTTTAACTCTTTCCTGACACAGATTGAGACTTTCTTAAACTTTAACCCTTCTCAGAGATGAGAGAAAAGGCCAAATTGGAGACATGTAAGGGGACAATATGGAGATCCCAAAGTCAGTGAAGGAAGAGGGACTTCTTAAGTGATAGAGATGACAAGTTGCCTTAGTTCTAGGCTGAAAATCTCCTATGGATTATGGTAACAGACTGTAATATCTAGAATAATCTTTTAAATCATGGACAATATAAATTGGGGAGATGATTTGTGGATTTGAGCAAAGGTATCTGTGATGAACTGAGTGAATATTGAATTAGCAGCTGTAATTTTCTGACCCCATGAGAGGGTGAACAGCGAGAGATGAGAAGAAGAACTCTACCACTGAAGAAGTGAGAAGACATCTCTGTTCCTTGAGTTGAAAAAAATCCTTTGCCTTTGAAACAGCTCATTTTTAAAAGATACCACCCCAGTCTGTGAGTCTACAGCCCATATGTGGTCGTGGGAAAGGCTACGTGATATGGGAAGTTCCACAACTGGAGAATCTCGTGGGCAGGCTGCTGTTGTGTGAGTTGGAAGCCACAAGCAGACTGTTTTCTCTTGTGGAAAATTACCAAACAACAGGAGAGACTTCTCTCTCTCAAAGACTGAATGAAAGACTGTTATATAAGTGGTACTGACCTGGAGTTCTGAGTTTTGCCTCTTTACATTGTTTGTAGAAAATGAACAGTTTGTGGTGGGAGAAAGCGTTGGTTTAGAAATTAATTTTTGTTTCTTTCCTTTTCTGATTTTCTTCTCTTAGTGTATGTTAATAAAATCTATCTGTTTTTACTTTTAAGTTGAGCCTGGTTTTGCCTTTTTCTCCCAAACTCCTATCTCCCAAAGTTAGCAAACGAATTCGGCAAATGTAAAACCACCACATAAATGGTGCCGTGACTCAGACATAGCATACCAAAACCACAACACAAACATAAAAGCAACATAATCTATTGCCTGTTTTATTTGCCACTACAGAAAATTGTTAGGCTTTACCCATCCATCTAGCTATTCCTTCAGAAGTTGGAAGCTGCTTTTAAACCTTCCCCTTAAAGAAGCACAACTCCCTTAAGCTCATCTTGTAGGTCTTACAAGTACCTGACCACCTTGGTAGCTTCAGAGAGCTTAGTGGTTTTTAATCTCATCTGGAAGGATGGTGGGCCAAGAAAGGGGCAATGCAAGGAAACCAGGAAGAGCCTTCCCTCACAGGAGTGTTAGTCCAGCTTTGGGGCCTCAAGGAATTTGCACATCTCTGAAAATACAGTGGTAAGTGCAAGAGCAGATTTACTGGTTAGACTGAGAAAATCTATCATCTTTTCCCTCTTAGCTCTCTTCCATCTATCACACACACAATGCTATATGATGAGGAGCCAGACTGCTGCCCTTTTTTATATTACAGCTCCCCAAAGCCCTGAAGCACTTGAGTCCAAACTTGGAGGTCTCTCAGGCTGTTTTTTGGCAATGGAGCATAACACACACCATGCAGTTTGTTCTGCCTTTCCATTACGAACCTCTTTTAAGTTTGCAAGTGACTTAGCCACACTTCAGCAGTTCAACTTGACATTTCCTACGCCTTGGGATGATTCCATGGTGTGAAATTTTCACAAAACCTTGGCCCATGAACCTTAAGTGGCTGGATTTCTGTTGGTTTTTTTAAATTCACACAGTCAGATTCTCGGCTGATATCTGCAGTTCACAACTGCTATGTGCCCAGCCAGCTGCTGCTGCTATGTAGGCAAATTGCAAACTCTGCAGAAAGCATTATCTTTTCATGGTACTGCTAACTGTCATATAGGCATAGGCCCTTTTTTTTCCCTTTTTGAATTAAGGTTTGCCTGGGCCATGGCTGCAGGGAGCTCAGGTCCATGTAGTATGATGCAAAGCCTAAAAGGCAAGAGGCATGATTGTACCAGTGTCTGACCCAGGTCTGACACAAGCAGTGCAAAGATATTGCTGACACTTAAGAGGTTTCTGCCCGATGCTCCATAGATGTTTCAGTGGTGGTGAGGTGTTTCATGTGAATGACTTCTTCACAAGTGCGCCTTTATTTTTAGTGCTTTGATTTGCAATTTTCATTTATACTGTCTTCCTTTTTCTCCATAAATTTGGTAACATCTTTACCTAGACCTAGTTTCTCAGTCCAGCTGCCATGAATTCCCTAGCTTATTGTACGGCAAGATCTGACAACAGGTCCCAACAGCACCATGATGCATGATGTGGTTGGCATGTAGGAAGGAAGGGATGCCTTCCAGAGAGGCTTTGACAGGCTGGAGAGGTGGGTCTGTGCAAACCTCATGATGCTCAAAAAGACCAAGTGAAAGGTCCTGCACATAGGCTGGGGCAATCCCAAGCACTAGTGTAGGCTGGACAGAGAATAGATCAACAATAGCCCTGTGGAGAAAGATTTGGGGGTGTTTGTATGAAAAGCTGAATATGACTCAGCAAAGCACACTTGCAGCTCAGAAAGCCAACTACATCCTCAGTTACATCAAAAGACATGTGACCAGTGGGTCAAGGCAGGTGTGTCTGCCCTTCAACTCTGCTCTTTGGACAACCCACCTTGAACGCTGTGTGCAGCTTGGGGTCCCCAACATAAGAAAGATGTGAACCTGTTCGAACAAGTCCAGAGAGGAGTCACTAAGTGTTCACAGAACTGGAGCACCTTTCCTATGAAGACTGTCTGGGAGAACTGGAACTTTTCAGTCCAGAGAAAAGAAGACTGCAGGGAGACTGTTAGAGCCCCTGCCAGTGCCTAAAGGAGGCCCTTCACTACAAGAAGGCTGGAGAGGGACTTTTCAAAAAGTCATATGATGATGAGACTAGGGGGAATGGCATTAAGATCAAGCAGGATAAGTTTAAATTGGATATAGGGAAGAAATTCTTCCTATGATGGTGCTGAGGCCCTGGCACAGGTTGCCCAAAGAAGCTTCCACCCCTGAAAGTGTTCAACAGCAGGCTGGATGGAGTTCTGAGCAACCCGGTCTAGTGAAAAGTGCCTGCCCATGGCATAGGGTTGGAACAAGATGTTTTTTAAGGACCCTTCAACCCAAACCAATCTATGATTTTATGATTCTATGAGCTGACTCATTAGCCAGACCCCAGACTTCCACACAGCTCCCCTGATGTTAGGATTAGGACATGGGTGACAGAAATGTCTAAATTAAGGTGTCAGCTAATTTCCCAGTTTGCCTTTACCAAGCAGTCTTTTTTTTACTTTTGCTCCCCTCCATCACCCCAAATGAGATATTTCCTCTCTGGTTTATGCAGCCAAAAAACCATTTATCTTCGTTTAAAATAGCTATGTGTCATCTGTTTAAAATAATCACGTCAAGGCCTGTGGAGGATTTGAAAAATGTGCTAATATTAATCAGACTTTCATACTAAAATCTCCGTATCCCATGAAAGGTCAGTCAGTTCAGTTCATATGCTACAGGAAAGACAAATAACAGCATTAATGACTGGTAAAGAATTAACTGCAGTCAAGTAGATTTCTAAGGCAGCCATGGGGTCAGGGCTGTAATGTGTTAATTACTTACATGGGGTGGTCATCCAGCTAAACCCTCCTCAGTGAGTGGTTATATCAGTGTGATGTATGTCATAGGTCTGTGAACCTGAAAAGTAATTATGTTCCTGTTGCCTGTAGTGGCTTCTTGTCTTTTACAACTTGCCCTAGGGCTGGGCAAATTGGGCTGGGGGAATCTGTCTGTTGAGAGTATTTTTGGAATAGTTAGTGATGAGGCAGAGATTGAGAGATCTCTACTGATGTCCCTCATGGAGGGGCTGAGCTCTCCTCATGTTTATGAAGGTGGCTCATTACTGTCTCCTAAGTGTTCTGGTTGCATCTTGAGATATGGCCAGATAACTTAGGAAATTTCTACATATTCCTAGTTTGCCCATGTGTCGCCCTGAATTTTCCTGCCTTTCAGTGTTTGCAGTTTGTAGTGGAGGTTCTCACGCAGCTTCATGTAAACTATGTGTATATTTAGAATTTATCTATTTTGTTTACATATTTCTCCTCTGGGAAGAGAAATATGATTGATGGTGATGTTCACCAATGAGGTCAAGAAGGTGATGACTTGTGTAGCCAATCTTTTGCCTTCTGGCCAAAATGTATAAAAGGTGGGGTCAGAAATTAAAATAGAAGCTTTTCCTGCCTGACCTTCTGTGTCTGCCTCGTCCTTTGTGTGTCTGAAATTGGCACACCCATGTAGGTCTGTCTTGGTACCTCTGTGTTGCATCAGCACTTTCCATCTCTGTTATCTGCTTGTGGGGGCTCTGGACCTGCCTCTTGTCTTGTGTCAGTGTCTCAGAGTCCCAGCTGCAGGCAACTGTTCCTATGGGTCCTGCTCATGGAAGAAATGCTCTGGAAGAATCTGAGTAACAGGGAACCTCTCCTCCTCTCATCTGCATTACAAAGCAGACTTGCAAGGGTCATCTTCCCCAGCTTCCCCATCTTTCTCTTTTATGTCAGAGGAATCCACCATTCATCCCCCTGTGCAGTGACCCAAGGAGAGATGAAATAGCTTTCCCTGTTTTCAGGTTGCCCAGTGCTTTCTGGGATCAGTGACCACACAAGCACATCCCTGTCCCTCTGGAGATGGCTTGGCTACCTGGCCCTGCTGCTGGCAGCACCACCCAAGCCATCGTNTTAAAAGCCCCTTTTTCAAATGCCGTAGTTTGAAAGGGGCTTTTAAAAGCAGTATACATTCTCTAACTGTACAAAACACTGAGCAGACCCATCAAAGAGCTGATAGCTAAAGGGAAGGCAGTAACTTTTCAATGCTGAAATGAGCAGAAAGAGGGCCTGTTTATAAGTATGAAGGATGGACACATTCATTTGCACTTGTAATCTTGCAGTGTGCCATGAGTTTGTTCATCTGTCTGCCCGTTGTCCTCTCAGTGTCTGGTCTCAAAAACAGCTGCCATAGTTTCTGTGGTGGGTGGGTACTTGCGTGACAAGCCTCTGCTATCTGCAGCAAAAAAACCTGAGTTATTTAATTCTGCAAGTTTGCTCAGTAGTGCCGTTCCAGGCTTGAAGTTTTCAGTTGCTCATATCGTAGGAATTGAGTTGCACTGAACTCTCTGTTGCATGTCCTGGATCCACTGTCTATTTCAGAGCCAGTCTCAAGCTCTCCTATAATCTTCTAAAGCAAAATTCAGTCTGGCCAATACATCCTTTCCATGCAGCAGTTTCTGGGCTGCAGCCAGACCCTTGTGTAACATTCATCCTCTGGCTTTGGGAGGAAGAGCTGCCTGTGCATCTCTGTAGTTCTGGTGGATCGTGCCTCCTGGAGGAGGTGCCCGTATCTATCCCAGTCCCTCTGATGCAATTAGCAGGGCAACGGGCTTTGGTGTATATCATGCTGGCAGCCTGATTACAGGTCCTTGCTCTGGAGTTCATTGAATTGCAAAGATGAGAAAGAAAAACTACTTGGAGAAAGCAAGATGAACAAAAGTGTGTCTCATCCTCAAATTCCTGCTAAATGAAACTCCAAAACAATACACAGTTTGTGATTTCTACCGAAAGATCCACAGCCATAGATACCACAAGAAATAGATCCTTTTCAAATTCATATTTCTTTTCCCTAGCTACATATAGATACGCCAAAATCAGATGTTTACTTGGGATCATAGCCCTCATCTGTTTAATAAATATTTTTAGAAAGGTATTTAGTCTTGATTTAGGGCTCAACACATCTATAGATAAGCCACACAGAGTTCTTTATGCTTCTGGTGAAAAGATAAACATGTCTTATCACCCTTCTTGACTTATCTGGTCTCTGCTTCCAGTTATGGCATCTGGTAGCACTTCAGATGGTTTTGCAACCTCTGCTGAAACCTGATGAGGACACAAAAGGTGCTTGCTGATTCTTATAATTCACTGAACACAGAAAAAACATTGAAGAATAAGTGTTTTGGGGTTCTTCTTTACACTGAAACCTTATCCAGCCTGAGTGGAAGCCAGAATTGCACCTAAAATGTGCAATCCAGCCCATGGCTGGACAAGAGAGCTATGAATTCCTGCAGTGGGCCAGGCTGGGTGAAAGTTCATTTGAAAACAGTTCTTTTCCAGGACGGTCAGAAGGGGATCTGTGGTCCTGGCAGGCTGCAGCCCTGCAGCAGGAGATGCCAAAGCATCAGTCCCTTTACTTTAATTAACAACTCAGTGCTTCATGTGGGCATGAGCTCTGCAATACTCTTAAGAGTTTTACAGAAATTTAATTACCTGACGCTCTTTTGGGGTTTTGAAATCCCAGTTGATTGTTGGGGCTTGGCGAGACCTCTCAGATTGTCTATTCTCCACTGCACAGAGCTGTGGTGGATGGACTGTATTAAGGGGAAGCACTGGGAGATTTCCTCCACCTCTGTCTTCCATTCACTTTAAGTTGGGGCACTCAAGTCTTGCCTGCCCTAAAGCACAATCCCAAGCATGGCTGATGGTTGCAGAGAGGGACTTTTCTAGCTCTCCAGCACTGGGAGTTTGGTCATGGGGAGGAGAAATATCTTGCCATTGTCCTACCTGCATCAGGATTTCAGCTCTGGCCACTGAGCTACAAAGCAGGTGCCAAATTGGTGTCTCTGGAAGTGGTGCCTTCTGAGCCCATGACATCCTGATCTAGATCTCAGTTCATGTGTACATGGATCACATTCCTGCAATTAAGACTCCTGGAAATTATTTTTGCTGATAAGCACTTGGGACACATGCAACCTTTTATAAACACTATGGACACATGCAACTACTTATAAACACTGATAAATAGGGGGAAAACAAAACCAAAACAAAATTGCAACTTAAAATGTAATGGGAAAAGCTGTGCTCTGAGTCTGATGGGGTTTAGTTATTTTTAGGGGTGCGGGCAAATGTGCCCATGTCTAGTCAGTGAGAAAAAGTGAAAAAGCTGCACAAGTAAACATGTAGCAGGTTAATTAATCTGCTGTGGGTTAACCACCACAGAAGAAGATAACAATGTCACCAGAGAGGCTGTCACAAGATTACTGTGCAGTAATGCTCTCTTTTATTCCCCCAGACTCTGCTTCTCCTCCCTGGGGGCTCAAGCTATGGAGACACTCTGGGATCTACCTGGAAACTAAACCTGCTAAATTCCTCTTAGAGGAGCCTACTGCTTGCAGGCTCTTTCTGCTGGAGCTAGACGTTTAACACTAACCAGAGAAGTGCTCTTGATACTGAGTAAGACACTGCTTTTCTTTCCTCTCACTGCTAATCTACAGTGGGTGCATTTGTCCTCACTGTGGGAACGTTCGTTGCCATCAAAATTCCTCTGTCAGTGCAAAGGGCTCAAAGCATCTCTGCTGCACATGCACAATGCCACAGAAACCAGCTGATGTCTCCCAAGCTCAAAATCCATTGCAGTTGAGTTGAAGGGAATTTGTGATGCAGAGTCAGGCATGTCATGCTGCAGCTGGAAAGGCTCTCTATCTTTCTCCATGAGTGTATGGAGAATCATGCTATGAAAAGCCAGTGTCCACAATGGAAACAGAGGAGTCCTGCAACTTTATTCAAATAAAGGGAGGGAGTCTACTGGGGCATACGCCCAAGAGAGTTTCTCTCTTGAGGTTTCAGAGGGCACAGCCACCTTTCATCCTAAACTCCCGGCTGCATGTTACCGTCTTCCTTTCCCCATTGGCTGAAGGACTAAGAAGGTATAGACTTCCTGAACTGCCTACCATATATCCCCCCTTAAACAAACCTGTTATTTTACCCCAAAGTTCAGAAACTCAGGCTTGTGCAGACCCCCTTGTCAGTTTCAGGAGCCAAGCTGTCTGGGCTCTGCAACAAACCTGCAGCTTAAAGTTAGTAAAACGCATTTCAAAGACATTAGCACCCATACCCTCACTCATGGAACTGTTTGTAAAGATATTGACACACATCTTCCCTCTCATGAGTGTGAGAAATGACCCTCACTTTTAAAAATGTCAAGGTTTATTAAACCTTAACAAACACAACAGAGGACTGAACAAGAAAAAAGGTCAGCACCACTGGGAGTGCATGACCAGCTGTCATGTGCTCATCTACAAAATGGCTGCTCTGCCTTTTATACACCTGGGGGTTGCATCAGGCAACCCTGGCCCCGCCCAAAGTCTGCCAATCAATTCTTCTTTGCCGTCCATTGGTGGAGACTACTTTCTTGCAACTTGATTGGAGGTCAGGCGTTGCCATGCTGCACACCCCTAGCAACAAGCTTTCCCCGTTCCCAGCTGCCCCATGCAAGGGGGGCTCATGTACACGCCTTCCCTCCACATGTCTTGGACAACCCAGACTATCCAGTGTGTTATAAATGATTAGTAGCCAATTTGATAGCAAGTATTTTATTTTGCCATTTCGAAATCAATTTGAATCAGCCACAATAAAAGCATGCAACATCGATTGAGGTTGGGTGAACGCAGGGAGAGCCTCAATGGAGCTGAACTTTCTCGTCCACAAACTCCATGTTTCAGGGTACAGATTTTATGCAGTTTTTCTGCCCTGAGGGAAGTTCATTGTGAGCCTTTGTCCAATGTGCATATTCATGCACTTCTTTCTTTTGCTGTTTGGTTTTGAAAGATTTTCCTGGCATGGTCGGGGTTCTGAATTGGGTTCCTGGAACTGGGCATTGGGATGCTGATCCATTCAATCTCTGGGTTCCCTCCACCTAGATCCGTATCAGGCATTGATCATCAGAGAAGTGGTGGGTCTACCCATGATGAACGAGCCATCTCCTGCTCAGCCCGGTCCTTTCTGCTGTAAATCTTGGTTTCGTCCTGCTATTATTTGAGAGCTTTTACAGTTGCAAACGTGCTTTGGTAGTCAGAGATGCCTTTTGCAATTTTTGGAAATCAGAACTTGCAGCACAGTTTTAGATTATAACATATAACATACTTGATACATGAATTTATATAGAACATATATCACAGGTGGCAACAATATGGGGGGAAAAAGGGGACTGTGGGGAGAACAGAGGACATCTAAACAACAAACCACAATAACATAACTCTACTTCAATAAAGCTTCTCTTAACATACACACAATATTCATCTCTTATTTGCAAGAGCCAATCACTCCATTACTCATCTATAACATGAGGATCATAGATCACAGAATACTTTGGGTTGGTAGGGACTTTTAAAAGCCATCTAGTCACACCTGCCTGAGAGGAACCAATTTGATTTTTATTTATGTTAAATATACATGAAGTGAAAAATTACTATAGGGACTGTACACATGCTGGGAGCGCTGTCCCTGGCGAGACTTTGCCTGGCTGCCAGTCAGGAGATAAAAAGCATCCACAATCAATCTGCAAGTGACTCCCCTCTCCCAACCCCCACCTCCTTACCAGTTGGGATATATCCCTGGATGCCCAGGAAAAAAAATGCCTGGGAAACCAGGCTATGGAAGGAGCCTTGGCACATAAAAGCAATTAACCAATTAACTGCACCGCACCCCCAGCCATTTTTCTTTGGGTTTCTTGGAGAGAGCGGAGGTCCACCTGGAGGGTCATCTTCGCCCCCCTCTGCCCTTGCCTTTTCCTCCCTGCGGTCCTGCTTCCCTGTCCACATCTGTCCGCCTGCCCTGTTTTGCTGCTTCTCAGAAGCAGCTTGACACCACGGCACCCAGTGCTCCACTGTTTCCCCAACGGCACAGCTGTAGCCACCTGCAGCTGCTCTGCCCCAACCCTGACAACCTGCAACTGCTCCACGAGTGCACCCATAGCCACAGCAACCTGTTCTTTGGCACCAAGAGAGACACACAACCTGCTGCTGTTTGGAAATTGCACCCAGCCCGCCATGGGAGCCACGCAGACTCATCACGGCTTGCAGCTGCGATCGCATCACAGCATCACAGCATACACCTGCTGAGCTGGTGCTAACAGGGTGCACAGTGTACAGCGGTAACCATCTGTCCCGGCTTTCTGTTTCTCTCTCTGTCTCTTTTCCCTTCTTTGCTCCCTTTTCTCTCCCCCTTCAGAAGGAACACTTATCTTTCTCTATCAATAAACAGTTCTCAGATATAACACTGTCACAATTGAGCTTTATTTTCATCCGAGAAGGTTATCAAAAAGAATCCTCCCTGACTCCCCTTTTACAGTGGCATGGAACGCTACTATTCATGGGCAAGGATAACCAGGTTGTTCCAAGCCCCATTCATCCTGGCCTTGAATATCTCCAGGGATGGGATATCCACAACTTCCCTGGTGACCTGCGCCAGAACCTCACTACCCTTACACTAAAGATCTTTTTCCTAATATCCAGTCTAAACCTATTAGTTCAATTTGAAGTAATTCCTATTTGTTCTGACATACAGGCTCTTGTAAATAGTTTTACTCTGTCTTTCCTAAAAATTTCTGTTGTGGATTGACACTGAAATAACGCTAGTCACCCATGAAAGTCACTCACTCACTCACCTTTTGCTGCCATAGATGGGCAGAAGAGAGAAAGAAAAATTAACAAAGGCTTCATTAGTTGAGATAAAGACAGAGAAACAACACTCCAAGGGCAAAACAGGCTCAACTTAGAAGTACAAAGTGAATTTATTACTAACAAAATCACAGGAGGATAATGAGAAGTAAAATGAGCCCTTAAAACACCTTTTCTTTCCCCAACCCCTCCCTCCTTCCCACTAACACCGCAGGGAGACAGGGCATGGGAGTTTTGGTCAGTTGAGTTCTTCTTCTGCTGCTCCAGAAGAGGAGTCCTTCCCCTGTGAGACTGTGTGGTACCTCCCATGGGAGACAGGTCTTCGTGAACTTCTCCAATGTGGTTCTAATCTCACAAACAGCAGTCCTTCCAAAACTGCTACAACACAAGTTTCCCCCATGGGCAAACAGTCCTCCCAAAACTGTTGCAGCATAGCTCACTCTTCCACAGGGTGCAGTCCTCCAACGATAGGCTGTTCCAGCCTGGAAGAAAGAGCCCCCTCTCTCCCAAGTCTCCCACTGGATCACAGCCTCCTCCAGGTACCCACCCACTCTGGCATGGGCACCTCCTCCGCAGGCTGCAAGTGGATCTCTGCATCCCACATGGATCCCCATGGCTGCAGAGGCACAGCTGCTTCACCATGGTGATCACCATGGCCTGCAGAGCAATCTGGCAGGTTCTGGCACCTGGAGCACCTCCTCCCCCTCCTTCCCTACTGACCTTGGTGGCTCCATGTTGTTTCCTTGCACATATTCTCACCTCCTCCTCTTCTCTGACTAGAAGCAAAAACTGTGTGTGCCCCCCTTTGTTTTGATTTCCTTCTTAAATATGTTATCACAGAGGCATTACCATAATCTCTAATTGGCCCAGGCTTGGCCAGCAGGATGTCCATCTTCAGAGCCATCAGCCATTGGCTCTGCCAAACATGGTGGAAGCTTCTAGCAGCTTCTCACAGAGGACACCTCTGTGGCCTCCCCTGCTACCAAAAACCAGGTTGTGCCAAACCAATACAACTGCTCATCAGAAATGCAACATAAAGTGGAAGTGACGCCTGACACTAATTTAAAATTAGACTCGATGAGCCTTCAACCAAGAAAATGTTCCCCCAGCCCCCTTTAAAATTCAACAAATGAAAAACATTTGGTTGCTATTACCAGTGATTATGATGAGCGCTGTTAAAATATGAAGTGGTGGAATTTATCTTTATTTCCTGGGATAACATTGATGAAAAATACGTTGTTCCGTTTTGAATTTCAATCACTTGAATGAACTTTGTTGTACATTTATTTGGCTTGATGTGCCTAACTGATCTGGGGTGGGAGTGAGAGCAGACAGAGGGTAGGTTTGGCAATTTAATCTGATGCAGATAAGTTTATTAGCTGCCCACAGATCTGTTCCTGACTGAACGTGACGAACAAGACTGCATGTTGGGTATCTCATCATATTCCTTTGGGGAGAAGGCACAGCCTCCACCATGGTGTAACCATCAGCACACGGTTTACAACAGTTTTCATTGCACTTAAATCTTCTAATAATTTTCCAGAGTCTGGGAGCTGGGTGGGTCCTTCTACCCACAGGGACTTCTCCTCTGCAGAAGGGAAATTAAAACTTGGACAAGAAACAAGGTCAAAGCTAACATGCCTCCCTGCCTCCCCCTTTCCAGTAGGTGAGATTCAAGTATTATCTACCAGATTTCTTGTGCCTAAAGCAGTATTAGGAGACTTTCAGTTCTGGCAAGATGAGGTGAAAGAGGTTTGTTCAGGTTTTTTCTCTTTGTACAAAGTTTTTACTAAGTTTTTTGTGGCACAAGCTGATCACTGAACTGCAGTGCTGCTGTTAGATGCACTACAGGGAACCCAGGAAAGACCTGACGGAGATTTACTTACAAAAAATACAAAGCAATTTTCTGGGAATAGAATTAAAGCAGGGGTAGCAAGTTCACACTGCTATATTGCCCATGGAATCAGTAGTTTTGCTATTGACTGCTATGGGCCTAGACTGCAAAGAGCTAATTATATATGTGCATATACATCTGATTCAGAATTGCTCTTATTAAGCATCCAGGGGTGAGCAGTTTTTCAGTTGGTGCAAAATTTGTGCTGTAATCCTGAGAGCATTCTTGAGTTTCACCAGCTAAGAATGTGAGAGCTGAGGGGATTTTGTGGCTGAGAAACACAGAACCATGAGAAGAATATTACATCTCTGAGCAATTAGCACTCACTGACCTGTCCTGAAAAATAACTTTTCCCTAAAAACTCTTCTTGTCTTGTGTTGTAAAGAACTGAGCTGAAATGAAGATGTTTCACCTGAAGAAATGCACAACTCATTAGAATAGATCAGTTCTTTCTCTCTTCTGCCCATCTGGCAGCAGAAGGTGAATGAGCGATTTTCATGGGTGCCTGGCATTGTGCCAATGTTAAACCACAACAGCAGTTTTTATTGAAATATGTGGCTTGGTTTAATAACTGCAAGAAAGAGCAGGGTTGCGGAAGTCAGTGCGGTGTTGAAGGGAAAGGAGGCTGGTCCACTGTTGTGGGATTCATCACTGTTGAAGTGCAAACCTTCATCCAAAGTGGCTCTTTACAAGCAATTTTTCCAAAGAGACAGAGGGTTTCTGGAGATCCCATGATCTGTCCCTGTCTCTGGCACTACACAAAGTATCTTTCTAAGTACTCTGAGCTCCACAGATTTCAGGCATTTGAGCGTTTGTTTGTTTTTAATGACAACATGCAGTGGAAGAGTGTCTTTCAAGACTTTCCATATGCCAACTAGATATTTACTGATAGATCCTTGAGAATCTACTAGTGCTGTTTTCTCTCCCTTCCATTGTTCTCCAGTTCCCTGAGGTTCCTGAGTGATATGATGCTGATCAGTGAAATAAAAATTGGAGCTCAAAAACCTTTAGCCTAAGTAATTTAAACTTGCTTAATACTGATTTATGGCACAGCAAAAGCTGCACATGGAACTATTGAAACTCTAACTTCTTATTAATTGAACAGCAGTAGTATTGTCACACTGATGGCAACCTTTACCTTCTCAGTCAAAACTGAGAACCTCTTCCCAGGAAACACATGGCATAATACACTGGATGCAAACTCCTTGAGGAGGCAGGGAGAAGAAGATCACAGAGGGTGGTGAGGGTGTGAAGAAACACCTCTCCAGGTCTGGTATTATCTGGGGTGCATAAAAAATAGAGCTAGAATAAGAAGAGAGATCCTTGTAAAGCAGGGAGTTGGAGCTTAAGAGGATGATCTAAATTCTGTAGAGTTTATTTTCTGGTTTGGTTTTCCCCCCCCAAAATCTCCATTTCTTCAGAGATAGTCTTCTCCTCTGAAGTTTATAGGATTTTTGCAGCTGACTCTAAGGGAAACATTTTCAGACTTGTCATTCTACAAGCTGAGAAATAGTTTGCTCATTAGTTCTTTTGTTTCTTCTTTCTTCTGCAAATGTGTGCTGGTTTGAAGGTAAAACAGCAGGAGAAATTAACCCCACGCAAATACCTTGTGAGATATTTCAAGTTGGAGTTACAATTTGATAGGAAAATTACAATAAAGGTGGTAGTACAGAAACACTGTCTTAAACTGGTGGTTAGGGGTGGTGGTCACAATCTGATTAAGCAACGGTCGCAGTGCTGTTGAAATGATGATTGTGGTCTTGTTGGAAATAGTGGTCCTGTGGAAATTCATGTTCCCCTATGGATGTCCAGTTGTGAGAGTGTCCCAAGTCCTCAAATGTCAAGATTATATGTGGCCAGGTTTAGGTGGTTCCTCCTCCAGGGTACAGTGGAATGATGTAATTCTATCAAGAATAGAATATTTTTGGAGTCCTTGAAGCTGTGAGTTCATGATGGCCCGTTAGCAGGGATGACCCCCTTCGGAATGGGTGTGACTGTTGGTATCACAGCTGGGTCATTGTGAAGATGTCTTGGGTTATGTAACCAAAAAAATGTTTATTCTATTCCACCTGTTGAAACCAGCTGGGGAGGTGTTTTCCTTATCTCTTGTAACTCCAGGGGGAAGCGGGGCTGGTGCCTTCTGATAATGGTAGGGCATTGCTCCTTATCTCTTTCCACCCTCCAAGGGGATATCTTTTGGTAATGGGCCATTAAGGTTCACCAATGACTTAAAACATTACATCATCCCATTGTAAGATGCTCCACCCAGTGGGGGGAGCCAAACCATTGCTACCCAGATAAAAACTGAGACGTAGGGATACCAGACACTGGTTTTCCACTGGATTTCCAGAGGAAGACCGGACCCATCTCACCATTACTAGACCATTTCTACAAGGACCATATCTACTCCAACAGAAGTATATCTGCTACTCCAGGAGGGCTTACTTTGGACTGCTTCTAACACCCTGACCAACAGGGTGTCAGGTTGTATTTCTGACTCTGTCAGTGTTTCTAAGATTTTCTGTTTGTTTTGTTTGCTTGGTTTTTTTGTATTACTACATTTGTATTCTTAATATTTCTAGTTATTAAAGAACTGTTATTCCTATTCCCAAATCTTTGCCTGAAAAGCCTTTAATTGCAAAATTATAATAATTTGGAAGGGGAGGGGCTTAACATTCTCCATTCCAAGGGAAACTCAAGCTTTCCCTGGCAAATACCTGTCTTGCCAAACCAAGACAGAAGATGAGGAAACACCCCCTTGCTGGGTTTGGGTGTGCACGGGGTGGCTGTTGCAAACAACCCACCATTAACAGTTCACCAGGAATAAATAGTTTGCTTATACCCGAGTATACAAATAAAGAGTATACAAAATATACATAGTTTGGTTCAAACCAAACTTGAACTCTTACTCCTGTAACCAAGCCCTAATTTTTTAACAACAACAAAACAAAACAAAAACCAAAAAACAAACAAATAAAAAAATCACAGCAGAGTGGGTTAAAGTTGGGGAGCAGGCTGACCTGTCAGATTCCAACCCATAAATTTCAGTAGTTTTTAATTTAATCATCATAACAATAAAAAAGGGCTTTGGAGCAGAATGTCTCTAAATTGCAACATCTGGCATGTTTGTGTCCTGTTGGCGGATTGGCAACCTGTAGTGGTTTCACATTCGCCAGTCTTGGTTTCCCAGCCAATGCACCATTTGTGCAGTGCTTTGAGTGTCTACTGGAATCATTTACTCTTTTTCCTTCTGTGAGATATGATTAGGAGAAAAGCAAAGCAGGCTCAAACCTGAAGGGTATAAAGCTATATTTATTTATACACAATAAAAGAAGAATGAAAATCAAAATCAAAATGAAACCTTCAAAAACACTTCTCCCTCCCCACAAAGTGTTCACTTTCCCACTGACAACATAAAGAGACAAAAACTGTGATTTTTCAGTCACTTTCACCATTTTAAAATCATCTTTCATCAGTTCTTAGGGAGAGGAGCCTCTCTTAGAACTCCCATGGAGACATTGCCACAAGAAAACTGTTCTCTGGTGGCTCCCATGTCATGAATTTGCAGCTGCCCAGGGGGAATTCTGCAAACTGTGAAGTCCCTCCCATTTGGCAGCTTTCTGGTTAGCTGCACTCATGGGCCATATCAGCTTATTTAGGGTACTGTTTAAGGATGACTCTTCTAGTATAAAACGAAGGTTCCCTTCATCTATCTCCAAAATAATCTTCATCTCAAGAAACAGAGGTCTCTTTTTCCCTGGGAGCAAAGGGCTTCATATCACTTTATCTTCCTCTGTTCAAAATTGTCCATTAAATCTCAATTATATCAGTCCACGACTATAACTAGAACCTTGCATCCCCCTAAAAAGCATTCTGTATGTTACAGGGAAATTTTAGTTCATTCTCCATGGCCTCATAAGAGAAGTCCATGCTAAATAGGCAACTCCTCAATCTCCCTCCAACTTAGGGCTTTTACTCTCTCTTCACTGACTTCAGTTTCCTGCTGTGTCTCCTTACGGTTCAATCACTCTGTCTGTTCCCACTCAGAGAAGGGCCAGTGCTTTTGTAAGTCTCACCAGTCAAGGAAAGGGCTAACATCTCACCTGGGGCCTGCAGGGCGGCAGCTGGTAGGATTTCAAAGCCGTGGGGATGGGGGAGACTCAGGAATGGTGGCCAGGATCTCTCGCGTGGCTGGGCTTCTTTCCCCCCACCTCGGGCTCATGGGGTGGGCCCGGCCCAGCCCAGGCTCGGGGCTGCTCCCAAGGCCCAGGGGAAACATCTCTCTTGGCCTGGCCGGCGGCGGGGCAGGCCTCAGAGTCTGCTGGATGTTAGCAGCTGTGGCCTGCCCTTCATCCTCCACCTGCTGGCTGCTGCCGGGGTCCAGCCAAGGCTGGCCCTGCTGGCTCAGTGGACCGGCGAGGCCTGGCCCGGCCCACCCAGCTGCTGCACGGCCGGTGTTACCTGCTGGCAAGCCGGAAGGGAAAAGGAACCTCCTGGGCTCAGCTCAGCTTTTTGTATGGGTATTCACAAAGTCGTATCCAGCTTCCTTAGTGGTTATACAATGTTTCAGTACCTAAAAATTGGCCTGTGATAGGTCCCTGTCCTTTCCAAAGGAAATTCTAAGGTCTTTACAGGGAACTATTCCCCTTTAACTAAAAATCAAGCTGTGTTAACCCATGACACAGCCAGTGATCCTCCCAGTCCAGCTTTGGGTTGATGACTGGGTAGAGTCCTGCACGCACTCCATGTTGAACCAGAAGGATTTTGCTTTGGGCAAACTGACATGAAGAGAAGTACAAATTCACCAAGCTGGAAAGGAGAAGTGAATACGTGGATTTATGGGTGGAGACAATTCGTTTGGAAGAAAAAGTGATAGAGGGAATGTCAGGGAGATGAGGAGCTAGACACTTCTGGAAAGGTTTTAATGGCTCGTTTTTCAGTTATGATCTTAAGCAGTGGACAACACAGACTCTGCCCTGTTTTCTGAGCTTCTGAGAGACCATGCAGGGTGAGCAGAAGCTGGTTGTGTCTGTTTCCAGAGGTAATCTCATGCTGTTTCCCAGAAACTGCAATCCTCATGTTGCACATGATAACACAAAGACACCATATAAAGCAGAATTTTCATGGTCTACTGAGGAAACTTCAACATTTTGAGATCTGTCTGGGACTTGCCGTCACCACTAGACCTCAGGGAAGTCACACATAGGACATATCCATCTCTCTCAGCTGTGGTGCTGAGTCTTTGCTGCAGAGAACTAATTCAGTCTTCATGCTAGAGGAGGTCCCTATTTCATTGAATAGAAAGACAGCAGCAATGATGAATACCTTTGAATCCTAGGCTATCACGTTTGGATACTGAGCTCAGAGAAGCTGTCCTGTCATTCTGTAGCAAGACCTTGAGCCAGAACCATGGAGGCCAGAGAAAATAAGAGAGCAAGAGAGCAGCAAATGTTTCATTCTTTCAGTCACTGAATCCTCAGGAGCAATAGCTGTCCCAATCTTCAGCATGGGAGTTGATGATGAATGATTTTATTACCAATGATAATTTAAACCATGTGCAAAGCTTATCATATTTGTCTCCTTGCCTTTGTAGGAGTTCTGGTTTAAGGATGCCTTCACCATTCATCTCCAGTGTTGGGATGAGTGAAGAAGTACAACATGACAGAGGACTTTTCTTGTTCTCTTTCTGCAAAGCCCTCATGGATTTGGGTTACATTTCTTTCCCCTTAATTTGACTTTATTTTCCTTCTCTTGCTTCTTAAGAAACTGCCAGACATCTTAAACACATTTAAAAATACATATTCTCCATTATTTAAGGTTCCCATGTGGGCTCTACCATCAGAGATTGACCAATTGATAGCATGGTTTAAATGGGGCCCCAAGGATGGGATGAGTTGGAAACAGAATTAGTGCACATCCTCTGTGTTTCCACCTTTATTGAAAAGCAGGAATGGACTGTCCCAGATGAAGGGCATGAGCAAGATACAAAGCAATGATCTAGTTACATGGGATTAACAGTTGGCAAGATGGAGACCAGTGAGTTGACAATTAAGGAGGGGCATAAAGTTTTCTCTGAAAGAGCTTGCTGGTGGTTTTGTTTGTATGCAACTGGAGATTTCTGGTTTATTAAAAAGGATGGATGTTCAAGATAGGTGCATTATGAAATCTAAATTCTCACACAGCTTGGAGGGGTTTGAATTTCGACCTGTATGCAAACCACATCTTGCATATCCAGGAGCTTAGAACAGAGAAAGCTGTTAAGAGGTAAATGACGAGGATTCATAAAGGCAAGCCATACTACTCTTGTTACCATTGGTCACCAAAATCAAAATTGGCTGTTCCCTTGCTGGGCTGATTAGCAGCATGGGTTTCTGGAGGAAATACACACATACAAGCATAAAGTATATGTTCTATGCATGGTCTTGAGTTAAACATTTTAGTGCACACTGTGTTGTGCCTTTAAAGCTGTCCAGGGAAACAGCTATGGCTGTGTTCAACAGTGACTCACGCAGTATTTGCAAGATATCCTAAGTAACCAAACACAGCATTATCAAGCCATGAAATTACTATTTTGGAGGCTGGTTCTTGTAGTGGATTGTATAGTGTAGGTAGACACTTCCTTCAGAGCCTTGGATGAATATTGGTGCTGGTCTGGTGCTGGTCTTAAAGTCACAGAACAGCTTAGGTTGGAAAGGACATTTAAAGGTCATCTAGTCCAAAAACCCTGCCATGGCAGGACACCTTCCACTAGATCAGATTGCTCAGAGCCCCATCCAACCTTGTCTGTTTCTGGAAATGGGGCACCTACTTCCACTCTGGGCAGCCTTGTGCCAGTGTTTTACCACTCTCATTGTAACAATTTTCCTCCTTATATCTAGTCTGAACCTCCACTCTTTTACTTTAAAACCACCACATCTTGTCTTATCACAACAGGCCCTATTAAAGAGTCTGTTCCTATCTTTCTTGTAAGCCCCCTTTAAGTACTGAAAGGCTGCAATAAGGTCTCCCTGAAGCCTTCTCTTCTCCAGGCCGAATAACCCCAATTCTCTCATCCTGTCTCCATAGCAGAGGTGCTCCAACCCTCTGATAATCTTTGTGTCCTTCTCTGGACCCACTAAAAGGTCTATATCTTTCCTGTACTGAGGAGTTGTTCCTTCATAACTTTTCAGTCTCCAAGGAAATGAAAAAACACATTTATCATCCTGTCAATCTGCGTGTTGGGTTCCTGCAAGTCTAATTGGCATGGCAGGGAAGTGGCAGAGCTGTATCTGTGGCAGTTTAGCTCTCAGTTTCTAGGAGATTGAATTTTACCCACATCATCATGGAAAAGGTTTGATTCCTGACTGCGTTAGTCAAACTCATGCTGAAGTAGCTCATCAAAGCCTCTGTGCAAGACCTGCAAACCCAGATGAGGTGTAGGGAGCATATCTTGCAGCCACCTCCAGCTGACAGCAGGCAGATGGAAGTCCACTGAGACCCAAACCATCAGTCACTTGCCTTTGGTCTCGTTTTTCAGGAGAACAGGGTAATGCTCATTCCATTTAAAACTCTTGAGTTTTGTCCAAGCAGTGACATGGGGAAGGAGAAGCCCACGAAGGCACTGAAGTGGGATGCTTGAGGACCTTGGTACATCTCTTGTCCAAAGTGCAGGCTGCTTTTGTGACCTCAGGCAAGCATTAAGTGTAGGTAGTTTCCCCATCAGTGCACTGCGCTGCCACAGTAGCTGTCATTTCCTTACTGCACTCTATCATTAACAGCAGTTAATGACTCTACAGAAGCAGCACATGGAGCAGAGTCTGAAGCACGTTGAAGATGGAAGACAGAGTGTTATACAAAATTTGGTCTATTCCTCCTGTTACCATCTCTGCTGGTTTCACCTGGGGTAGAGTTAATTTTCCCAGTGGCTGTATGGGGCTGTGCTTTGGATTTGTGCTGAACACAGAGCTAATAATATAGACATGTTTTTATTATTGCTGAGCAGAGCTTACAAAGAGCCAAGGCCTTTTCTGTTTTTTGGTGCTACACTGGAGAGGAGGTTGGGGGTGTGTGGGAGGGTGGGAGGAGATGCAGCTGGGACAGGTGACCCAAACTGACCAAAGAGGTATTCCAGACCACATGGCATCATGCTCAGAATATAAAGTGGGGGGAAGAAGAAGAAAGAGGGGGACACTTGGAGTGATTGTGTTTGTCTTCCCAAAAGTTACGTGTGATGGGGCCCTGCTCTCCTGGGGATTGCTGAACACCTGCCTGCCCATGGGAAGTGGTGACTTAATTCTTTCCTTGTGTGCATGTTCTTTGCATTCCCTAATGAACAGTCTTCATTTCAACTTGTAAGTTCTCTACTCTTTCAGTTCTCTACCTGATCCTTCTGACAGAGGAGTGAATGTGTGGCTGCCTGGCACTTAGCTGCTGGATGAGGTAAAACCACAACAGCATTGCACAAGAGGGAAAGCTGTCATGAGAGATGGTCACATCAATAGTTTCTGCAGTTCATTGTCCATCATTTTCACATATACTGTAGGGAGAGGTTTCTCATTCCCAGTATTCTTCAGTGCATGTTTTAGAGCCCCAGTGGGGGACTGGTAGCTTTAGTGCTGAGGTATGTGACAGCTGTGTGGCAAGCATCATTTATTTATCTTGCTGGATGTGTGCTGGGTCCAGATGGGGTCAGGTTGCTGCACCAAGTTCTCAGCTCTGGAGCATTTGATGTCCTTCCATGTCTCCCCAAGTTCTGAGTTCATGGAGATAACCTGTCTTCAGGGTACTTCTATTGAGGCAGGAAGGAGGATTAGTCAGGCTTCCTTGTTTTCAAGCAAGATGAGGCTGTTCGCAGTGAATTTGCTCCAAGGTCCCTTCTCAAGGTCCTGCATGCAATCAAACACATTCGGCTGCACTTAGTGATTCACTAACAAATTTTGTAATGAGACACTTGGGAAAAAAACTAATGGAGTATGATCCCAGAGAAAGAAACACTGCAAAGGAGAAAGGGATTCATGCCCAATGCAAGCTGTTGATCAGAGCTTTGAAGGCGATGAGGCACACAAACACAGTCTCAGGCACTGGGTAAAGATTTCTCCTATTTCATTTGTACTTAAGCATCATTTGGAAGTAGAGAATATGGGCCTATCATGCACTGCACACACACACATAGTGAGAGATAGTCTCTAAAGGGAAAAGATACTATAAGTGGGGAAAAAAAAAAAAAAAAAGAAGAGGTTTTCTTGCTCTTATCTTTGGTTACTGCCTTACATCAAGCAGTAACTTGAGTCCTCTAGGGTCCAGTTCAGTCACCTACTCAATCTCATGGGCTCCACTTCCTGGTAGAGGGCTAGACAGAGGGTTGCAATTGCATTTCCTCATCACCTCCAAAGCTGATCTATAGACTGACTTTGCAGCCAGAGCCCAGATCTGTTTCCTGGGAAATCTCTTGTGGCTTATTTCCAACCTCTCCAACACACTCTTAACCCTCAGGAGACACTGCAATCCCTGCTGTGCACACGGGAGTAGTGATGTCAGGATGTAGGAAGGCCAGGCAAGAAAAAAATCACTTCTGGAGGGTTACGGTGTGTGTTTTTCCCCATGGGGCCATTGCAGCACACTTACATTCAGACATTCATCTGAGTGTGCAGACAGCTCTGCCTGGGGGAAGTATTTCATGAGATGGGCCTGTGTTTGAGGCAGGAGGAATAGAGTAAAATTGTATCAGTGTTCGGGCTTGCTGCTTCTCTACTTAGATTATGACCGTGGTCCTAAGAGCAAATCTAGAAAATTCGAAGTGGGAAAAGGAGAGAGAAATCATATCCCTGGCACTGAATTATAGCCCTGGCCCCCAACAAACCCCTTGATGTTCTTTGCCCTGGCATTGCAATCTTTAAAAAATACAGCTGAATACAAACTGCTGCAACACCACCTCTAGTAGGCAATGGCTGTCATATGCTCAGCCCTCATCTGGATTCATCCACAACTCGCCAGAGGACCCAAACAAAAGTTTATTGTACTCCAAAATCACTGTCAGCACACAGAAAGTGTTGTGCATGAAATATGTGTGACACAGGTCAAAAATCTGGAGAAACAATGGGTCAAACCCCTGCCAAATGACACAAAATTTGTAATAGGAATGAAAGATGTAGGAGTCTGAAATAAAAGGCTCAGGTTACTTACTAGCAGTCAGATTTTCCTCTGGTCGGTTCAGATTTTAATATTGCCCCCTGGCAGGTAAAATTTGTAAAGAGGAGAGTTTCTGAATTATGAAAAACAGGTGAAGAAGCTGAGGATGGTGCCTCAGAGACACTGAAAGAAGTTACTCTGTCCACTGCATCAAAGGCCAGGCTGTCTGACACACAATGAAGCACAGGGACTGGGCTTGTCCTCTGTGATGCTCAGCAGAAAAGCAAAGTTCATACATAGGAGCACATCCCTGGAGAGTCCCTTTTGTGGTTCATGAAAAGAAAGAGGTGTTTTCAGGAGTGGGCTGAAATGCCCTCTGATGTTGTCTTTGTTGGGTCAAGGGTGCTCCTGTTTTAAGTTAGCTACTTGAGCTTGTGTAAAATGAAATCTAAAATCCACAGACCTAAATTGAGGGACTAAAGGAGAAGTCAAGGGAGAGCAGAGGAGGTGGAAATGGTCACTTATTTGCTGGAGGAGGAGGGGGTCCTAAGTGAAATGGTAGAATAGAAGTCAAGGCAGGAAGATAACGTGGCTGGGGAGTGAAGGAGACAGGAGGCAAAGCTCTTTTAGTGAATTCCTGGATAAAGAGGAGAACAATTCTTCATAGCCATCCCCAGCTCTCCAAATCTCTGAATCCTGAACCCTTGTGCTCCCATAAGAACTCTACCAAGAGCTGTGAGAGTAGGAAAAGTGAATTCCAACCTATGTGAAAGCAAAGAACAGAGAGAAAAGTTACCAGACACCAACGGGATGCTAAAAAAGCCATGGAAAAAACAAGCAAACAAACAAACAAAAACAAACAAACAAACAAACAAAAAAAAAACCAAGATAGAGAGATGCTACTAGCTGGAAATACAGAGATTAGCTAGTTGCATAGGACAGAGGGCTCAGACAGAAATGCAGCTGAATCCCAGCACCCAGATTTTTGGGAACAGATGTACTCTCAAGAACACACGAGAAAGCTAAGAGGTGCCTCATACTGGCCAAATGCAATCAAGGATATTTGAGGTCTGGTGAGCAGATGTTACTATACAGGCAAGGAAATGCTGGCCATGCAACAAACAGAGACAGCCAAAATATACAGCATCCCCAGGAGGTTTTTGAAGCAACCAGGAAAGGACCTTTTCATTGCAAGCCACACAAACTACCTCATTGTTGCAGACAAGTGTTCAGACTGTGAAGTGGTAGGTATCAGATGAAACACAAGAAAGAAAAGGAGAATTTCAGCAGGCACCTTGTTTTACTTGAAGTAACTTTGCATGACTTACCCAAGAAGAGAAATCCTGTCCCAGCATATTGCCCCCTAAGCATGACCAAACAGCAAAGCTGAACCAGTAGTTTTATTTGCTAAGTAAGGTTGAAGGAGGCAAAGACTGTTATGTTTGGTAGCAGTTTTGGAGACAGGGATGCAACTGAACACACTGAAGTTCATGCAACAACAGCCAACATTTATTGACCGAGGCCCCCTTTTTTATAGGGGGTTCAAATTTCTCGTGCTTGAACACCTGATTGGTCAACGTTTCAACACCACCCAGCTCACTGGCCAATTCGATCAGGATTGAATGGGATTGGCTGGGGTCCCATGTTTGAGTTTGAATCCAACCTATCATTGTGTTACCCAGGGACTTCTTTACTTCTAGTCTTTAATGAGCTAGGCTAGTCAAGTTGGGTTCAGTTATGGCCAATTTTATCTGTGCAGCTTCAGACCTGCTGCAGCTGTCACAGTTCCCTGTTTTCTGTTTAAAAATGCAAAGCATTCTTCGTTATCCTCTGCAGGTGCCTTGTGAACAGGATGAGAAAGACACCATGATGACGCAAATGATGAGCTTAGTTTGAATAAGATTTTCCACCCAATTTAACAAGCCTAGTCTCTTCCAGCTAGTGATGTATCCCATGTATCTTTGGAGTTGTAACATTCACATCCAGGAGCTGTCAAACGGGATTACCATACAAGTTTTCAAGATGGTATGTCCCTGGCTCATTACTTAGAAGTTAAAAATTACAGCTTTACACTACAAGCAAGAAACAATTCAACTCAAAACCATTTCAATTAAAAACTGTGATAAATAGATATGATTCGTGCTAACTAAAATTGTAACTATATCAATATTCTAGGAGATAATTGTTACAAAGTAATACAGGAAATTACTGTCAAGGAGCAGATGTGCCCATTTTGCAGATGTTACATGTAAAAATAGGATACAGGATATAGTTTTGAGATAAGTATTGTCCCAAGACAGAAATTACCTTGAGATGGACAAAGCTGGGACAGTTTCAAGTAAAGACCTGAAGCTGTGGTTTTACAAGGGTAATTTTTTTTGGAACATAATGCTTACTTACATAACACAATGCTTAGTATACACACGCAACCTGTAAGGTTAACTAGAGGACAAAATGCCAAAGAGTGTGAGCTTCATCAAAGACCACTGAAAGAGGACAGAAGACACCCTGGCAACAAGTGAAGCATGCACTATGAAGTATAAGTGACGTAGATTTTAGAATCAGAAATAGGAGGGAATTTAGGGAAACATTGATGAATATGTATTAGCATATGGTATATAAGTATAGTTTGAAATGTATTCTATGTACATGAGGAGGGAGAAAAATCCCTCTGCATACCCCAATCGGTTTTGCTTATGCCTTATCAGAACCTCAATTATACTTAATCTCTGCCAAATGTATTTCATCTTAATTAAAATGCTGCTAAAATTTAACTTTGTTGTTTATTGAATTGGATGTATAGAATTTCATTTATAACAAAATACACATGTTTCTGCCACTGATGCCTCCTAAATGTTTGAATCTTGGGGTTCAAGTAGGGTGATGGGTAGATTGTCTTACTATTGTTGATAATTTTTTGCTTCCAACAAGCTGTCGGCTTGCTAGGTCATGTTGTGATTTGATTGAAAAACATGAGAATGCTCAAGACTTTTGAGGGGGGTCCACCCCACTCTCCCCCTTTCCTTATTTTAACAACTTAACAGGAACATAATTCAATCATAACAAAACATGCACTTTTGAACGAAATTAACAGTCAATAATAACTCATAGAACAGCTGGCTTTGTCATCTATCCTTAGCTAAATAACCAATGATATCATAAATAACTATAACTATGCACATATATATACAACTCCTTTGAAAATACTATTTACCTTTTTGTCACAAACAAATTCAAAACTATCAAAGGAAACATTTCTTTGTCTCATTTAGGTTTTACAGGTTTCTGTTATTACCTTCCCATGCATAGTTTTTAACCTTTCTGTAATCTCAAATGACCTCAATTCTGTGGCTATTGCATCTGCATACTTAGCTGCAAAACCCCAACCTTAAAAGCCATGGTCATATTTTGGTTCAAAAATAAGAAAACATGCAAATTATTATTTTAGTGATAGCAGTGACAGCTCTGCTATATTCAGAAACCTGTGATTGACTTCAACAGGAGTTGGCATGAGTGCTTAGCCATGAAAGGTAGTTGTTAATAATTTTCAGCAAGAAAATGATTTTATAGACATTGTAAACAGAAATGACAGGGGGCAAATCCTGTCAGAAAACTCCGCAACTGAAATTTGCTAATGAAACACTTCTCTTCTACACCAAATTAGTACCTCTATGTTTGCTTTCATGAATTTAGAATGTTCTTTTCAGGACCCTTAAAACAAGCAATGTCTTTGAATTCCAAAATGTCACAAATAGTGTTACGTTGCCATTATCCAGAGTTACTGTGAAGTGTGTTCAGTCAAACATCAGGTTTCATCATCTGCATTTGTAGGCATCAACACTGTAAGGTGATGAAGTCCAGGTAAATTATACCATGATTATTGTATAAATATCAGTATGAGTCCTTTTCAGAAACAGTTTACTATGAAGAGTCTGGGAAAAATGTACTGTGCTTTATAATAAGGCTTTCTCTTTACAAACACATTTAATAGGTTTCCTTTAGGTGTTGTCTCAATAACCCTCTAGAGCCCAATAATCTTCTAGAGCTTTGGAGCTTTATTGTGTAACTTTGGCTGGTTTGCTATAGATTTGTTAATTGTCAGATAAACCAAAAATAGTCAACAGTTTCATCTTTGAATAAAATGTTTGCACACCTTAAATGACCAAGAACAAAACTGAATTTAGATTTGGAGGTCTTATAACTGGAAGTGTAGGATTTTTGGAAGAGGAAAATAAATATCTTAATACTTCTTTTCCTTTGGAATGTGAAAACAGCCTGGAAAATTACTGTGAGCTCTATACAGAAGAAAATTAAGTTGAACTAAAATCCTTAAATATTACACAGTATTATATTGAAACCCCAATGCACATTTGAAAAGAGTCCAGTCCATCGTAGCACGAGGGCCCAAGCTGTCAAAGGCATACACAGAAACCAACACTACTACGGGTGCCTGCTTCCACAGCAACCATTTGTTGTGTCTTACTATTGAAAACTTTACCAAAGGAGCTTTTTAATGTGTCTCAATTCCATTGTAGGAGTGTAGGAGAAGGGATTACAGGCAACCTCACCCCTGATAAATAACAGCTGTGTTAATTACCTAATATAGCCTTACCCCTGATGAGTCACAACTATATCCAATAAAGATAAATATGATAAAAGAGGTGGGTTAGCTTGCTGGGGAGAATCATGAAGGAGGGGGGACCTTGAAGGAGGACCTTGAGGGAAGATCTGGAGGAAGAGGAACAAGGAAGGATCCTGAGGAAGAAGGACTGGAGGACTGGGAAAAACAAGAGAAAGAATCACTGTTATGAGGTCAGTCTGGGTCTGCACTTAGAGCCTATTGTTGGAGCCTGCAGTCATAGTCTAGCTAGGTAAAAGCCTGCATTCCGAGTCTGCAAACTAATACACACAGTCACAGTTTAGCAGGTGTAAAGATTTCACATTCGCCAATTTTGACCTTTCCCAGCCAATGCACCAATTATAAGATGGTTTCAGTGTTTGCTCTTTTTTGAGATATGACTAGGAGAAAACAGAAAGCAAAACAGGCTTACCTCAAAGTTAGATAGTTTATTCACACACACTAAAAGAATGGAAAAGGAAAAAAAAAAGATATCCTCAAAACACCTTTTCCTCCCCTCACAAGTGTTCACTATCTCACAAAACAACATTGAGAGTCAAAAACCTGTACTTTCAGTCAGTTTCACCTTTCTAAAAAATAATCTTTTGCCAGTTCTTCAGGGAGAAGAATCTCTTTTAGTTTACCATGGACTTTTCCTCACTGACAACCTACAACAGTTCTCATGTGGGTTTTAACTGTCACAAAAACAGCCGCCCTGGGGAAACCTGCTTTCCTGACCCCTCCCATTAGCAGTTTCTCAAGCTGCTTATGGGTCATGAGTCTATACTCTTGTATACTGGGGTGTCATCTTTTAAAGACAAGTAACCTCAAAGTCAAAGGATTCTTCACCTCAAGGAACAGAGGTATCTTCTCACTTATTTTCTGGTGCAAAGGGCTCCTCATCTCCATCTCTGTTCAAGCATCCTATAAGATCAATATCACTTAGTCCATCACAAACACTTTAGCTCAGAATCCATACACAAATCTCACAATCATCTCCCCAAATGCACATCTTTTTCATGATTTACAGGGATAACCTACGTATAGAGTTCCTTTCTACAACTCAATAAGAAGTCCAGTCTAAAGTGGGATGGAAATCTCCTCAATCTCTTCCTCCAATCAGTCCTTTCACTCTTGCTCCCCTGACTTCATGCAGTGTCTTCTCTAAGTTCACTCTGTCTTTTCTTGTCTCTCTCAGGGAAGGGTTTAAGCCTTGAAAGCCTCATTTGCCAGGAAAGGGTTAAATCTGCCCAGGGTTGCAGTGGTCCTATGATGTCTGATGGGCCGTGGAAACTCAAAGCCCTGCTGATGAGAGAGGCTGGTGGATGCCTTCTTTTCCAGCCCTCGATCTCATGGCCTGGGCTGCTTAGAGCTGATCCCTGGAGCCCAAAGAAGAAGTGGGGGTGGGGGGGAGGAGGACTATTCCCTCCCCAGCCCTGGCTGGCAGCACGGGCAGCTGCCGGGGCGAGCTTAAAACTCCTTAGGTGTTAGTAACCAGGGCCTTTCCTCCCCTCCCCTGCTGCTAGCTGTTACCTGGCCCAGCCACGGCCAGGCCCCATCTGCCCTGGCCCCTGGCATGCAGCCAGCCCTGGGCTGCAGCATCCCCTCTCCCCCCGCCGGCAACGGGGCAAAATGAGGCTCAGCCAGCCGAGCAGCCCCACCCCCTGGGCAGCAGCTCCTGGAGGCCTGGCTGGGCTCGGAGCAGTGGGGCCTAAGCCAGCCCCTTTTTGCTACTCATGATGTTACCTTGTGGCTCACCAGGAGAAAAGAGGGTAGCTCGAACCCAGTCTCAGCTTTATATGGGTTTTACCAAAAGTCGCATTCCGTTTTCTCAGCAGTCAAACTACATGCCAGTAGCCAAGAACTGGCATTTGATAGGTCCCTGTCCTTTCCAAAGAAATCTAAGGGTCCTTACAGGGCAATATTTCATATTCCTTTTCAACTAAAAACCAAACTGTGTTAACCCATAACAGCAGGAAACAACCAGCAGTCAGAGGCTGCAAGGGAAACCTACAGTAAGAGCTTGCTGCAGCCAGAGTCAGTGAACAGTTGGAGTCAGGATAACTGAATTGTTAAGAGGAGTAAACCAAGACTCTTTTCATGCTGTGATATACAAGAAGTCTGTGTCTCAGCTCATTTCTACCCTCTAATGAGAGACCTGCTGCATCACATGGGTAGTCGCTTTGGGCTTGCTCTGCACGCTAGGCACTTGCATTGTTACAGGTGAGTTGGCCGTGGCAGGCTGTGGTGGCTGGGAGGGCGCTGCTCACTGATTCCTGCAGCTATCTTATCCTGCCTCACTCCTCGGTCCTGGCATGGGGGGAGGTTGGGGCGGGGGGGGGGGGCCTGCTTTGGGACACCCCCAGGATGGTGGTTTCAGCGTCGCTGTGGTTGGTTCAAAGCACTGTGTTGTGCTCCAGCCACAAACGGTGGTTGCTATGCAACGTGAATTGGCATCTGCCCCAGGATGGCTCTCAATGTCAGGTGGCCCCGCTCTGCTCTGCTGGTCTGGGGCTGCTCACTGCAGGCCGGGTCCCCCAGCCCCTCAGGTACTGGCTGCTGCAGCATCTCTCAAGCTCCTTGAGCCCTGGCTGTGTAAAGAGCATGATGTGATGTCCCGTGGTTCTGGGCACTGGCACCTCTGCACCAGCACTTCCAGCGTTGCGCGCCACTTGACTTTCAGCTCCAGACTGCATGCCAAACCTGTAAATGGGTGTGCCAGTGCATCCATGGTGATGAGGGGGGTGTAGGAAAGTGATGATTCTTGCAGCCAGGGCGTGGGAAGTCCCAGGCACTGAGAGAATTCACCTGACACAAGCAGTGGCGGTTTGGGCGGTTGCGGCATGGGTGTTTCCATGTGTGATGCAGACACTGCCGGTGCCAGTGGGGGAGCTCTGGTGGTGCAGTGGGATGATACCGCAGGGGTAGGGAGCCTAAGTAATGGCCGCCCCCCCCTTGGTTTGTGTAGTGGTTTCAAATTTGCCTATTTCTGTTTCTTGAATTATGTGTAGTGGTTTGATTGTCTACTAGAATTATTTACTCTTTTTCTGCTGTGAGATAGGATTAGGAGAAAAACCAGAGCAGGCCCAAAACTTAAAAGGGTATAAAGACAGGTTTATTAACAAAACTACAAGAGAGAAAGAATTAATAAGAATCACAATAAAATGTTCAAAACACTCCTCCTCTCCCCCAACAGCTTCTTTTCTTTCTCACACACAACGTATAAAGACAAAACTTGGAACTCTAGGTCAGTTTACTACTTATAAATAGTCTTCCATCAGTTCTTTTAGAGTGGGAAGTCTCTTTTGGTCTGCCATGGAACCTCCCACAAGACAAGAACAGGACACTCGTGGCTTTTTTAATTCTCACAAAAGCAGGCACCCAGGAATCTGCAACTGTGAAGTCCCTCCCATGTCATGCAGCCTTCCCCTGGCTGCATGTGCTGGTTTTGCGCAAAAGTTATTTTTTCAAGAAAGTTATAGCAAAACCAATCAGTGACTAGGTTTGAATATTGACATCTGGTGTAGCCATTAGAAAGGTGACACGCCTCTGTGAACACACAGGGTTAAAATCAGAGAAATCCCAGGTATGCAGAGGGCATGATGGTTCTTGGTAGCGGTGGCTGGAGCGTGCTGGGGCGGGAGGGGGTGGCTACGATCTCACAGCAGCATGCCTGCAGCTGGGTCTTCCCTGCTTCTTCTGCCCGGCAGCTGCTGAGAGGGGGAAAAGGAGCCTGGCTCCTTCACAAGGGCTGCCTAGCCCAGCTAGGCCTCCTGGTGTCACGATGGAGGAGCGACTTTAGCAGCAAGATGTTAACAGCCTCTGGAGGCCCAATCTGGCTGGGATGGGGCCCTGTCTCCTCCCCTCCCCCTGCCTGGCAGTCACCGGACCTGGCTCTGACCTAGGGCCTGACAGGCTCCCTAGGAAGGGGCCTGGGCCCAGGCAGCGCCTGGCCAGCCCAGCCCCTGTGGCAAGGAGGGAGCCAGGTTCCCTTGTTACCTCTTACTAGGCTGAAAGAAAAGAAAAGTTTTGCTGGGATTCCTCTGATTTTTAACCTGTGTAGTCCAGAGGCGTATCCCATATATAATGGGTTAATCAGGGTGTCAACATTCAAAGCCAGTCACTAATTGTTTTTTTGCCACAGCTTCCTTCAATCAATGCAAAACCAGCACAGTTTGTTACCTGTCCTCTCCACCCACACACGGGATGGCATCCACTTCCCCCACCATTCTGCCCTGCTTTCTGTCCTTGCTGGACGTTCCGGCGGGCGGTGCATCCCTGCATCTCACTTGGTTTCCAACTGCCCAAGCAAGTTTGAAACAAGACTCCAGGGCTTTATAGTGTCCATGGTGACTTCCAGAGCCAGTTCCACAAGCCTCCAGGGCTTTATAACAATCATAGTGTCTTCCAGAGCCTGTTGCTCATACTTTACCCCCCATTTAGATAAAAAGAGGGTCTATACCTTAGCAACTGGGTTTTCTTCCAATGAAACCCATCCTCCCATGTTTCTTGGTGCCATTTTCTTCTATTTACAGGGGTATTTACAAAGGAGTCTGGACTGGGGCAGCTTTTTTTGCTGCAGACAGATCTTCTCAACATTTTTGTGCAGCTTTTTGTGCTGCAGGCAGGCTGTACATGCTTGCCCTCTGTCTTCCCACTCTACCTGTGGAAGCTGTCAGAAATTCACTACTTGTTACATTTCATCACAGTTTTGGAGACAGGCACATGACAGAACACACTGAAGTTCATGCAACAACAGCCAAGGTTTATTGATGGATACCCCCTTTTATAGGGGGTTCAAATTTCCCATACTTGAACCCCTGATTGGTCAGGTGATGAGGTTTCAACTCACTGGCCAATTAGATGTCTGCATTCAGGATTGAATGGGATTGGCTGGGATCCCCTGTTTGAGTTTGAATCCAACCCATCATTGTGTTACCCAGGGACTTGTTTTCTTCTAGTCTTTAACGAGCTAGGCTAGTCGACTTGGGTTCAGTTATGGCCAATTTTATCTGTGCAACTTCAGACCAGCTGCAGCTGTCACAAGAGATAGCACATGGTGAATCATTCTCTAGGAGAGAAGTACTCTTATTGAAGGGCAGCATGACCCTCCAGTCCAAGTATCAGAGTCCAAATACTTGCACAGCTTGAAGGAACCAAAGAGAGTGAAAGAAAGTACAAGATGGGAAGGAAGAGAGCCAAAACCCAGAGCTTACCTTTCTCATAAGCCAGAGACCTTGTAGAATGTCTTTTTGGGGTCTTTTCCAGGACCAGACTATTTTCTTGGAACAAAACATATATGTGTAACAGACTTTCATAGTAAGCATGTAAAAGGCATATAAGAAAGCAGTTCTTTGAAGCCACAAGTATGTTTGTGTGTTGCACATCAAGCTTCAGATGCAGATATAAGAGATTACAGACCTGCTGAGACTTGACCAGAGGGGCAGAGAAGGAAAGATGGGCCATGAGCTAACAGTGGAAAAATAAATATATGCAAAATACCCCACAAGAAAGACATTCTGGAGAGTTTCCTGGTCTAAAAGCAAAAGTCAGTCCCAGCTCACTTTAAGAAATTCATGAAAATAGTCAAGGTCTTTATATCAAAGGGTGAAATCTCTGGTCCAGCCCACTGCTAGACCTTACCTCTCTTTTCTTACTCTGTGAGCAAGCTATGGGCCCTACATTACCTGTACATTCAATGGCTAAATTACAGACTAGATAGAGACAGAGAAACCTCTCTGAACTTGACATTTAGTCATGTAATACTTTTAAAGTATTAAGTATTCGGCTGATCTTCCTCCAAAAGCTGCTGCTGTAAACAATGCGTAACATAAAAACAGATAATAAAGGGAGAGCATGGTGAAATGTGATGGATGAGATTTATTACTATCACCTATTTGTATTTTCAATTTTCCTCTTGACAAAAATGAAACAAAACAAAACACCTCCAAACCCAAAACCACGCGGATAAGGAGACTTTACCAAAGGTAGCATCTGCACAGGGAAATGTAACATGATAGCATGCTTCAAGCAGTTTTGGGAATGGAGGGACCTCTAATTGTTGGAAATGGTCAAATAGGGAAGGACAGCAAAGGAAAAAGAAAAGATTAGGCCTGACTATTGAAATTCCCTGTTTATACTTGAACTCTGACATCTGGTATAGCAGATTTGCTGGAGGGTAAGTGAAGAGGGTTACAGTACAAAAGAAGAGGAAAAATGTACGGGCTGGGAGTAATTTATTGCTTGCATTTCAAGATTAAGGAGATTTGACAGATTCCTTCCCTGAAGTTCCTTGTTCCAAGTGCAGGTTTTTGGAGGCTGGTGTAGAAAAATAATCCAACTCTCTGTCTGGTTTTTGTATACGGATCTATCTGCCTGACTGTCAGTCATGGTCTTTAGATCTAAACATCATTTCCTTATTCAGTTGGAGGATGGGGTCTGCAGGAAAGTGATCATCTGCAAGCCACTGAAAACTGCATGACATTGAAAAAAAATCCCATTCCCTTCCAATCTGTTAGATTGATGGACCAGAAAGGATATTGAATCCATCATCCTGGCTGTGTGTGTTTAGTGGCAATGGAACATGAAACACATTTGGGTCCCATCTGTTGGGAAGTTCAGATGAAAGTTTCCCTTCAGGATGTCTCATTTTCACAAACACCAAAAGCCTGCATGGTGAGGGAACCTGAAGGAACTCTGCTGTTACTTGGTGTGAGGATGGCAGAGCTAGGATTTGGCTCCATTAATAAACATTGTGTTCAGAAAATCCTCCTCTCTAAGACTGCGTATACTCTACTAGGAAAGTGAAGAAGCAAAAGTCTGCAAACACATGAATGATGATTCTTCATGCTTATTTAAAATGCTTTGATTTTCAGAGGGTACAAAGTAAAATTTTCAACCTCTGAAGCTTGATGCACCTTCAATCAGTCTCTCCAGCTTGGCTCTACCAATTTCATTCAGTTAAGTCCATATAATGCAGACATCTTGAGCCTAAATCCAATCTTCTGAAAATAACCTTCTTATTTCAGATGGGCAATATGTGCCAAAGGGCAGCAGCACTAATGAAGCCCTGGTCATACAGCAGATAGTTGCAAAACCTGTTTTGACTTCAGTGAAGAAGGAATAAAACTGTTTCCTACCTGCAGTTAATTTACTAATTTCAGGCAAACCTGTGTTCCTCAGACATCCTCCTTGCCTTGCTGTTTTTGTCCAGCTGGACTTTAGAAAGCAGGGTTTCCTGTGATGCTTTTTAGGCATTGCTCGTGCTTGCCAGGTAGAAGGACTGTCCCTGCCAGTCCTGTGCATCCAGTAGTCCCCAAATCATCTTGAACAACAATGATGTAACATTTAAACACTTACTTCATGCAACTCCATTGAGTGAAATATTCTGAAACATTATCTGGCACAAAGGATCCATTCAGTTCTGGTGTTTATAAAATTGGTGGGCTTTAACCCATTAATTTCATGTTTTCCAAAGCCAGAGGTCCTCCAAGAGGACATGAGAAATGCACATAATACCCAACTTCAATTTATACACAATGCTGACATGGGCAAAAACTAAGTTAGTCTGTTGTGTGCATTTCTGTCCCTGTAATGTTTAAGACAATACCTCTAGGAGCTCCAAGCTGGGAGAAGTTGGTGGTGGTCATGTGCAGGGGTCTGTGGATGGTCCATATTGCCAGCTGATATGAAGCAAGGAGGTTGCACTGCTGCCAATGGAGCTGCACCCTGGTCTAGTTCTGTTTGAATAGTTTCTGCTATCACCTTTGGATGGTTTTCTTCCCATCTCAGACATAAAAAACGTATTTCATAACAGGCACTTTGTATAAGCCTATTTAAATCTTCCATTTTTAAATACCATGGTTAGGAGCTGCCTGAAAGGCAGTCACTGGAAAGCAAGCTCAGCACACACTGCACTTGTCTGTAGTCTGGACAGAGCATCACCACTAAAATAAGGCTGTTTCCATCTCCCCAGTGCTCTCCTTCTTCATCTAGGATGGTGTGAAGACCAGCTTGGTATTTCAAAGATTCAGGGTTAATGTCTCACCTTGTCAGTCACTTCACGCGTGATCTTGGCTGGCCAAAGTGCTTCATCTTCATTCCCTTTCTGGGACAATAATAGTAAAATCAAGAGCTGATGTCACAAAGTATTCAACCTCTTGAGTGAATATCTCAGACACGGATCTGCTGGAGTGAGTTCAAAGGAGGCCAAAAAAGTGGCCTGAATGCTGGAGCCTTTCTGCTCTGGAGACAGGCTGGGAGAGCTGGGGATGTTCAGCCTGGAGAAAAGAAGAGCCTCTGGAGAGATCTTAGAGGCCTGGCCTGGAGAGCCCCCTGCCTAAAGGGGCTCCAGAAGAGCTGAAGAGAGACTTTGGAAGGGCCTGGAGGGACAGGACAATGGGTAATGGCTGATGACATTCTGACTGTTTCTGGAGCTGGGATAGGGATTAAACTGATGTCTGTACTTAAGGTTGAGACCTAAAGTCTACCCTGCCAGTTGGTCTTAGTCTCTTTTTTGGTAATTTCCTTGATCTGCAAGGTTTCCCTGCCCTTACTTGAAGGAAAAGAAATAGGAAAAGTACAAAGGGTCTGAGGAGCACCCTTCCCAGAACCAGTGCTGCATCTGCTGACAAGAGTCTCTGCTTGAATATTCATATTGGGCTCTGTGGCTCCTCTCCCTTAATTTCCAAAAAAATCCTGGCTTGTCCACAGCTGTTGGTGAAAGAATTAACTGTAATCGTATTAGGACAGGGGTCTGACTGAAGCCAGGAATGACACAGCTGAGTGATTACTCCCTGTCTTCTGTAACAAAGGCTCCTTCCCTCATTTCAGGTAACAAGTGGGGTTTTTATTTATGAATGAGCCAGTTCCCAGAGAACAAGAAGTGGTGAAGTCAGCTCAGGCTCAGCTCTTTGGGGACACAGAAATTCATGCTAAATGGCATCCATTTCACAACTGTTAATGTAAATTTAACAGTTTCTGGTTTAAGTGCCTGGAGATGTACATGCTTGTCAAATACTAATAATTTTAAGTAAGTGATGACCCTTGTGTGACTTGGGTAAGTCTTGTCCAAACGCTTACATGTTTCAGAATCATTCAAGCCTTGATCTGACATCCACTAATTGGAATAGTCTTTCTGGCAGACTAAATATTAGCAGATTCCCTTTCCCTGATGGTGCAGGCAAGCGCTGGAGTCTCAGCACTGACATTCTCCTGACACTGTGTCCTGGGTATCGCCCCCAGGGAAGGTGATACTGGACTTGGGCATTATCTGGATTAGATTGCAATCAAACCTTCTGGCATCTGTCCCATCCTTCCTTTCTGAAATTCCATTATCCCATTATCCTTAAGTTTTTTCAAACGAAAGTAATATTTTTTAGCGGTATCAGATTTTGAAGGAGACTGAGTATGTCAGGAGTAACTTAAATTATTCAAGGCAATGCTAAGCTTGTTAGCTTTTTCAGGATTACTTCTTTTCCCAGAGGGAGGTTATTGTGACCTAACTGTGGCAAAGACTCCAGGGTAACATAGCTGCCAGCCACAGCTTTGGGTTGGAGTGGACAATTCCATGGGAAGATGCTACTGGAATCACAGAGACATGGTTAGACTCAAAATAATTGCTTAATTCCCCATTTTGGTATAGCTTGTCTTTATAGTTTCTTCTGTCTCAGCTCCCTGGATGAAAACTAGAATGAATCCATCTTTTTCCCACCCTTTCATCTGCACTTCTTACTGCATATCCGTGAGTTTTTCCCTAAATAATAATGTATAAAAGGCTGAACTGGGCTATCCTTTCTTTCCTATCTCTGAGAGGATGTAAGAACTCATGAATGATCAAGTATGAATACAGCAAAAAACTATCTAGCGTTGCCCTTGTTTTGCTCCAGAACCTTAAAAGACATTAATTTTTCATCCTCCTTCCATTGCTGGCATTTTTTATTGAGGCAGTAGACTCAGCATCTTGAAGAAATGGTGGTGACACATGGTGTGATTTTTGGGTTATCCTTGCAGAGACAGGAGTTGGGCTTCAATGATACTTGTGAGTCTCTTTCAACTCAGGGAGCTTCTATGACTGTATACTGGGTTCTCCTGTAAGAAGTGTAATGGAGAATCCCAAAGGTACCTTCACATCAGCAGCCAGATGGGTCAGTTGCTTTCACTTCCTTTCAAGCCAGACATACAGCACAGCTGGTTCCGGATCTCTTTTCCACCACTGGAATATTTTCCAAAACTGTCTGAACTATTTCATAGGTTGCTGGGGGCAAAATACAAACACACAATATCACCGACAATCCCAGAAACAGTGTGAGATTACTTAATTTCCATTTTCTCTATCAGCCTAAGAAGTTCATGACTGCTTCTGGCATTTCTTTATTCAAAGATAACAAGAGTGGCAGAAACTATGGAACTCCTAATGTGAACTTGAGCATACTGCAGAACAGATGCTTTCACCTCAAAACTGGACTGAGCCCAGTGCAATGGACTTGCTTAAAGTATCTTTTCCTGAAGGCACCCCTAATGATTGGCCAACACTTTAACCATTGCTTGATCGCCTTAAGCTGTCAACCTCCCCCTTCAATTTACAAGGCTCACTTGCTTGTAACCAATGGTTTTTTGGCTTCAGCTCCTAGCTGTTGGCTCTTGCTAGTTTGTTTTTTTTTTTTTTTTTTAATGAGTAAACCCCTTTATTATCCCCTTGTGTTGGGCTAATCTGATTGTAGCTCTTGCTGGAAGTGACAGCTCTTACATCTCTTACCCCATATCATGCACCATTAAGAGTTCCATAATCAGCAAAAGGAGGTAGGTTTGAACCAGCACAGCCCAGAATTTGGCAGAAGTTATGTCTTTTTTTCCCAAAGCTCTTACCCAGCAATGAACTCAGTTTTCTTTCTCAGGCGTTAATTGTACAAATTCAGGATTTCTACTGATGAATATATTTCAACATGTACCTAAGGAAGACTCTTAAGTATTTTACTAGAACAATGGCTACTTAGGCAATTCTTCAAGTACTCTCTTCTGAAGGCAGTAAGACTGAGGCAAGGTTAAATCCCTGCTGTATAAGACTAATGCTATCCCAGAAAACACTACAGTGAGAGAAGACAAGCCTATTGCTTCTCTGCTGTGAGGTCATAGGATCATTGAATGATATGGTTTGGAAGAGACCTTAAAGATCAGCTTCCACCCCCCCTGCCATGGGCAGGGACACCTTCATCTAGACCTTGTTACTCCAAGCCCTGTCCAACCTGGTCTTGAACATTTCCAGGGGTGGGGCATCCACAGCTTCTCTGGGCAACCTGTGCCAGGGCCTCACCACCCTCATAGGGAAGAATTTCTTCCCAATATCCTGTCTAACCCTGTGCCCTGTCAATTTGAAGCCATGCCCCCTTGTCATGTAACTACATGTCCTTGTAAAAAGTCCCTCTCCAACTTTCTTGTAGCCCTCCTTTGGGTCTCAATTCATCTCCTCACTCTGTGCTTCAATGACATTCCAGATGACCTGGCAGTTTTGTCAATGGTCACACAGTGGCGGGAGATGTTTACAATTGGGTTTCTGGGCACCAGGAGCCCCATGGTTCCACCTCACATATTGCCTGGCATCCTTGTAGTGGGGATACTTCTGCTATCCTTTTAACCATCTTCGCTCCCAGATGAACCTCCAGAATTGTCCAAAGCCTACTGAAGTGAAACATGTTTTTTTACCAACTTACCTTGTTTTGCTCCAGAACTTTAAAAGACATTAATTTTCCAACAGGCTTCAGCTCAGGCTTCCAGTATATGTCTCTCACTTCCAAACACAGCTACCCCAGTTCAGAGACAGTGTGTCTGAAAGCTCCTGGCACCCATGTCCTGCAGCGAAAGTTATTAATCTCTGAGTCATGTAGCCAAGGACTTCATATCCTGAGCACAGGTCATCTGGCTGAATGAGTGTCTCCATCCAAACTGCCAGCATCAGCACCTTGTCCATATGCAACTTTAACCCTGGTCAGTGCGGTAATGTGGCTGTGCTGATCAGGACTGAAGCTGCAATGTGGACAAGTTTTCTGGGGGGCCAACCTACAGCTCTGCACCCCCTTCTCTCCTGTCATACACACATAGAAACACGTAAGTGTATGCAGAGCCATGTGCATTTCCTGGCTTTGTTTCAAAAAGCAGAAAATAAAAAGTGGGAACCTCTGGTCTAATCTGCAGGGACAGGATCTCTGAATTAATAAGTCTTCAATATCTAATTCACCTCCCTGTCCTCAGCAGAAAGCATAATGATTCCCTCATTGCCTCTAACAAAAGCAATAAAAAGAAAAAAAATAAAATAGAAAATTCCTGAACAATTTTTTTATTGTAATTTTTTTAGTTTTTCTCCAACATCAGTAAGTGGGGTTACTTCTGCACTCTTAAAATTAAAACAATCCAGACAAACAACATGTCCTGCTTCCTGCTGCAATTATTCCTAATGTTTGGCCGCAGATCAGAGGCAGCAGAAATCTGTATAAATATGACAGTGGAGCAGAGAGCTCTTTCCAACAGAAACGCCTCCTGAATCATGTCAGGAATTTATGAGGCTGAGAACAGGCCAAGACTTAAACATATTCTGGATCAAATGACATTGCATAGGTGGCTCTGTTCAGCTTTGCAGCAATGGGATGAAGATGGAATCCTCCAGATGGAGGAGTGGAAGGATTTAAAAAAATAATAAATTGATTTTAAAAAAATAATAAATTAAAGCCGAGAGTGACAAGAAAAGGCATTGGCATTTTAAAACTCAGGCTCTCCCAGACAGAGCCAGCAATGAAAAAGCTTTAACAAGTCTTGATTTCACTAGGTCTTGTGTGTGTGTGTGTGTGTGTTGTGTGTACTATTCTTACATCTAAATCTCCCTAGACTACTTTGTGCCTGGTACATAGGAAGAAGCAATACCCATACTACAACCTTTTCCCCTCCAAATTGCATTGTCCTGGGGATATGCTTGCCAATTTGGTGCCTGCCTGCTATCATTACAGGTCATTTGGACAAGGTTTCCTCCAGTGGATTTTGTTCAGTGTCTGCCTCCCATCAAATGTAAAGTATTTTGCCTATCTGAGACCACATGGGGTTAGACAGAATTTTCAGAGCCACATCAGCTCTCTACACCTCAATAAACAAAATGAGGGAGGGAGAGCAGTGAGGAGGCAGGCTATCATGTGGTCTCCACTCACCAGCTCGGAAGGTGCAGGACTGAGAAATATCAGGAGTTGCAAAAGAAGCACCAACATGTATTTTATTTTCTATTACTGCACTTGTTCAACTTTTCACCACATTTTCCTGAATCATGGGATAATTCTGCATGTCACAGATCTCACTTGTGCACCAGCCCAAAGCTTTCTTTAATAAGCAAATTGAATAAGAGTGACTGCACAGTCATAAATAAGGATTTTCCAGGGGTGAACTCTTGATTCAGATTTTTTGGGCAGGGACAGCTGGGTCATAATGTTTTGAGTTCAGCTGGGGTTGAGTTGATTTTCATCATAGTAGTACAAACTATGCTTTGGATTTGTCATGCAAACAATCCTGATAACACAGGGATGTTTTCTTTATTGCCAAGAAGGACTTAGACAGAATCAAGGCTTTTCTTCTCCCCACTTCACCGGTGAGAAAACTGGGGGTGCACAGGGAGCTGGGAGGGGACATAGCCCGGACAGCTGACCCCAGCTGACCCAAGGGATATCCCAGACCATATGGCATCATCCTCAGCATATAAAGCTGGGGGAAGAAAAAGGAAATGGCCACAAAAATTACCAGAGGAGTGAAACACCTCTCCTATGGAGACAGGCTGAGAGAAGGTAGAGGGCAGAGGAGAGGGAAGGAGAGGGAAGGCAAGGTGAGGCAAGGCAAGGCAGCTCCAGGGAGACCTGAGAGCCTAAATGGGCTCCAAGTGAGCTGGAGAGAGACTTCGGACAAGGGTCTGGAGTGACAGGTCAAGGGGGAATGGCTTTCCACTGACAGAGGGCGAGGTTAGAAGGGGTATTATCTCAATCCATTAGTTTCCTCACTTTCACCTTTCCAATTCATTCTCCTATCCCACTGGCTGTGTGATGCTTGCTTGCTGAGGGACATTAAGCCACAACACAAGTTTTGGAGCCAGACTCCATGACCTTTGAAGGGCCTGTGACATTTTCAAAGGCTCCATTTAACATTGTGTAAAGATACCACTCCCAGAGTCAAATCCAAAAGAGAAATATTGTGTGTTGACCAAGGTGGCACCCTTCCATGCACAGAGAGTCATGGGTCATGGAAAACTCATATCCTCTGTGAATTCTTGGATCAATTTGCTGATTGTCATGATAAACTAGAATATGGTGCAGCACCAACTAGACTGCCTCTACAGTCAATGGAAGGAGAGGACAATTGCAATAGGACAGTTTATTCACCACAGAATATAGTGAAGATAAGATATTACATGAATGTGGAGAATGTTTGTCTATATTCCAGTGCTTAGAAGCAATGTCTGTCCTTGGGTTCTCACTTATATGCCAGCTCAGGGATGTAATATAAACTATTTTCACACTGTCCATGCTGTTTATAAGATGTCTTTATAAATAAATTAGGATATCCTACAGAGCCATAAGGAAGTACATATTTAACAGAGGGAGATGAGCAGAAAAAAAAAAAAAAAAGAATATAGCTCTTACCTTAAGGCTAAAAGCTCCTTCAGCTTCAGCAGGAGTTCCAGGGAATGAAATGCAGGTCTGGTACTTTTGCATTTGAATACAATAGAACTGTACCCTAGACTTGCTTGTGTCAGAAGCCAGGATGGTATTGCAAAAGGAAGAGTCATTACTTGCTTTTTAAAATACTTTTTCAAACAATTGTTTCTGACAATAGCTGGGTAGGACACTAACTGTGTATATAGGATCTAATGTAGTCATATTTGATCATTACTTTTGTAAGAACGTGTTTCTATTCAGAGATGATTTTTAGAGTGTCTCTCCCCAGCTTGTAAAGATTTAATTTCATTCTCCTGTGGAGGCAGATGAAGTCAGTTTAAGTGCAAGATGTTGCCCCAGCTCACACCTACACAGCCTGCAGGGCTGTGCCGTATGCTCATGTCTGCTCCAGCCCCTCTGCACATAAGCTGCCAATATTTAAACTTCTTGGCTCTCCTTCACTGATGTGTAAGTTAAACCCTCATCTGTGTGACCCCTGACTTTTGCCTCAAACCTTACAACTTGTATATCATTACTGAGTTCCTGTCCCATCATTCCTGGGCCACCTTTGGACTTTTCCATCAACTTCACTGGAAGTGGAATTCCCATCTTTTTCCAATATTCTTCCACCCAGCTCTGTAATTCCTGGGACCAGTCCATAACGCATAACATTCCTCTTCATGCTCCTGCCATGTAGGCCTTTATTAGTTTTGGTCTGCGAGTCAGATCATTGTCTGGATTGTTGGGTGACTAAGCCCTGGACAGTAACAAGATTCTGTGCATTCAAAATTTGGCTTCAAATGTTGCAGCTTAAACACAACAGCTTTTGTCACCTTTGACAGATTTTTATTGCTGTTTCCTTCAATGCTGGTCAATATTAACATAATAAATTTATTTTGATGCTAGAATCCAGTCATTGCTTTGGAAAAAAGTCCTGGGTCTATTGAGAATGCCTCTTAATATGAAAGAAATATCTGAATTTCCTTAATTTGTGCAGGGATTTCCCTTTCAGTAGCCTGGCTGGTCTTGGTGGAATAACAGCTAAAAGAAACACTGTGCCCTGTGATTTGCTCCTTTCTCTTCGTGCTTCAGAGATCAAAATTGTATAAGCTGCACTCTGCTAAAATGGAGGAAGATCTGATAATCACTGTAAAGGCACAATAGAAGATGCAGCTGGATTTTTGTAGGGGAAGCAGCTGTGGGATCTGTTTTGAATGGGTAGGATTTGGGGAAATTCCTAAAGACTGGAAATACGTGTGGCATTTCTGAAGTGCAAGTACCTGGCAGATAGAGCGTGAACTTCAATGTTTATTATAGTAATAACACATGGCCTCCAAGAGCAGAGCACTGTACAGAAAGCAGACATTCAGGGGCTCGTAAGCCTGCTGGCATGTATTTTGGATTCTAGTTCAAATTCAACCTGGTCTGTTAGCAGTGAAAATCTGCCATCCCCTCACTACGTAGAGTCAGTAAGGAGACATATGTCCATTTTATAAAAGCCAGAGTTACCCTGTACGATCTCCTTGTCAGCAGAGAGATGGGTGCTGAAGGAACTGCTTTCTTCAGGCCCCTTCAGACAAGAGAGGCTCTTCCTCTTTCACATTATTTCTGAAGGCATATAAAGTCTCTCATATTATTTGACTGAGACACACCCCTCTGACCCTTGCAGATGAACTCAGCTGGAAAGCAGCCTTGTTTGCCCTATTTGACCAGGGATCTCCAGAAACACTTCCCACAAGGACGCCTGAAGATAAAATATGGTCTTCTTTGAGGTGGGACATGCAAGTTTTAGGAGTCTTGTACCAACATTTGGAGAAATGGGACAGCAGTGTCCTTGTAATCTCAGGGGTGAAAAGAAGAGGCTTGTGAAGCAGACCGACTGGGAGATGAGTTGTTGGCTTTCACACCTCCACAGGCTCGCTCTTCCAGGCAAAAGATGCAAAAGATGCAAATTGATCAAGTCACAGCCTGGATTGCTTTTCCAGTAGTGAGTTTTCAGCTGTTTGCTCATTAAGCAAACAGAGCCCAAAGTGTGTCTGTATTTTTATACCAGTTAATTGCCTGAGGCTCCTACCTACCCACCTGCCTCTTCCTTCATAGTCAAGTCACTCATTTTCCTGTAGACCACATCCAGGCTGTTGAACTGATTTAGATAACAAGCACTGTGGCAGAAGGTCCATTCACATGTATAATAGCATATCTGTGCTCATGCTGCATGGGGCCTAGAGGCTTCCTATAAGACCTGCAGCAATGTCAAGATACACCTAGAATGTGAAACCCATGCATTCTGGTTTAAAGACAAGCTGGGTTTTCTTCTTGAAGAGCAGTCCACATTTACTGCCCCTTTGTCGAGGCGAAACTCACCATTTGTGAATGGTTTGATGCTGGGACTCAAAGTCACCACCCAGTTGTGGGAGCCTATACGACATTGCCACATATTGGTGAGGTCTGGGAACTATCCCAATGCATACTTTCCATGCAAGGCAAGCAGAAGCTGGACACTTCTGCATAGTAAGCTCGATTGCTGTGAATGACCTCACATTTAGCTGCCATGGTTTACCCTGCATTTGATAACACTATTATATAACTTTGTTGTGATAGGGACTTAACCAGGGGTATTTGTGGAGACTTTTTGGGTGTAGAGTTTTGCCTTGTGTCTTACCAAAGGAAGATTTCTTGGAGTCACAATTTTCATCACATAAAAGGGAAGTGGGAAGTTGGATGAATATACATCTCACAAGCTATTTCCAGTGTCTTTACTGGTAAAAGTCTTTCTTGCCTTCTAAGGATGTGGTTCCCCTAAATCCACAATAATTTCTTCTGTAGTGCTAAAGCAAAAAGGGTTGTTCTTCCATTTGCCTTGAAGTGCAGTCGCACAGCCTGGTTTTTATCATCACACACAGCTCAGGGATGCCAGCAGACTGCGTGGTCCACAGCATGTAGCATTTGGCCTCCTCCAAGTCCTGTGTGATGCCTCATGGCCCAAGTTCATAGTAATTATTGAAGGAGGAGTGGAGGGAGGTTCGGTTCAAAGGGTCTGAAATATTAAGCAGTCTGTGCTGCAGCCTGCCAGAGCTATGTTTTTATAATATGAAGTTGAGGGTAGGTGTTATGAGCTCTGAGATGTGGCATAAAGACTTGTGGGGGTATTTGAAGGTGCAAAGCTTGCCGGGACAGTATCGAAGGACTGCGCAGGCCAAGAGGGAGCCAAAATTGGTATGGTCTCATCAGCAACACCTACTCTACTAAATAAAGCTGATCAGGGGTGATTCACTGGCCCTGAGGCCTAGTGTCACAGCATAACTTGTGTCCAAAAACCTCGGCTCTTCTCAGGGTTTGGGAATGAGCTAACAGCAAAGCCACTTGGACAGCTAGTGCTCCAAGACCTGAGCCTACACCCTGGAACCTCTCTTACTTAGCAGTAAAGATACTCTCTAAATACCAGGCATGAATTCAGGGATATTTAAGTCAATTACTCTATGACTTAGAAGCAGCAAGGACCTTCTTATGGGGACTGCTAAGGACTTCAGATTGTGTTATAAAATTTGATCTGAAACTTAATGATTGCCCAGCTCTCCTTCATCAAACACAAGAGCAGCACTGTTCATTTTCAAGTACAAGGATAGTCCAGAAGACAAGATCATCACTTCTTCTGATAGCCCTTTCCATAGGCCATTCACACAGACCATACCGTTACTAAACAAGGCTATGATTAAAAAACGTAATTTCACATAGGAGCATCAGACTCAGAACTTCTCAGACAATGAGAAAACATTCATTGATCTCCTGCCACTAAAACAAAGTAGACCCACATTCTTGGAGGTGTCTGTTTCTCATTCCTGTTATATCTGAATGATCCTCAAGCAGATAGGAAAGCAAAAATACTGTCTTGAAGGTAGAGGATAAAAGGGAAAGACACATGAAATATCATAAGAAAATGTCATATCAATAATCTGCGCCTTTCAAGTAAATGCTGTCCACACCACTGACAAAGGTCATCTTGTTGAAGAAACTCAAATTTTCAAATACTATGTAACTCAACAGTTTTAAACAATATCCTAACATACCAGTTATTTCTCAGCATCTTCCTTCCTATGCTATGTGAAAGTTGGCTAATACATCCCAAATGTTCCAGATGTTTCATGATCAAACACACATTAGCCTGGCTAGCTATCACTCAGAAAAAGGCTTGTTAGGCAGCTCTTCGCCATTAATTTTTTTTCTCAGATATTAAACAGCCTCATCCACCTAGATCATGAAATGTCTTCCCAGTCCTGCAGACTGTTAAAATGTATGCCTGCAGACATTTACTGCCACATCTGGAAAAGTCTGTGTTATCATAATGACTTCAATATAGATTTCATCAGAAGACACATGGAAATTAAGCTGGATTCACCCAATTCCATGCAAACCATTCCACACTAAGCACATAAGAGCTGATTCCCTCTGTTTCAGGGTCTGGACAAGCGGTGGTGGTGCCCCACTTTGTTTGCATGTGAGTCTCCAGAAGGTGGATCAAGCTGCCAGGCTAGAGTTATGCAATTTTCCCTATTCCAGAAATTCTGTCCCTGAGTCTGGCTCTGCACATTTTGAATTTCTGAATGCCTTTGGGACCCCACAGGACAATTCCTTCTCTGGTATTTTCTAGCATGATGCAGTCATATTTTCTTGTGTAGAAAGGAAGAAACACCAGGCCTGACTGTGACTTATTTAACAAATTATTTGGGTCAAGACACAGTTCTGGTATTTGTTGTAGTGCTAATAAGGACTTAGTGCTCTCTAGTTATCACAAAATCACAGAATGGTTTGAGTTAGAAGGGACCTTAAAGATCACCTTCCAACAGCCTTGCCATGGGCAGGAACACCTTCTAGTAGACCAGGTTGCTCCAAGCCCTGGAGCCCAACTTGTCCTTGAACACCACCAGGCATGGAGCTTCACTGGGCAATTTGTGCCAGGGCCTCACCACCCTCACAGCAAATAATTTCTTCTCAATGTCTAATCTAAACTTGCTCTCTTATTCATGAGATGCACACTAATTCCTCTTCTTGTTTTCTAGTTGCCTTTGCTCTATAGTGTGGTAAAAATGCTGCAATGAATTGCCCATGATCCAGTAGATTGATATGGCTTAATGGTGGCTCCAGAACCTCACCAACACATACCTCTGTGGGCTGCTCTGGCAGTAGCCATGGTTGGAAGAGAGCAGATCCAGAACAACCCCTGACCTGTGGTTGCACTGCTTCAGCTGACTGAGCACAGGTCAGCTGGAAGATGTTCATGCATTTTCCAATGCTATATTTCAAATAGTCAAGGTTGCAGGGTCATATTCTCCTTATAAATGTCTCAATCTGTTCCTGAGGCTCAAAACATGTCACTTTGGGGACTTTGCCTGTGAAAAGGCTGTTTCCACACATAAGGTAAGATATATAGATCAGTGAAGACAGTATGAAATTTTGCAGTACCTACAATCATAGAATATCCTGGGTTGGAAGGGATCCATAAGGATAATTGAAGTCCAACTCCTGACCCTGCACAAGACCAAGAAACATACCATGTGTTACACTTCTAAAAACATAGAAATACTTCTTTCTTAAAAAAAGTCTCCAATATCACAAATCTAGTACTGGAAATCTTTCTGAGTAAAGGTCTTTTGGTGAAGATAGACAGATTTTCACTCCCAAGTTTGATTTTAAGCCAGGAAGGACAGAAGTCCTTCTCATGAAACTTTAAAAACTGGGAAAGAAGTACAAAGTTTACAAATTCCTTTCAATGCTCCTCCTTATTTTACCATCATTACTGGAGGCCCACTGGACCTGAAATCTTTCTGGCTTGAAAACCATCAGATGATATTTCTGCATTGAAAACCAATCAGATGACAGCCTTGAGAAGCAAAGTGACTTTATTCCCTTCTTTTCCTGGATTGTTCCACTTAGTTTTCTCCATGGTTTCCAATCCTCTGCCTTCCAGACCACCGTTAAACTTACTACCTATCTTTTTGTGCTTACAAAAGACCCAGACTTCCCACTCGTTTCTATAACTAGGTCACAGTCAACTACATATGCTTAGCAAAACCTCACACAAGCTGTGCAAGGAGCTCTGCCTTGAGCCAACTGACACTCCTGATTCCCTTTCCAGATCCTTTCCCAGAGCTGCAATGCAGTGATGAAGTGGTGTCAGTGCTCTCCCCCTGCCCCCACTGTCTTGTACCCTCTTTGCAGGCCAGGCAGTCTGCAGGCTGTGAACTAGGCTAAGAAGAGGTCTGTAAGTTTTAATATTCCTTCTCCTGGCAGGGAGCTTGGCCAGATCTTAGAGAAGAGGGCCCATCTCTCCAACAGACTCCAGAAAAAGTTAAAACATCTTCTTGCCAGTGAGGAAGAAAACCACAGTACAAAGATCCCATCTATTTTCAGTTTTGCTGTGAAGCCAGAAAAGCCAGTTGGTTTTTGATTTTGCCAAGATGCTTGAGGAGCTCAACTCCCCACTCTCCTATCCATGCAGCAGGAATGGAGGGTGCTAGAAAGTGGCAAGGTTTGGTGGTGCCATGAAGGTCTTGTGGACTAATTCACCAGCCTCCTGCTTAGTTTCTCAAGACAGATAGGCCTCTTCTTCCCCTGCAGACTTCTTCTTGTGAAACCTGAACTTCTCCATGGACTCAGGGGTGGGGCTAAGGCCTCCACCTGAGGCACAGACCTCTGTGGCCCAGGTAATCCTCATGCAATGAAACTCTCAGAAGTTTCATCTTGAAACCACAGCTCCCAAAGTTACCTGAGCTGCTGAGACAAGGAAACTACTTCTGAAGCATTTTGTGATCAATCCCTGGTCCTTATTGTGTTCTCCTCTCTCTGAACAGCATATAAAGGGATTTCATAATGGAGGAACAAGTGCAATAGAGGTGCAGATGTTCCCTGAGGAGGGATAAAAGGAGAGACCTGCGACCTTTGTGTTGCTTGACTTCAGGTGACAGCTGTAACAGGATGTCCCTATTCTGCTTCTGTTATGCATCCTTGAGGATTTTAAGGGTGATAGCTATGTGAAAATGAGAGGATGTCTGGGAAGGACATCCAGGAGGGATGAAGAGGGATCTGTTTCAGTACAAGAACCTTCTCTTATAGAAGGAGGACTGAGGGACAACATATAAAGCTGTTGGGAGACAGGTTTAGGACACAAATAGTAGTTAGGTCTTTAGCCAACATATGTCTGGATATAAGAAGGTGACAGGACCCCAAGGGGAGAATGTACAGTTTCAGGAAAGGGAAATCAAAAGATTAGAAAATGCTTTAAGCTTCCAAGGCTATGTCTGTATTAAAGAGTCAGCTAGAGCCAGAGCGATGTCCCCAGCTCTGTTCCATGACCACACAGACTGCTTAAATCCTAGCTTACTCCCCATCATGGCTGAGCACTAGTGAATCCCAGACAACATCCAGGCAGGGCCATACTAGCAAAGGGCAAGGATCATTGACAAAACTCAACAGGGGTTAAGTAATCTGTTTAGGTGATAAAACCCATCTGGTTGCAAGTTCTACTTGCCATGGGCAGCCAGTGAACAGGATCCAGCCTGGTTTATTTACTAGTCAAAGGCAGCCAAAGATGCAGGTATCTTGGGGCTGTGCACAAGCACTGGAGTTTAAAAAAGAAGTGTGATTTCCAACATGTGTCACTCTCTTTGGCAGTGCCTGTTGGCTGGACTGAGACATTCCTCTGTGAAACACTTTAGGCTGCTGTGATGCTGAGATGCCAGTGGTCCTCATTTAGGCATGCCAAATTGGCCTTGCTCCATCTGCTCGCAAGACTGTGCCTCCAGTAGACTTTTCCCTCTTTCTCTGATCCTGAGAGTTTTAAAAACAAGTACAACAGAAGCTGGAACGGGTACCCAAAGGGACATGGCACCCGTGACAGGAACACAGTGTCCCATTAGTACCTCACACCTTCAATGACCAACAGACCTGTTTTGGTAGAAACAGTTTGTCTGATGGCGTTTGTGGAAGTGAGAATAATGTGGTCCATCTGGTAGCTCCAGATCTGGGATTTAAGCCCAGCAGCTTGGTTGAAGTCCAAACAGAAAGTTCAGCCATAGCTGGGACACCATATTTAAAGGATATTGTGGTTTTCCACTCTGAAGCACGCTCTTTTGAAGTCCTGGTTGTAACCAAGCACAAAGGACAGCAGGAAAATTAATTGGTGTTTCAGAGAAACGTCTTTCTTTGTCTTTCTATGCCCATATATTTAGCAGGTTTCAAAGGTGACTTAGCCAGAATTTTCTGAGTTTATCAGGTCCAAGAGTTTGGGATTATTATCACTAAATTAATTCAAATAATGAAGTTAATTCACCTCGCTCTGCAAGGAATACAGTTACTTTGGTTTTTTCTTCTAAGGATCCCAAATAGAATTGATCATTTAGTAGACTAATGAGGAACTTCTCTGGCAATGTGCTACCTTAATCAGAGAAGATCTGGGCTATTTTACACAAGGATGAAACATGTCCCTGATGCCAATTTCTAAAAGGAATCCAGGATGAACTAGTGCAATGACAGAGCTAGCATATCTAGGCAGATAGGATATTGTCAGCTTTGGATATTCTTGAAACCTCAACTCACTGCCAAAGTTTGCTGGAACTGGACATGGAGAAAAGGCAGCATCCGAAAGGATGGAGATTGGACAAACATTCCACATTTATGAAGATGGAAGAGGAATGTTAAAAAAATACTCATATCCTTAGCAAATTAGGATTCAAAATGAAGTTCTGCTAACTTACTAGAACTTGCCACCTCTCCTACAGCTCCCAGCTCTGAGAGCAAACTCTGGCCAAGTTTGCTGGAAGATTTAGGATATTGCCACACCAAGAATTCATTCCTTTCCTAACTCTCTGAAGGCTTAAGCTTACCCTGTGAGAGGAGAAGAAAATTCTCATAGGTTCTCAGATGCTCCTAACCACAGGTACATATATTGATTCTCACTCCTTGAGTTCATTTGTCCCATGGACCAATGCATCAGTTTTGTGAGAAAATTAAATACCCCAAATGTCACATCCTATTTTCCTTCACACTGTATTGTCCTTTCCATCCTTTCATATGCTGGTTGGACACCTATTTCCACCTTCTTGCAACCTGAGTATCCAGCCTCTGGGCTATATCCATCACAGTTCTAGATGCCTCTGGAGGCCCCTTAGATCCCTGTAAACCACTGTGGGTTCCAGTGGGCCTTCCAGCTGTCAATGCTTTGTCAATGCTTTTGATATTCAGCACCTCAGCTTGGCCATGGTATAGGAGGGAACTCAGGCCATTATCACCCAGCTCCCATCTGTTCTGCAAAGAGAGGTCCATCTTTTCACTTTTTAAATCATGCACTTTTTAAATCATGATGTGGGAATATAAAGGATAGGGGGAAACAAAAACAAAAACAAAAACAAACAAACAAAAAACTACAAACACACACACACAAAAACAAACAAACAAAAAAACCCAAAAAAACCAACAACAAAAAAACCCCAACAACAATAAAAAAAAACAACAAGAAACCACAAACAAAAAAAAAACAACCAAAAAACAAGCAACACCCCCCCAACAAACAAACCAACCAAAAAAACCCAACCAAAACCAATCATAAAATATAATATAACTGTATTTTTACAAAATGTTTTTCTAGCTGATATAATACACAGTCCAATGCACTTTACAGACAGACCCTCAAAAATCTGCTACTGAGTACCAGAATTCTTATGTTCAGCTGGTATAAATCATTGCTTCTGATTTATACTGAGAGGCAGGTCAGTTGCCTAATTAAATAGCTTCTCTTTGAGCAGAAAGCTAGACTTTCCAGAAGTATAACTGTGAATTACCTTATATAGCCATTTGATGGAAAGAGAGGGAATGCAAGGAAAAAAAAAGCCAGGAAAAGCAAGAGAGAGCAGAAAAAAGAAAAGGCAAGAAAATAAGGAAAGACAGAAAGAAAAAGTGAGAGAAACTCATTTATATATTTTGAGACTTCAGTTCCTTTCATTGTGAAAGAATGGGAAAGTTTGGAAAGTCCAGACTAAATAACTCACAATGATAACAGGGTGATACCGAGAGCAGTAAAACTAATTTATTGGGCTGAGTTTATCTGATTCCAGGGAAAGTGAGTACTGCTGAATGCAGCTCTGACTGTGCCTGTCTCTGACAAGACACACAGTTCAGATGCGAAATTACATTAAACAGATGTAGCCCATTAAGAAGCTGAGCTTGAAAATGTACTTTATCCTGTCAAGGCAAATCCTAGTTGAAAACTTGGGCCTTAAAAAAAATGCTGAAAACTGCAAGATGTTCTATTTTGGGCTTTATTGCTTTAATCTTTTTTGTGTCAGTCATAGTTACAGGGTGATGATAAATATAAACCCGCCTCCACTGTACTTCTAACATAACTCCATTACCTACCCTCAGCTAGAGCAGAAAAAAACCCTTTAACATAAAACCCAGCAGAACCAGTCCTGGGTTCAGTTATCACCCAGAAGTGAGTGAGTTTGGTGAGAGCTCAGAGACAAACCAGCCAAAACACAAATCATATGTTCATACTCCAGCCTGGGCTAAAATGTAGAATGGCAGAGGAAGTACAGCAGGTTCATCCCTTCCTTACACCCATCCATCATGGCGACAGTGCTGGGCTAGCTCTCGTGTGGGGTCTCCAAGATGAGATGATTCTCACTCTAGGTGCCTCTCTGTATGAGAGCTCCTGAAAATATGTGGGATATGATGCAGAAGGAGAAAATGGATGGGATTCAAGGTCTGTGGAGTAATATTTGGTTGTGCTAAAAGAGGGTGTGAGTATTATTTAATAAAAATGGTGGTGAATTCCCATACCAAATTTCTTTTTATCTAGCCTATTTATATATCTGTATTAGTTATGAAACTGGGAAAGAACACTTGTTCTGGATTAAACCAAGCCGAAATATAAATCATGGGACTCAATTCTCACTACTGAATTTAGGTGTCTAAAAGGCACTTTGGAGTATATCGACCCCTGGTAGCTGTGGTTTTTGGGGTTTTTTTTTGCCTCTGGAGTATATAATGATTCTTCATGATTCCATTATTCTCATGTATTTCATCCAGTACACACACCACTGACAGAAGTGTTCAGAAACACCAGCAAGATATCAAAAGGGAAGAAGGTCAATCTCATTACACTGGCTAAGGTAATTTTGAGGAGAAAAAGCATGATGTTAAAAGAATGGTCAGTGTCTTTCTATGCAGGAAGATCTCTGAGTTTATCTAAATCTCCAAAGGTAAGCTTGTGCACTTAGGCTATTACCAGATGATATAGAGTAATGGAAAATATTTTGCAAGGAGAAATCCTCTGCCAGCAATTCAGTGATCATGTAAAACACAGTCACTCTATGGCATTCATTTTGTTCTTTGAAGTTTCTTTGTTTATACTTTATTATCTGAAATATCCTCCTTAATGGCTGGAGGGGAAAAAAGTTAGTTTGTACCAGTGCAATTGTCAATATGAGTCAAGTTCAGGGGCCTTGAGTCTGACATTTGATTGCAACTGTGAAGTGGACAGTGTGCTTGAATGGTTTGATTTTCTTTACAAATTCCATGGAAAATAACTTTTTTAGCTTCCTTGGAATTCTGTGCAAATCCCAAGATGAAAATGTTCCCTCTAATGGAGACGAAAGGAAAAAAGTAAGTCTAACCAGCTAAATGCACATGTTTACACTGTTTGATTTTATTCATTATGTTTCATTGTTTTATTTGGAAGTGTCTTTAAGCAATTTATGTAACATAATAGATACCAGCTGTAATCATTTTGGGCATGGGAGTTATATAGGCTCATTCTTTGATGCTAATAGTCCAGATACACTTAATTACTAATTAGCTCGGTTTATAACAAAATCAAATATCAAAACAAAAGGACCCCTATGACAAGCATCAGGCTAAGGATAAGCTCCACCTGACTTCCAACATCTGTCAATGGATATCTACATGAAAAGGGTCACACTTATTCTCAATAGACATAATTCATCTTATCCCAATCCTCTCTTTGGAGACATTCCAGATTTCTACACTCTGAAAATATCTTTATTGCAGAGAGCTGAGAACAGCTTGCTCCAAAATCTGCCCAATGAATTCCTGCTGGGGCAGTTCATTCAACAACTTGTGACTCTATACTAAGATCCTATTTAACTCAGAAGCCCCTCTTGGTAATTTGGAGGTCAGACCCGGACTATGAGTGCCAATGGCACTTATGAAGCAGAATGAGCCTGATGGCTTTGCACAGCTAATTTTTGAGTGTCATCCAGTTTGTTAGTGCATGGTTGACCTGGAATAGCCTTTAGGACCAGGGCTGTGAAGGGATGAAACTGTCCTCAAGTCCTTGCATCACCAGATGCAGGGGTGCAATTGAATTGTTTAAAATCGGTATTACTTGAAATACCCATGGGTGTCCCTTGGATGTTCCTCTTCCAGCCCTGGTGGGCCGAGAATTCTCATGAGCACAAGGTCACTCTGAAGTGCCTCAAATGGCATCACATGCTTCACTGCAAACTACTGAGTGTAATCTTTCATCCAGTGGAGGAAAAATTGTGTGTGGGAGTCTAGGGCAAGCTAGGGAGTTATTGCTGTCTTAAATCAGGCCATTCTTGCAGGAGTCGTCTCAAAAATTTTATGTCATACCCAAGAGCTGTGTCTCAAGTGTGGATGCACAGGGAGTTGCTTGCAGTCTCCACTTCCCTCAAAAGCAAAGGTACTTCCAGCTCACCCCCCACAGCTCACATGCTGCTGGCAGCAAGGAAGGAAGCACCTGCAGAGGTGAGCACTGATATGGGGCTTTAATCTCTGAGCCATATGAGGAGAGCAGCCCTGGGCAGAGCATAACTTTAGAAAAGAAAACAGTTTTCCTGCCCAAGCCTGACCCTGGTCAACATGTGCAGCACTTTGTAAAATTAATTGCATCTTGAGTGGAAAAATAGCTGCAGGTGGGGTGTGTTTTCAGTGTCTGCAGGCAACAGAGAAAGTTTGGGATACCCCTGTGCACGATGGACCTCACTGACCAAATACTGGGGATATTTGAGATTGGCAAAGGTTGTGCAGAGAAGCTGTGCCTGCCCCCATCCCTGGAAGTGTTCAAGGCCAGGTTGGATGGGCTTGGAGCAACCTGGTCTAGTGGAAGGTGTTCCTGCCCATAGCAGGGATTTGGAATGAGATGAGCTTTAAGGTGCCTTTCAACCCAAACCATTCCATGATCTGAAATATGCCTACCAGTTGGTTTCCTTTGATGATGACACAGTTGCTGTCATTAATGACTTTCATAATGACACAGATTACAGAATCTTACCTTAAATTTCAAACTGTTTTAGGATAATTTTAAACTTGAAATTTAGTCTGAAAAACAATGGAGAAAGAAGGATGCCTCTTAGAAGAATGGATCTTAAATCCCTCTTTCCTCTGAAATACAGCATGAATTTTGAGAACGCAGCCAGTCCTCTAGGATGTTGAAATTATGCTGTCACACACCCTAAAGCTTCAGACAAATGCAGGATTGTGATCACCCAACTTTACCTGGATTAATTTTTGTACTTCCACCTTCACTCCATTTCATCATTCATCACCACTGAGCAACACTCCAGAGCTCTTCCCAGACTGAGCAAACTGAAAATCTGAAAGAAACATGGGTCTCTATTTTTGAAAGTCCATTTGTCAGCAGTTACCACTTATAGAGATCTACAGATAACTGGCATTTATAAGATTCAATTATCCAAGGTTTTCAGTGCTTTCAGTGCCCTAATTCAGGAAAACACTTTTACACACCTTTAGCTTTAAGTGTGTGAGCTATCCCTTTTTTAGCTGTTGCTGTGTCATGCAAGTGGGTAGACTTCACAGAGTAAGTCAACCAATGAAAATTGGTCTGAAGCTTGTCATTACATTGACAGCAGCACAAGAGTTCTGGCATTGTGTTATGGATCTGGGGGCTTTCTCCTAAGCTCTGTAGTCCTGGCAGCATGTTCCTTCATATCCCAGCTCGTGCAGTTGGGCAGTTACATGATACCCTCTTCTGCCTTAAAAGAAATTTCAAGCCAATGTGGTGCTGGTAAATACCTTGAAAAATTCCACTTAAAACAACAAAAAAAGAAAACCTTCCATACAGCCCAGAAATTATCTTTAAAATTTAAAACTCATTTAATTTACAATACAGACAAAATACTATCCACTTATTCTTAACAAAACAGGAAGTAAAACCAATCCACAGTATATTCTATTGTTACTATTTTTATTATTATTGTTGCTCTCACAATTAGAAAACATAGCCAATGCTGCTTCCATGAACAGGGGGTAATTTGTGCTTTAGATGAATAAACCATAGGTCTGCTGAGATATTTAATCAAACTCTGTCTGACTGATGAAACTGGTCCTGAGAGGAAAACAAAACAAAACATGTTGTACATGTTAAAGTCATTAATCCCAAGTGGATTTTAAGTTTCCTGTTCTTTTTCTCCCTCTCCCAAATCTTGTTTTCTGCTCCATCTCCCTTGCAGAGGAGAAAGTCATGCCTGTGATAGCTCCTATCTGCTCTTGGGAACAAAACAATGGTGTTTCACAACCCCCTGTCTGATGCAGGGAAGGGCAAATCCTTTGTCATGGGGTGGAGGTCTAACAACAATTGATCCCAGACCTGGATTTTCATCTTGTTCCCCATATTCTCAAGTATCTCCAGACCCTCCTCCCAGCACATTCCTCAAAGTAGGTAGCCCAGAGCTGGGCAGCACAAGTCTATCTCACTTGGAGGATGATAATCGTTGTTTACAGGGATCTGTTTTCTAGCAGGAAGAGAGATGGTCCCTCACGGACTCTTATTATTTTCCTGACAGAGACACTGCTAATTGTATTCAGATTTTTTTCTTCTTCTCTCACTCCCCTTCCCCTCACCAAGGTCTTTTCTAGCTGACTGTGAAATATTGTGGGCTGCCTGCTTTAGTATAATTAGGATACTTTCAATTTTTGTAGCATAAAATACACAATCAGATGGGACTTTTTTATAATGAATGGCATTTGCCTACCTTATGGAGAAACCTAAATGATATAAAACTGGAAGGGGTAAGGCTGGGGGAATTAATCAAAAAATACAAAGCCAGCCAGATGTATACAGGGTCTAAAACATCAGATTTGAAAATAGCATTAAGTCCAAATTGCTTTATTAAATCACAGATTTTTTTTTCAAATTAATAAATACTACAAGGCCACCAGCATAATACTCTTCAGGATAGCTTGGCTGTTTCCATCAGGGGTAATAGTGTAAAACTGTGAAATAATAGTGTTTGTAGGAATAAATCAGATGTATTTTGCCAGCTAGTGTAAATCAACAGTACTGTGTAGTACAACATGGAGCTGGGCCAAATTATATCAGCTGTTGGGATGTGGTAAGACATGTTATAAGAAGGGAACTACAGCATCACCTGACAAAGATATTCACAGTAATTAAAGCCATTTTCTGCAGTGGCTGAAGGATCTCAGTGTTTCAGAGCAAAGCCTTGAAAACCGCTTGCTGAAGACCTGAGAAAGGGAAGGAGGGATGTATTTTCCTTGCAAAGTTGGTTTGTGACAAATGTTCACACAGCACATGCACAAAAAATTATAAAATCATAGAATGATTTGGGTCAGAATGGACCTTGAAGATAACCCAGTTCCAGCCCCCTGCCATGGGCAGGGACACCTTCCTCTAGACTGCAAAAATAACTTGGACATTCTGTTTTGGATCCCTGTTGTATCAATAATTGAAATTGAGAGATGTGACATTTTCTCTTCTGGCCTCTCTGTGCTTCGCTGCTGATGCAAGAAGTGAAGCATCAGAGACAGGCTGCACTTTCCACTAGACCAGGTTGCTCCAAGCCCCATCCAACCTGACCTTGGACACATCCAGGGATGGGGCAGCCACAGCTTCTCTGGCCAGTCTGCGCCAGGGCCTCATCACCCTCACAGGGAGAAATTTTTTCCTAACATCTAATCTAAACCTACCTTATTTCAGCTTAAAGCCATCAAACTGATGAGATGACCCTAATTTTCTGGATGAAGCAAGCCTGTGTTACAAGGGAAACCGCAGTTTATCAGACCTTGCGCTGTGCATGACTCTCTCCTAAGGAATTTCACATCATCCTGGGTGCACTCCTAATAAAGTGTGCAGCTGCTCCGGTGAAGAAAAGGACCCTGAAATTTAGAAGTTATGGCAAAAGCAGTGTAACACTGTTAATTAATAGACTAACAGCCTAAGACATGGGCTGGGGCCACTCTTTTCTCAATGAAGCAAAGTTCAGATGAAGCCCATGGTGGATTGTCTAGAGAAGTCAGCAGAGATTTTGAACATGGATGCCCCAACCTGCAAAACTCCAAACAATTCAGCCATTTCAGTAACAGACATCTGTGGCATGAGATAACAAAGTATGAGTTACCACCGTGGCTTTTTACTTCCTTTTTACTACTTTTTCACCAAGCAGAAAGACTCATGACATCAGCAAGGGAGCAAGAAAATGAGTTATTACAGAATGGCATTGAAATGCTCAAATTTTCCTTCAGTCAGAACATCCATGCCTTGTTGGCTTCATCTGAAAATAGAAATAAAAATAGAATTCCTTAAAAGAATGAGAATAGACCATTTTTTACATATCAAAAGAAGCCAAATTCTAGCATTGGAAAACAGCGGGATTTGTCCCACCAGCCTGTCTGCGTGTCAGCCTAAAGACACCCACCACTCATCACACTGCACTGCAGAGACATTTTAGTCTATCAGCTTTTATGGGGTGACAATAACACAAACAACTGACAAACTATGAAAGATCTTTTTTTGCCTGCTCATGATGGGGGGAGGGAAGGAGGCAAGGAGACCAAACCCATTACAGCAAAGCAAAGTAGCTGAAGAGAATAAAATACCTCTAATTTTGCTCTTATAGCACATGATGCTTTTCTCCTCCAGCTCCCCAGGGCTGTTCACAGACATATCAGAAGCAGTTGCCCCCAAGGGAGTGGCTGAGTGGGGCAAAAAAGAGGATGTGGAGAAAGATTGTGGTGTTACTGACATACTTCCCCTTGGAAAAGTGAGAGAGTCTCTCTATGTTTGTGTAGGAGTGATTTTTTGGCTGTCTACAGCATTTTTTATGGGGATTTTGCATGCCCAAGAATGATCTGAAAAACATCAGAAGCTATGCTGTCTTCTGTTCCTGGAGCAGCATCCTTCTCCAGCATCACCTTTGATAATCAGTACACAGAACTGGATGGCCAGTAAAAAAAAAAAAAAAAATCCCCTCAAAACCCCAAACCAACAAACCAAAAAAAAAGAAAGAAAAAAACCACACACTGAGAAAAAAACCCACCACAACAAAACCCACAAACCCCACAAAAACTCAAAAACCAACAAAACCCCCAAACAAGCAAACCAGCAAACAAAAACAAAACAACAACAAACAAAAACAAACAAAAAAGCAAATAAGGGAGCCTAGGCTATGTTAAAACCTCCCCTGCACAGCAACTCCTCTCCAGGAGCCAGAAGCCCACCTCTCACGACATGAGAGGTATGAATCATGTTTGTTATTAGGCTCCTCAGGAGCACCAGGAAATTTTACCAATGAGGGTGATCGCTGATAAAGAAAACCAAAACAGCAATGGTGACTCTTCCTTTCTCCAAGTGTTCTGTTTCATTGTCTTGACTGTATCTTGGCTAAGTCTGCTCAAAATTAAGAGGCTGGGGAGGCAGGGAATAAAGATACTTATCTTTCCTACACCAGTGAGTGCCTCAAACCATACTCTTTTCCCATCCTTGGGAGGAAAATCAGAGTTGCTTTACAAGTAGAAGAGTGAAACAATAATCTAACATTTTGCTGTTAGATGTAACAGTAACTTCAGCATTTATTTCATACTATTGTTAATGCTTGTTTATAATATAAGAATATATTTATGTAGGAAGTAAAGTAAATGAAAGCATAAGATATAAATATTTCTGTATATCTGCATATAAAAGAAAATATGTACAGCCACAGATAGTGGTTCTCTGCTGTGTCAGGGCAGGGCCACATGAAGGACTGACACATTCCCATTCCTTCCTGCTGGGAATAGCTGCTGACTTCCATGGCTGTACTTCCTACAGCCGGGACCACTCCACTCTCTGCAGTTTCCTGAGGTTGGACCAATAGTTTTGTGGGGGAAAAAAGCCAGTGGCATATTTTCCCAAGAACTGGATGGGTCAATGTGGAAGAATGTCAGTGACTAAGGGTATCGCACCCAAAGGGCAAAAGAGAGAGCAGGAGCTTGCCTTTTTTTCTTTACTTTCCCACTGGACTTGGACTTCACTTTGTTATTTTATCCTAATGGCTCCACTGCTGTCTTGTGGACCCCATAAAGTCCTTCTCAGCCTACCCTACTCTCCCTGCCTCCAGGATTCCAGGGGATTTTTTTCATGGCTGAATTTTGTCCAGCCTGGACAAATCAGGGACATATTTTCCTTCAGCAGTAAGTTCAAAGTTGAGGACCTGTGTAAAAGAAAAATTAAAATTAGTTGCTCATTTCAGGGGATTGACCTGAAATCTTTCCACTTTTATCACTCAGAGTGGATGATTCCCTGCTAAAAATTAAGTCTTTGGCAACAAAGGATGAAAAGTTGTAGCATTTTTTCCTTTTGGGATGCTCCTAATGGTGACTCAGTACCTGTGCTAGAAGGCATAGGCAGGTGTGAGCCTTAGATAGTGTCAAACAAATGTTCCTTTTTTCCCCCCAGGGAAAGTTTCTATATTTATTTCTCAGAATACTAAGGCACTGGATGGCTGGACATCATTGGCAACCATAGGAAATATTTTGGAAGAAGATACCATCCCAAATGAGGTTTTGTCTTCTCAGAGAGCGTTTTATTGGTGGGGGGAAACATTTGTGGGTTGGTTGCTTTTTGGGAGGTTTTTTATGTTCTTATTTTTACTGATATGATTGTTGCTTTTCCTCCTACCATCTCTTCTCATGTCTGTGTCTTTACAAGATAAATGATGTCTAGTCAAGGAAACGTTTTCTCTGAATAGTGCTGGGGTGCCATTGCTGTCTCAGCTCCCAGGTGGGCAGAGGAGAGCTTTCATTTGCACACATATCTCTCGACAGTCCTCTCGCACTTTTTACAGGTTACATAGCAGCACCAGTGATATTTGCAGTGGCAACGCTCCACCACTTTGTCCATGTAGGGGTTGTAGCCTCTGCCACAGCACATCAAGTCGCAGCTGTCACTCCCATTGGAAGTCTTGTTGCATTGTCTGGAAGAAGGAAAATGCTGTGAGCAAGTGCAAATTCCTGCAGGGATTCCCAAACCACTGCTGTGTAGTGTTGCTTGGCCCAACAGCTCTGCAAGGCACTGGGTGAAGCCGGCACAGTGAGCCCCAGCCAACAACCCCCTATGCCTGCAAGGGTGGCAGGGGAAGCCTTGGGCTGCAATCACACGACCTGCTATGACACGCAAAATAACATTAAACTCCTGTTCTGACTCTCAGTTTGGGCCTGGCAACATCCAGGCTGCCTGTCAGCTTGTCCAGGCTGCTCCCACATGAGCAGACAATCAAAGCTATTGGGATACTTCCACAACAAGAACTAATCATTCCAAAAAATCTCTATTCCCAGGCAGGCTCCAAAACTGTCTGAAAGGAGTTGGAAGAAGATGACACCCTAAAGAACAAACATGAGTATTTGTCTACCACTGGCTAGCCTGAAAAGGGTGAAGGAGGAACCCTACAGCCAGATAGTATTTGAGCAGGCTCCATGCCAAGGATCCCAGGTTGGGAAAGATCCTGAACAGGCTTTTACAGCCACGATGCAGCACTGATCCTATCAGGGAAATCACAATCAATACTAGCAGGACTGGATTCTGCACCTTTTTCCCTTTGATTTTCTCCCAACAAGGCATGAGCAGCTGGGCAGTTGGCCCCAAAACACCCTGAGTCCTGACCCAGGAACAAGAAGTGTGGCAGAAGCACAGGGCAGGATGACAAGTCACCAAATATCACACAGACTTTCACTGCTTGTTTTGTTTCTGCTTTTAATTAAAGCCAAACCCAGTGGGATAAATCAGCTATTGTGTTGGGTTCCGTCATTTTGTCTGCTTGCCAGTGAATGGCTTGAGGTTTTCAGAAGCAGCTCCTGAATTGAGGAATCTCTTTCATTGATCCATTGATTACCATTTCACAACTGTCCTCAAAAAACATCTATCCCATTTCCTAAAATAACTCCAATATCCCCTGGACATAAAAGTGCACCAGGCATTGAGTTTTGAATGAGATGAACCATGTCCTAGAGACCCCATTTCTCCACAGAATGTAAAGACAACCCAGGATGGAAGAGTTCATGTTTGGTCAGATGCTTGCACTTTCTTGCTAAGTACCCAACATCATGGGGATGTGAACTTGATGGAGTTCTGAAACTACTGTAAGAAAGGCATTTTGTTGAGTGGGGTAATTGCTGACATCTCTCCTAAATCTTATTCTGTGTGGCTGTTTTGCGTCTGTTTTGGACAGAAACACTCCAAGGCTGCTTTGGGGCAGGAAGAGGAGAGAGCAGCATCAGTTGGACCCTTGAGCTAAGCAACTGTTAATAGATGAAAACAAATCCATGAGAATTATAGGAATTGCTCATGAGGTAATGCTTTAGGAGAAGTTATGGGATTAGTGAAGTGTTGGGATTTTGTTCTTGCTCTTCTTTAAGTTTTTCTGCCTCCTGTTTGTTATTCTGATTCGCATTCCTCTCCAGGTTCAGTGTTTAAAGGTCCCCTCAACTCACTGTCGTTCAGGAGTGTGTGTAAATATTTACAAACCTTTGAAAGCCTCTACTGAAGCTGAAGTGTGCAGCCACACTGAATGTGTTTGCCTAACGCTGAACCAAAGGCCTTGTTAGTGCTGCTGTGAGATGGGGCCCCTCCATGAGAAATCTTCAAATGACTCCTCATAAATGTATTAATAAATTCATTAAGTATTCAGAGCAAAGGTTTAAATATAGGTGAGTAGACATTAGAAGAGGGGAGGGTATTTGTCAACCTTACTCAGCTTTGCTAGTGGGTGGAAATGTTGCTTCCTGGAGGTTCACCTAGGGAGGATGGGGAATCTGCAGAAGCATGCTGAGGGATTTGCAGTGCATCCATGTCACTTCATGCTAGGAGCTCACTAAAAGGGCCAAGAAAAGGAATACGGGTCCACTCTGACTCCAGCTCACCACTGAGGACATTCACTCCCCAAACATACAAAGCACACAACAGTGATATTTAGCCCGTTCAAATAGAAAGCAAAACTCTTCTACCTGCTGTATTGGACCTGGGATTCTCTCTTTCCCTCCATCCACTCCTGTGGTTTGCAAAAAAACAAAACAAAACAAAACAAAAAAGTGGATCTAGTAGGAGACATGCCTTCCCATATACCTTCCCCATTGCCCACAGCCTGAAACAAAGAAAGGAAAAAAGAAAAATCTTATTAAATAAATCCTCAAGTTTTTCTCAGTTTGGTATCAGGAAATGGGAACATTCAGAATGGGTGGGTTGAATAGCCAAAACAAAGTTTTGAGCCCATCATAAACATATATGGGCTTCTAGGAAAGTTTCCTGACAATGCCACTAAGCAGAGATTTTGTTTTCTGTTTTAAAGCATAGGCCTGGATATGAATTAGATCCATTTTTCATTAAACAAGATGAAGCAGGTAGTTTCTCAGCCACTGGGGGAAGACAAAGAACTCCAAAGACCAGTTTACTCACAGAAGCTGCCCTGAACATCGGCTTTCAGAGCCTATGGCTGTGATCTCACGAGGCTCCCCACTGATGGGTTAAGTTCAATCTCATTTGTTTTGGGCCTGGTCCAACACAATTCCAGAAACTCAGAGAAATGCCCTTCTCCTGAGCCTTGGAGAGAAAACACGAAGGCAGGCGATTGCATCGTAACACAACACTGTAACCTCTAGAAGCACTTGGAAGACTGTTGAGAAATTATGCTTCGGCCGTAATCCCAGCCAGAGTTCTGGCTCAAGAACAGACTTTCACATTGTCACAGTGCTTTTTTCTTCTTTAAGAAGGGAGGAGGTCAGCAGTGCTGGCTGGACAAATCTCACTCAATATGCCTGTCCAAAATCTTCCCCTTTCCAGCCCTCATTTGCAGAAGCACTGCAATACACCATACAGCCTCATCATGGGGCTGGCTCCTCAGCAGAGGTTGTGAAGGAACACCCCAGAACTTCTGAGTCTTCCCCCACATGGAGAGTGGGGATTTTAATTTTAAAAGCTAGGGGGAGATCATAGAATTATTTCAGTAGGAAAAGCCCTCTAAGATTGATGAAGTCCAACTTAGCAACGTCACACAACTTCATTGTGAACCCCTATTTATTCTTTCCCATCAGCTGATAGAAGTATACATACTTTTTTGGTTGTACAGCTGGCACCTGGGATCCAAACTGAGGCCAACTCTGTACTGTCACCCACGATTATGATATATAATGATAGGGACAAGATACCCACTGGAACCTCACTCCATCAGTCCTATTGATAAGAACTTTTTTATGAGGACATAAAAAAGTCATTCTGGGGCACAAGCAACTGCCTTCCTGGCTCAGTACATCTCCCAGTGGATGAGGGAGATGCTGTTACAGGAGTAAAACATAAATCTAAGCACTTTCTGTAGTCCTTTTTCTCATACACCACCAGCACCTGGGCTGTTGCTTTAGGGATGATAGAAGGGATGTTCCTTCCTTGACATCTCATCCCCTTGGCTGTGTGATTCCCTAAGCCTTTTCTGACCACTGGGAAACCATCTGCCTTCATGAACTCCAGCAGTCCCAAATCCCAGAACACAGTACTGCTGTGTAATGTTCTCTTCTCTTTTAAGTCAAATCCTTTTTTTTCATTGGTGCCCCTTGCTCTAGTAATGTCAAGTAATGCAGCAGTATATAAAAGAAAGAAAGAGAAAAATAATTCAAATCGCTCAGGATATATATAACACAATGGACAATCCTAAAAATACATCAAGGTGACAGCTTCATATAAGATTTTGAGGGCAGAATCTTATCTACTTTTAAATTGCATTCTCATCCACAAAGAATGACTGGAGACTGACACTAAAAACTGTACAAGAAAGAGTTATCAATAGCACATGTCAATGAGGAGATGTCAAAAGAGTTATCAATAGCATATGTCAGTGAGGAGATGTCAAGAGAGATCCTGGAACTAGCCTGTATTTTTTATTAATGAGGAATTGAGAGTAAGCTTAAAATTTTGGGGATAATGCTAGGGAAGAAGGAGTTGAGGACATTTTGTGACAGTGGATTAAGTTGCAAAATAAGCAACACACTTTGAGAAAGATCCAGTTAAATGTGGGGATGTTCCCAAGGAAGCCAGAAGTGCAGTTCAGAAAGTAGAAAACAATGAAGGAACTGATTTAGAGAAGTATGTTAAAAGAGATGTCTTTCAACATTTATAAAAGATTATTGAAACAAGGAGAGAGAAAAAATGTTCCTTATATGCCAAGGAAAGATGACAAAAAATTATTAGTTTTATTTTAGATTATGTTTAGTTTAAATTTCAATTAAGAAAAGCCTAATACTGAGGATAGTAAAACCCTGAAACGAGTTGTTTAGGGAAACTGCTTTTCAGAGCAGAGTAGTAGGGAAACTGCTTTTCATAGCAGAGTAGAGAAATGTCTTCAGTAACAGCCTAGGTTGTGTCAGTTTAACCTTGCTCCTGAAAAGATCAAGGTCCATGGAAAATCATTCCCAGACCCAATTTTCTCTAACTCAAATGCCATTTGGTTGAAGAGGGACTAGATATGTTTAAGAGAGGTAGATTCATTATCCATTGCAATTTTACTGTGTGAAATTATTCTTTTCACAAATAAATTTATTATTCACAAATCTGTTCAGGAAACTTTATGATCAAATTCAGGTCTCTCAAAGTAGAAGGAATTCAATCTTCCCCACACATTAACTAAGATAACAAAAAAAAGCACAGCTGGCCCAATTACTGAAATGGGCACCAGATGCAAGCATGTTGCCCTGGGAAAAAGGAATAACACCTAAAGAAGGTGGGAGGAACAGAAAGCTAATGTTTTTCTGACTTTCCTAAAATCATAGAATGGGTTGGAAGGAACATTTAAAAGCCATCTAGTCCACATGCCCTCCTACTATGTACAAGGACATCTTTAGTTAGAACAGATTTCCTCCAGTTGTTCTGGCACACTCACAAAAGCATTATTTGCTATTTCTTACTCAGAATTTTTTGTATCTCATAAAATAAAGGGTAGCACATCTGATAACTGTTCCAAAAACGACTATCATTGAACACACTGTAACTTACTCAAAGCTGATCTTATCCTGTGCCCTCACTAACAGAAACTAAAAGAAGCTGTAACAAAAAACAAACATCAAATGCTGTTGTCTACCCATAACTACTACTCTTCCCCAGCCACATATGAGTACTTCTGCTAAAAAATTTCATTCCCTACATAAACAAAGAATCACAGAGTGGTTTGGGTTGGAAGGAACCTTGGAGATTACAGCATCATAGAATAGAATCATTAAGGTCAGGAATAACCTCCAAGATCATAAAGTCCAACCCTGGACTCAATATCACCAAGTCCACTAAACCATATCACAAAGTGCCACATTCACTCATTTTTTAGTCACTTCCAGGGTTGGTGACTTCCCTGGGCATCCTGTTTCAATGCTTAACTAATCTATCACTAAAGAAAATCTTTTTAATCTTGAACCTGGACCTCCCTCAGCACAAATTGAAGCCATTTCCCTTTGCCCTATTGCTGGTTTCCTGGGAGAAGAGACCAACCATGGCCTGATTATGATCTCCTTTCAGGGAGTTGTAGAGTGTGATAAGGTCTCCCCAAAGCCTCCTCTTCTCCAGACTCCACAATGCCAGTACTCTCAGTCACTCCTCACAGGACTTATATTCCAGACCCCTCAAAAAGCCATTCTCTGGACACATTCCAGCACTTCAATGTCTGCCTTGGGGTAAGGGGAACAACACTAACACAGTACTCAGGGTGCAGCCTCACCAGTGCTACAGGTACAGGGGGTCAATGTAGTCCGAGATCTGCCTATTCCAACCCCCATGCCATGAGCAGGGACTCTTTCCACTGGTTGTCCTAAGCTCCATCCAGTATGGCCTGGGACACTTCCAGGGATGGGGCAGCCACAACTTCTTTAAATGACCCATTCCAGTGAACACTCTCACAGGGAAGAATTTCTGCCCAATATCGCATCTAAACATGTTCTCTAGCAGTGGAAAGCCACCCACCTTGTCCTGTCACTCCAGGCAGTTGTCCACTCCAGCTCTCTTGGAGCCCCTTTAGGCACTGGAAGGGTCTTTAAGGTCTCCAGAGCCTTCTCTTCCACAGGCTGAACAATCTCCACACTATTACACAATACAAAGCATATTCTTGGGATAGCACAAAAGAAGTGGCATCAAGGGCTGCCACTGAACACTGAAAACTGAGCAGCAGATGCATGCTCAGCCAACTTCATGTATGTTGATACCCAAGATACCATACAGCCTAAGACTTGTGACTAATATTTTATATTGCAATAAGGAAAGAATCTGTGAGCAAGGAGCAGCCACCAAAGAGTGGCCACGTTCCTTGCCACAGTGAGTCAGCTGAGGAGTGGTGACTGATCAACCCAGCTAAGCTGCAGCACATTGCTTGTTGCAGCCTGATTTCTGCAGCCTAAGAGACCTCCTTCCCACAATTGGCTTGATTCCAAGACTGCTCTGGGAAAGATCAGTAATAAACAGCTCTGTTATCTCTGCAAGGCTTCATGCATGGCAGAATTTCCCTTTCATTGGATTTGTTAAGGAGTCTTAAACAGCCTTTGAAACATGATACATTGTGCCCCACTTATAAGCAAGATTCATATTTTTGCTTCTTTTCTCACAGAAGAGATCTCAATTTTATAATCTGCCAGTATTTTTCATTTACTCAAAGCTGGTAGGGATTTTTTCAGGCAGGAGCAGCTGAACTACTTTGTTAAAAAATAAAAAAGTGCTTTTGTCTGAGAAATCTCTGAGAAGGGGAGTATTTGCATTTTTTCCCAGTGGTTGATTTGTTGTATTGAAGGTTTTATTTGCAGTTTCACATATTGCTTTTTTAGACTTTTCTCCAGACCATTTTTAATTGGTTATGAAAGTGTGATGGTGGTATATAAGCACACAGAGTTTAGCTGGAGTCAGTGTGGCAGTAAGTCTTGTTTGCAGGAGACTTGGATACCGGTTGCAAAAATCAGTTCCTTAATCAGCTTTTCAGCACTTCAAAGAGGCCTCAAACTTCAGGTTTGAGTTTAGTTGCCTGACTTTGAAATCTGGATATACCCTGAGCACTTGGAGGCATGCAGATTTCCAAACCATTTCTAAATTTCACCAAGCTAAGAAAGTCCAAAGTGTCTTAGAAAATTTTTCAGGCTTGTTCTGAAGAAGGCTTTGAAATCCTTTGAGGAAAAACTCTAAAAGGCTTTTGAGTAAGTGGGGGCTCATTTTTTGAGTGGATTTTCATATGGTTCATCTACAAAGTAATTCCCTTTCCTGCCTGAAAAGCACACACTTAGTCTACGTAATATGATCCCTCACATTAGAAGGATCACCACTTAGATTATCCCTTCCACGCACCTGGCAGTGTGGGATTGTTTCCTGCAGCATACAGCAAAATCCAACACATTCAAGGTGTTGCAACTTTGCCATCAACCTCTATCCTGTTTCCAGTGTGCTATGAGCAAGAACCAGACCTCAGGGGGAGGGAGGAGAAAAGGACTTTCCCTGGATATGCTGCAAAATTGCTCATTTTTTTGTCAGAAAAAATACATCAATATGAATATTTCAATCAAGGAACAGGAAAAGGGTGTGTTAATGGCATATTCTCCCCTCTGAACCCTTTTGGAAGTAGAAACCAGGGCTGGAAAATACTGAAGATGCCCAGATCAAAGTCTCCTGGGCTGTGGCCATAGGAGACTGCACTGTAACAGCCCAGGCATGGACTGACCTCTGCACCTAGAAAAAGGCCAGAAAGGAGATGGGAAGGTGGTTGACGAGGGAGTAGACCAAATTTGAGACCACAACAACAACAAAAAAACCCCTTTTTGACTTCCCTGCCATGACTGGCCTTAAAAACAAGACTACTTGGAAACAGCGGAATCTACCTCCAGAAAATTTTGATGTGCATAAAGATAAAATATTCAAATGCCTCCAGGACATAACTCATTAAATAAAAACATGTTTGAGCTATTCCTGTGTGAGCATTTTTACATCTTTCTGAAGTAAGCATGAACTACATTTTGCCATGCCCTCTCTCTAAAAGCATTCCTTTTGTACTCCTTCTACCTTATCCCTGTCACTAGGCATTATCTCTGCAGTCCTGTGGCAGGCTGGAACAGAGCCACCACATTTAAAATGCATTTAGGCACCCTCTTCATGAGAGAAAAATTGCAAAGAGAAAAAGGCATCCATGGGAGGAGGCTAGGGAAGATCCCCTCCCTTTCCCTGCTCACCCCAGGGAGCATGGACCAATCTTCACCCACACTGTGTGTATTTTATACTTATTTCCTCTAGTAATTTAGTTCAGGAAAGGAGTTGCTATGCCTTATATTAGACATGCCAATTTTGAGACACCAGGCATCTTCTCTGCAGATGGACTGTAATGAAAACAAGCCCAACTACACATGACCTTAAAACTTGGCCTGAGTGATGCCTGAAACTCAGCACAGGACTATCTCACCCTCCTCCCCTCCCATGGCCAGCACCATCTTCCATATCGGAGAATGAGAAGTATTTTTTGATGAGTTTCTTTTGAAAGTCATCCCCTCCTGCCTTAATATCTTGGTGTTCTAAATCCTCACTCAATTCCACTTCCTGTGGACCCTTGGCTGGCAGGTTCATAGTCATGGCTGTGATCCAACTCAGGATAAATGAACGCCTGCAATACACATTTTCCTTTCCTCAGAAGAAAAAAAAAAAATCATTCAGGACCTTGACATATTTTTCATCCCTGGATGGGATAAAACGTTGAAATCTGCTATAAAATAAGATTAGATGAAGAAGTCACACCTCCCTGTCCCTAGAAAGGATTTCAGCTCTTGGAAAATATTTTACTTAGCAAATCTGTAATGAATTCAACTTTGTTTTGACACAACCTGCCATTTAATGCAATTCCTATAAAACTAATTTCTAAATAATCTTCGCCAATTTTTTTCCTTGCAAAACAGAAAGGCACAACAAAAAGGTCTTTTTCAAGGTACAAATAAGTCAAAATCCATACAAATACACAAAAACTTCACTTCCACTCAGATGACATTTCCCTTCAGAAACCTGTTTCAATATATGCTTTTCCCATGCTATTCTCAGTGACTCATAAATATCTTCACTTGATAATTAATGCTCTACTGCTGAAGCGGTGATAAAGGTCAGCCTGGTGTTCCCACCACAGAGCTGTCAGGTAAGTGCTGTTTGTAGAGCAGTCCAGCCATTGATGTCAGAGGATACAGGACATTAACTGTCATAAAATTTCAGGGGACAAAAAAGACAGTCTTGTCTCACTCAGCTGTCTTAACTGATCAGCTCAACCAGTTAAATGCTGATGCAGAATCACAGAATCATTTAAGCTGTAAAAACCCTCTAAAATCATCAAGTCCACAGCACTGCCAAGCCCAACCAACTAACCCATGTCTCCAGCTGCCACATCCCCACATGCATATATTGTTTATCTTGTCTGCATTTGGGTCATTTCATTTCAGCAAAATCTTCTCCCCATTGAACCATAATGGTCCAAATACCACTACATTAAAAGGAAAGCATCCCAAAAAAGGCAAGGCACGTACTCCTTGCCACTTGCCTGAGCCTTCACCATGAAATAACAGAAAGAGCAAAGAAGAATTATGAGAACTATCTAAGGAAAGCCAGCAAGATAGCAACTAAATGGAGAGGTTGAAATCCAGCCATTGCAGCCACCTAACAAAAATTAGGGAACTACTGGAAACACACACTTTTTTGGCTGTTGATGGGTCAGCTCTAAAGAGGTCAGATGGGTCTGCCCACCTAGAGATGCTCAGATTGTTGAAATGTTGAATTAGTTTGTCTTGGAGGAAGTTAAACAGATGGTGGGAAGAGAAAGACATGTCTGTTGCCTGTGAAAGAGGACAGTATGCTGCCCAGTGGAGGCTGGGCTTGGCCATAATGACCTTAAATCCCTAATATTAATACAATAAAGAAATTCCTCTGCAGAGTCATAAGCAATACAAACACACCTGTACCTTTAATATGCAGTAGAAGAAAAAATATAATCTTTGTAGTTTGAGGGGTTTTTTTAAGGCAATCTAGGAATGCTGGTTCTAACTGTGTTCACATTTGCCTGCTTAGGGGATTCTTAGAGTAACAACTCTTCTAATCAGCAGTGACTGCAAGAAATGACAGAGACTCAACACAGAATAAAGCAGCTGCTTGATCCTTACAAGTTTCTGTAGAGGTGAGCTGCCTGGGGAATTTCGAAATGTATCTTATGCTTGACTGTGTAATGGAAAATGTGTCTGCAAGCCCTGTCTTGGCTACAACGATCATTAACAGGTTAGGCATTGGTAAACCATATTGTATGTTGGAGATGTGCTTTACCTGCATGTATATGTCACCTCCTCGATTGCCCCTTATTCATATATGTTCCCCTCTTGCCCTTTCCTCTTTGAAATCAGAGTACAGTGAGCACCCACTGCAGAAGTCCTCACCTGTCCTGGGTCCCATGTGACCCCACTTTTTCATTCTTCATGCAGAAATCGGGTGAGCTCTGCAGGTAAATTAGCTCTGTCTCTTTAACTGGCCTGATATCAATATCCTTTGGCACAAGGTACTTGCGTGTGCCCATGGGCCGGTGAACAACCTTGGTGGCAGATAAATATTTGGTTTTGAGGTCCAATGCAATGTCTCGCAGTTCTTGAAGGCCTTTCCAACAGGTCTTGATAGAGCATGACCCAGAAACTCCATGGCACTTACATTTCATTTCAAGAGAGGCTTTCAAGGCCTGCAGAAAGAAACGCAGGAGTTAGGAAATGCCCTTATCTTATAGCCAAACATCCCACAAGTTTGCTAATGAAGGTACTTCCTTAGCAGGGACTGCTGTAGAAAAGTACTGCTGTTCTTATTTCTGCACAGGCAGTCTAGAGTAGCTACTTTGCAAAGTGAATGAGATCCTACAGCTCTTTGATGATCTCTATCAGTCCAGAACTACTTTTACAAGGGCTCCTTTGCAGCCAGAAGACAGAAGAGTATTTTGAATTTTGAGCAGATATCTGTATCGGGCTGCATTTCTACCCTCTAAATTCCTAAGGAGATGAATATCAAAGCATTCCATAAATAGATAATTAACATCAATTTCAACATCCAGCAACTTTGGTAAGAGAGATGTCTTGGCTTTTGTTGAATTCATGGCACTCTCACCCTCCCTTTCTGCTGGTCATAGGGTGAAAATAGCCTTTTACTTTGATTCTGTACTATTCTCATTTCAGTGGGAAATGGCAGGATGCTGCCAGGAAGGGCTGAATGCACCAGTCATGGCAACGCAATGTCCCAAACAAAAATTTGCCTTTTGCAACTGAAACAAAATCTCAAGAAATTACAAAAAACAAAAAGCAAAAAACCAAACCAAAACAAACAAACAAACAAAAACCCAACCAAACAAAAAAAAAAACCACAACCAAAACCAAAAAAAAAAAACCACCAAAAAAAACAAAAAACCAAGCCCCAAGCAAACAAACCGAATAGTGGCAATAGTAGAAAAAAAAAAAAAAAAAGAGCCAGGGAGGGAAACTTCAGCATGGTTGTGCTCTGCAAAGGTGGACTCAGCCTATAGCAACACAGCAAGGTCTCAGTGAGCTCAGCATGCTCCAAGTTTGTCTGCACAGGCATCCCTGGAAGGATTAAGCTGTGCAGTAGGAGCTGTCTATGGAACACTGGAGCTCCAGAGATGGGTGCAGAGGTCAGTTTTATACACCCGCCCCCCCCACCCCCCCCCGGCCCCCTTCCCAAATCCATTTCTTCAGCTGCATGGAGGGCTGCTATAGGGATTTGCACATCAGTGCACACCAGGCACTGCACATGGTAAATATTATCCCTCCACTGGATTCAAGATATTAAAAGCAGCTTGTGCCAGATATGAGAATAATCACTAGCATAGCAGTTTAAAAGAGAAAAAATTTCCTCCCTCCTGGCTGCAGGATGGCTGGAGGCAACTGCTGCTGGATGCATCTGGCAGATGATAATCCTCCACATTTACACAGCACTTTACCCACACAATGCCCTTGGCAGAGCACAATGGGACCCATCCCCACCACACCTCCTGGCGTAGGCAAGCCAGAGCCAACCTTGGGTGTGCAACAGGTGGCAGTGAGACATCCCACTCATAGTTAAACAGGGCTGATAATAGCATTTGGGACTTCCTGAGTCACAGGGTGAGTGACTCAGCCACCATTTTCAGCAGGCCAAAGGAGTTCAGAACAATCCGGGAGAAACGTGCTCCTTTTGCTAGCTGATAGAGACACTGACCCTCACCGAGTGATCAACACTACAGATGATTGTACAAGTACAATAACTCTTGTGGATTTGTTACCTGTCTCCCTACTTCACTGTTGTGCAGATGCATCAGTTTATTGGCTTGTGATCCTGATTTTTTCATCTTCATGGGAGCATCTGAAAATTTGGACCCCATGATAAGACCATAGTTGAGGTTGTCTGCACATCCTCCCCATCGATACCCAGGTCCAGGTGTCTCACCTGGGATGGGACCACAGGAACAGCCAGGGAGGTCCCCGGTGGTGCAGGCTCTGGCAATGGTGTGGCTGATGGCAGCAGCAGAGAGGGCATACACAAATGCTGACTCCCTTGTGCCTGAAAGAGACAAGAACTCCAGCTCAGCCTCCTGGGCCAGATAAATGTTCCCCAAAAAGAGGCTCACACAGTCTATGTCCCACAGAGCAGCCAACACACCAACTCACTGCAGCTGAGATATCCCATGGCACCACTAGTTTGGAGCATATCTCCTAAGTGAACTCTTCAACATAAGACAACATCCCAGCAGGGCAAGGAATCACATAGATTTAGGCATCTTGTTCATTGTGGTGTGATTTGCTCTTGGAGCACATGGATAAGCCCTTCCCTTCCATGGACTCCTGCCTCCTTTTGTCCTGTACTTGTCCCATGACTCCCAGTGGGATGAGCAGACCAGAATGGTGGTCTGCCTTTTAAGAGTTGTGGAAGACCAGGTCTTGGACCCAAGAGCCTCTGGGCATGACTAGCACTGTAATGATGAATGTGGTCTAAGAAAACAGGACAAGTAGGCTTTGTAGACCCTCCGTGGCCTCCCAGGAGCAAGACCCTTCCTATCTCCAGCACACACACACAAACACACACACTCAGTTGCAGTCCCAACTGAGCCAGCAGTGCTGTTTACCTCTCTCCAAGTCTAGCAGGTAGTTAGGAGCCAGCTCTATTGAAGAGCAGTTCCACCGCATGTCTGAAAAGGTTTTACGGCAGGTCTTTATCACTTCCTGCGCTGCCTGAATAATGGTCTGCATTAGCTCCAGGTTGCTGCGGCACAGCTGCACCTGAGAAACCACCAAGCCTTCAAGCTGCTTGCAGTGCTGAGTTTGATTCAGAGGCAAAGCCAAAGGAGTCTTGTACAGAGCTCTGAGGAGACAAGCACATGCAAAAAAGCATTAAAACACATTCAGGTCGCCTATGTTTACCTGACTTAATTAAAGCTTTCTGTAAATAGGTGCCTAGAAGAAGCTGGTGAGAAAAATGAGCAACTGTGAAGAGTGATTTATCTCATATAAAGTAGGCATTTAAGGAAGGTGGAAAGAAAGCAGTGTGCAATTCTCTCTATTATAGAGGGCAGTCTGCACAAAGCTCCAGGGGTGTATGTCAAGTCAACTGGATGTGTAAATCCTATGGGGAAGGTTGTTTGCTGAAGAATGAAGAGCACAGACCTCCCAACAGAGTGAAAAATGACCCATCAGTTCCATGATAAAAGAAATCTGGATCCTCCAAGACTGTGGCATTTGGGAAAAAAAACAATGTTGGTGTTATCAGTATTTTGCATTCAGCATCTGTCTCACACACTCTCAAAGGATTATGCTAAATGTCATGTAATTAATTATGGAGAAAATCCCCTGCAAGGCCTAGGGAAAAATCACCAAATTTGCAAAACATATGCTTTCACTTAGAGTTAATGCCAAGGGCCTCCACTGATTCAATCACTGTTGCACATAGATAAGTCTATTTCTCTAGTCTCCAAAAACCATAGTGCAAAAACTCAGTGGGAATATGTGCAGAGAGAGTACCACAGTCAAATCTGAGAAGGGATCCATGAATAGCAGCACATATGTTATCACAGAAAAAAAGAACAACACCCCATAGTGGTGGTTTTTCTACTGTCCAATTGCCAACTTTTCCAGGTTAAAAAAAGAACAAATACTGACATGCATCTTACAAGTCTGTACTCTTCTTCCCTGAGCACCCGCAATGATCAGCAAAAGCCTGGTGTGTAACTCTCTTTACATCTTTACAGCTTTATTAACACAGTCATAAAAGTTATTCATTCTCATGAAACAACTTTTCTAGCTGGCAGCATCAATAATCTGATGGCATCGGATCCTGGAAACACAATTTTAACACATATTTCCTTCTCTCTTTGTTAAGTGTGTTGGCTTTCAGATTCATCCCAAGACATCTTGGTTAGTTTGGCTTATTAGGCAAAGACATTTTGGAGTGCATTTCACTTTATTACTGTAACATTCACATTCTTCAGAAGTTAAAAGAGATGGAAACAGAGCTAAAATTGAGCCCTAACCAAAACTGGAGGTATTAAATCCTTGCTGGGGATGAATAGGCCTGCAGTGACAAATTCCCATGTGACTGGAGTTTGGCATTTCTGGCACTAGATAATCAGTGGCAAACTTGGAAGAGAAACCATCACTCTGCTAGCTATATAAATATATATTTCATACATGTATTTAAGAGGTCCGTTAAACATACTGCAAGCAGAAGTCATCGCCAGTAAATTTCAAGGGAAAGGAAAAGTTGCTGGGCTTGGCAGTGTTAAGTTATTGGACTTAATGACCAGGGGTCTTTTCCAACCTTAATGATTCTATGATTTAATCATCAGAAATTCTGCCCTACAGTTCATCTTGGTCCCATACACACTGGTGTTCATGCAATGCTCCCTGTTTGGAGAGGGGCCCCTCCAGAAGGCAACTCACTCTGCCTTAGATGTGAACCTGATCTGGTGGAGAAAAAACTTGTTGGTGATATACTGGGTGTTCAGTTATCTCAGAAAGATCATGTCCTTGAAGGTAGAGACATGAGTCTCTGAATAGTATGACTGTCACCTGACTGCAAACCTCTACAGTGTGAACCTCACAGTAGTCCTTCAGGATCCTTCTTTAGGTCATGGAAAGCAAAAAGCCACATCTAGGAAGTAGTTGGCCTTTTGTGCTTTTGAGACCTATGGTAAGATACCATCATGACTTAGAAGTGCTCATTTTCTGTTCTATATAGAAAACCCAGACACTGAGCAGGGACACAGACATCTGAATGGTATAAGCACAGAGCTGAATGAGGTATGTCCAACCCCTAACACTTGACACCAGGAATCTGTAAAACGTTATCCCAGAAAGCATATCAGCAACTCCCAGGAATGAGCTGAAACACAAATCAGGCAAGAGGCCAAAGCAGCTCATCAGTAATAGAGTATAAATGATAAATATTCCAGCACAGCATGTCCCAGCAACAAGGGAAGCAGGCAGGGTGTGGCAGGAGCACTGAGAGAACTTTACAGCCCGAGCTTCAGGAAAATGAGGAACATTCCAAGTCTCTGAGCGAGGCTGTACTATGAGGCAGCAGCTCAATTTTCTAGTCAAACATGTCAGGTGACACTTGAGAGGCTTTGGAATGTTTTAGCTGGCCCTCCAGGAGGATGAATATATCTCCTAGGTCCTACACGACATTTTCTGATCCTTTATACAGGTCTCCTCTTTAAAGGACCTGGAAGGCTACATAGAGGTACTTCTATCTCACCGTTACAGACAAGTCACAAATAACCACCTACAGGTAGGGATGAAAGCAGAATTCAGACCAAAACTCATCCTCAGTGTGAAAAAACGGAATGTGATGCAATGAGACTGTATTATTATAGATGGCTTGAAGTGATCACCATTAGAGAAGCAGTTTTATGATGCAGCAAGAAAACCATTTACTTCATGCAAGAGAGAAAATACCTTCCGATTGGTGAGAAGTAAGTAAATGGCAGCAATGGCTGTCTCTCACAGAATGAGCTGAGCTCCAGGAAGTCTACCAAGAATAAAACTGCAGGATGCAGGAAGGTGTTTGCTGAGCATCTCCCACGCCTGAACTTCATGTCTTTCCTTACAAGAACCTATAATTGGAAACATCTCCAAGTGTCAGGAGGAAAAATTAAAAGGTAATGGAGGTAGAAAACTCAGTTACTGTAGTCACTCGCTGAAACTGAAAAGTTCATTTATAAATCACAGATCAGGAATGTGAGAGGCCTATTAGGTCATCTAGTCCATGCCCTGACAACCTAAGTTTTGCCCAGTCTCTGTCCTACATTAAGAATATCTTCTCCACTCTATGTCACTGTAAACCCACTCTGTGGAAATGCACCATCTCTCCCTGCTTCCTAAATTCTGGCAGCATCAGGGGACAGATACCCACTGCCTGCAATGGCATTATTAGGAAACTATGTCCATTTGTGGAAAGAAAGGCTCCCCCCAGGAGAGGCTGGTCCATGGTAGGATTTCATGGTGGGTCTCTGGCCTATCTTCACCGAGTCACCACTGATCACCAGCACTGGGAGGGAAACTGGAGCCAATGGGGCATAGCCAGCCTGAAAATCCAGCCCTCAAGGACATGATTAGAAGAACATCCTTCATTCCCCTACCTGGAAAAAAGAAACTCTGACAAACATCTTCCTGTGGACTAATATCCTTCATCTGAAAAGGGATTTTACCTCCTTTCACCCTGAAAATGCTATTTTTCACTGTTTTCTCCTGATAACATTGTGCTCTTCTCACTTAATTCTCCTGCCTCATCCTTCATTCTCCAGACAACCAAGGAGTGGTTGTTTCAGGGTTTTTTAAAATATTCATATTTGATCCATCCCTTTAAATAAACAAGGCCTAAACCAAACATCTCCTGATCTATATATAACACAGGAGGTCTTTCAACTGAAGTTTTGGATGCTGACAGAAAACTATGAACATAATTACAGAGGAAATATGCATAGATGGAACATGACATTCATTTACTCTTTTAATTATTTCAGGCAGATATTAAATTCATTTGAAAACATTAATGCTCTGCAGTGTTAGGTTCTTTGAGAGGTATGGGTCCATTCCTACATGTCTGGGTCCCGTGAGAGGACCATTCATAGGAACTGCAGGTTAGAAAGAAGCACTTTCAGATCTCAGCAGATATCAATGAAAGTCATATATTATTTGGTTTACAAGGTACTCTGTGAGTAGGACACTGCTCTTGGTCAAGCCAAAGGGAGAAAAACTCCTTTAAATGAGCAGCAAAGCATTAGTGCCCTTTAAAACATCCTTGAAGTGTGGAAGAATCTTCTCTCTGGAGGGATCTCCCCACACTCCCTTCTGTGACATGATCTGAGAAAGTCTCACAAAGGGACTGCTGGTGAAACCATGGACTTCTACTCCAAATTACCATCTCTGCTTTCTGAAAAGGCATTATTTTTAATGCCTATTCCTAAACCCCTTAATCTTGCAGGGATGTGGGTGACACGAAAAGGTTTAGACAAAATAACATGGCTGCGGAGAGTAAAGTGTGTGGTAAACATTAATAGAGGCAGAGATTGAGGGTTCTTTTTGTATTTGATCTCATTGAAGGTTTTTAATCTGCAGGAGCCTCATTTTCTCAGGTTTTAATCTGGAAAAGGCTTTCAGGGATGTTACAATAACATTGTTTAAGCTCCTGGTAGTCAGAGGCAGCCCATGCCCCTGCCACCCTGCCCTGCATCAGTTCCAGTCTGGGGACCACAAGTCCTGGGAAACATACCACATCCCCTGGTAAATGCAAGGGCTTTTCAAATAGAGAAGTAGAATTTATGTGGTTTAAAAAAAAAAAAAAGAAAGAAAGAAGAGGAAGAGGGAGAGAAGTGTGTGTGTGGGGAAACCAACCCTGAATGAAAAACTTAAAATAAAGAGCTGTTCTCAGATATGCTGCCAAATTCAGTGCTGGCAATAGTGGGCACAAGGCAGTTGACTTCAAGCCCAAGCTTGACTGAAGTCAATGCCAGCAGTGAGTTGGCTCACTGAGTGCTGAGGAAGGCCATGGAGCTTTGTCAACTTTTCCTGCACTGCCTATGGAGCGAAGAGCGAACTTCAAAGACATGGTACCCCCCTTTCCTCACCCTCAGCCTACTCCCCTCCTGCCATCCCCATCCTGCAGTTCTTTCACAGCAGCTCATCTAGCAGTCCCTTGCCAGGCAGACAGTCTCCTCACAGGCGCCCGTGTCTCCAAGTCTCAGCTCCCTCCCACTACTCATTGAAGGAGAGAAGGGGGAGCTGCCAGGAAGCACAAAATCTTTCCATTTTCTCCCCTGCTTTTTGCTGGCTGCAGAAGGGCTGCTCGAGGTTGGTGGGCTCAGGGACATCCTGTGTTCACCAAGAGGTGTGGCTAAGCTACCTTTTGCTTTTGAAGGGCTCCAATTTAACCACAGGAATTGTGCAGAAGTAGTTGGGAATGGGGGTCAGCTGGGGATTGCTCCAGAGCATGAAACATGTTTGGGTCACCACAGTAGGGACAGGCAGAGACTTCCCAAAGTGACCAAGCTCCACCTAAAAATGATGGTATTCCGAATACCAGCACTTGCTGTCTTGGGCATATTCTGCAAGCCATAAAAAAACCAAACCGACAAACAAAAACCACCCAAACAAACAAAAGAAAAGCCCCCTAACCAAATCACTTGCTGTGTTTGGCTTATTTAGAACCACATTGAAGGGGACATTCCATACAGAGGGACAGAGGACATGCCAACCCCTGTGGAGGCAGAAGTGCCTCAGAAGCTGCTCTGTGCCTGGAAATCCCAACATCTGCAGACCTGTGGGGCATGCACATCTGGCTACAGCTCCCTCTAGTGCTCATCTGGTTTTCAGTCTACCCAAATAAGTTGCTCCCGCACCTGCTTGGTCAAACCCAAACTCTCCTGGGAAAGCTAAATGGATTCCAAAAGAAGATGGGGAAGGTGATAGAATTGCTAGATGCATTGGCCCTAAGACATATCTCATGGAAACCAATGGCTGCCTCACCTTCCCAGGCACTGTGACAAAACACCTGAGCACCACAAAATTATGTAACCTCCCCACAATATCTTCTTTGTTCTAAGGATGGGAAAGTGTTCGCAAAAATAAGATGCAGGAAGTACATTGATGAGAAAGGCTGCATCTTCACAACTATCCTGAAACAGTCAAGATCTGAAACCATACTCTGGAGCCATACTATGGCTTTACACCTGAGTAGCTCCCTGGAGCTTAGATGAAAGAGCACAAGATATGAAATTTCTCCAGCAAGAGAAATGTATACAAGATGCATGTATACCGAATGCTGACTGTCCACACACCATGTTGACTGTCCACACACCATGCTGGATGTTTGGTGGGGCTCAGCACCAGCTTCCAACAATGGGGAATCTGGACCACAGAACTCATAAAAAGAAGCCAAGTAAAATAAAATAAATAATTCCTTTTTTTACCTTCTCCCTGCTTTTACTAATTTTCACGGCATATTTGTGTTACTGAGAAGAATGGCTGAAAACTGTGTTTTTCTTCTTCCCCTCCCCCTGAAATTACATCATGCACTGAATCAAAATTAAATTTCCTATCGCCTTTCATATCAGTCACTGCCCTCATCTCCAGGCTGGTGAAACCCACCTTCTTATCTCTCCCTTCCACTCCCAAATCCCCTTTGAAGCTTGCTTCTGGCACCATGCCTACAAAAATGATGCAGAGGGCAGACGTCTGAGAAAAGCCCACAGCTGAAAACATCACACAGCACTTCCCTCCTTCTTATCCCATCCTTTTTCCCCACCTCTCTGTTCATAAGCAAGAGAAGGAAGGAGCAGATTTCAATTGTACGGCACCCAGAATATGAGTCCAGGGCTGGGATAAGCAGGTCTGAGGTATTACTTAGTATTTGGTACTCTGTTTGCCAAGAACTTACCCATGCAATTTCTAAGGGCAGTCCCTGAGCTCCAAGGAAAAAGAGTAATGGGGAGCAGGGAAAATTAGCCTGTGTTTCCATAGGAAGGTAAGGGTGAGGAAATGAGGAGAAACAGTAAATGAAAGAAAAACCAAACAGAATTTTGTGAAATCCCAGCTGCCAGCATCCCAGTTGCAAAGTGCTGTGGATAGGGAGTGCAGGTCTCTGCCAGGTTTTAAACAGGTGTGAGAGGAGCTCCATGGTGCATCTGCATGCTGTTCATGCTTCAAATACCACTTTAATCCTGGCTTTCATCTTTCCTACTCACTTTTTGATAGGAGGGATATGTCTGCTGGGAAGGGGAGGAGCAGCAACTATGGTGTCTTGCCTCCAACTGCTTCTCCCTGCACTCATCCCTGGAAGCAACCCTTGTAGCTTAACCACTTAGCAGCAAAAAGGCTGATTTTGACAGCAAAGCTATTAGGGACCTTGCCCTGCCTCCCAGCATTTTTTCATGTCTATGGCTTGTGACCATACTATCAGGTTCCCTCTGGAACTCGTCTCACCCCTGCCTTTCAGAGGAACTCAAGCCCTTCACTCATGATCAAGCACCTTGCCTACGTGGGACACCAATGCCAAGCATATGGGCAAGTCCTTCCCGTCAGTCATGGTTCTATATATAAAAGCCCTGCTGAATCAGGGTGCCACAAAATAGCTATATTTCTGTGCTGCATAGAAATAAACGCTAAGGAGTCTCATGGACATGTTGCTAAATGTCCTGTAGAAAGGAAATGCCTGCCTTTCCTAGTGCTGGATATAGGCAGAGCTAAGAGCCTAAATACTGGAGGAAGCTGGTAGACAGAAACAGCTGGGTTATGTAATTGAGCTCTACTGACTATTACAAGGTGTAAAGCCAAAGCCAACCAGATCCTTACTCTCCTCTACTTCCAAGATGGTCCTTAGAGTATGGAGACAGCAAATGAAAGATTATGGAATCATTTGGGTTGGAAAGAACCTTAAAAATCACCCAGTTCTATCTTCCTGCCATAGGCAAGCATACCACCTTGAAAGACGCCCTAAAGTAGGTGACTATTTCTCCCACCTGACCATGTGCATTTAAACACCCTATGGAGAGATTCACTGTGCTTCTCTTTATGGATATAAAAGGCAGATGTGTCATCTCTAACAGCTCCCTGCAGTACACAGCATCACCAGAGGCTATCACTTAACATTTCTGTAGGATGTTTCTGTTTGGAGAAGATGAATTGCCATCTGGAAGATCCTCTCTTCCTGACTGCATAATGGGCAGTAAAAACACTGGCTCCAATATGATACCCTAATCTGCAGATATCCAAATTTGAGCCTTTATAAAATGTGGCATGAGTGGAGCTTCAAATGACAATGATTGGTACAGAAGAATGGGAATTATATATAGCATGAAATCTGTGGCAGAAGGAGCAACAAAACAGGAACCTCTTGTCCAAGTTTCACCACCTAACCCAAAGATCCTTGCTTCAATGCACTACAGAGTCTTCCTGGCATTGTATATTACTGTGCCTTTTCTTCTACCAAAGATGTTCATTTGAGGCAAACCCATATTCTCTTATTTATATTGTACCCAGCTTCAAACCCAAGTAGAAAAGACAGATCACTTATGAAGGGCATGAAACCAAATTGGTGTTGGAGTGTCCTGTTTGTTTATTTTGCAGCAAGCAACTAACTGATTGCTTGCTTAAGCAAAGAAATGAGATAGTGATGTTTTCACTTTGCAGTGACATTACCTCCAAGGAAACTCAATCCTGACTTGACCGCAGTCACTGGTATTTCTTCACCCTCCTCCCCCCTCCTCACCTCATTTTTAACACCCTTCACAAAATCCAAAGGTTAAAAGGTCCACAAAAAAACCCATGTTATCTGTCAAGCATCCTCTGTGGTTGGAGATGGGCAGCATTATCACAGCTGCCATCCCTACTGCTCTAAATTCCTGCTCAGTACAACCAGTGGTCCTAGTGGGAGAGTTTCCCAGCATAGCAGGAGCTAATGCTAGAAACTTCATTAAGTGGCTCATGTTAGCATTCAAGTGTGTGCCTTTCCCTCGGTATCAATGAGGAGAAAAAAACCCCAATGAGCCTAAATCATGCATATTTTAGAAAGAAGATAGAGACATTGTTAGCATAAGCCCCTAGTACACACACTTGAAATCAATCAATGCCTGGAGATCTGCAGTGCTTGCTGGTCTTTAAACAGCTTTACAGCATGCCTCAAGAAGCAGTTGTGCAAACAGGTAAGAGACCAGCAATTCCTACAAATACATTAAAAATGCAGAGATAGACTTGGTTACTTACATCCATTTTATCCCATAGCAAAGCACTGTCTGCAGAATCAACAACAGAAAAACAGCTAAGAAAAGTTGCACACTTGGCTTCATTTTCTCCACTTTCTCCTGCTAGCCAAAGGAAATCAGCTTCTCCAAAGATTTTTTTTTAAAAAAGGAGTTTTCTTAATATTTTGTGCAATGTATTTTCCCTCCGTTTGTTATTGCTCGTTCTTGGAGATGAACGACCTGAAAGGAGAGAGAGAAAGAGCCTGAGCTATGGTTAACTCTGAAGTTTATTGAGTCACTGCAAGAGAGAAATCTATTATCCAAATTTTGCAAAGCAGTGGTTTATGAATCATAAAAAGGTTTGGATTATCCCTTCTCAGTCCCCTCCCTTGCCAAGCCTTGATACAACCTTCCGAGTCAACAGGCAGACAAACCGTATGGGTTGAATTACACAGAGTTATGGTCTGATTGTGTGTTTCCATTTAACCCTGCACATGGCAAGACTTCATTCGCTGCTTCACTTTAGTGGTTTTTTTTTCTTTCCCTCTCCAAAAAGTTTGTGCAACTGCTCAGGAAGAATGAAAAAAATAAAAAGGTCTTTAGATTAGCCCAAATCTTCAGCTATTCATCTCTCCCCTTCTCTCCAGATTTCTTTTTCCTCTCTTTTGCTGCAGAGAAGACAAATAATAAAAACTGCATTTCCCTACTTAATGAAGGTGCCCTTGCCCTGCAGATGTTTCTCTCTGGTCTATTACAATAAATGTGCTTTACTCTTTACCTTTTGCTTTTCTTCTCACCTCATTAACTCTGCCTCTCACTTCTTGCATGTCCTTGGCACCTGGAGCTCAGGGAAAAGGCTGCAACTTTGTAAACATAAAATCCCATTTTCGTCTCCAGGGAACAGCCTGGAGGAGACAAAAAAGCTCTCAAGGATACCCCCACACCCCTTTTCTTTTGGTTGTTTTTTTCCTTCTTCAGGCCAAACAGATAAACAAACCAAGTGCAGGACTTAAATCCTTAGAGGGGTGCTCTCTGTCTCCAGGGCATGGCTTGCTTATTTTAGCAGCAGTATTAATAGCAGTAAATGGGTTTCCCTTCAGTTATTCACTTCAGACACTGGTCTGGGCTGTTTTTTGTGGTCTTTGCAGTGGTTTCCCATCCCACAAGAAAGACAACAGTAAAATAAACAGAAAAACCTGTCCACCACATTGCATCTCTGGAGTCTCACAACACAGCACACTGGCATACCCAAACTGTAACTGTGCAATCCCCACATTACCCCCTCAAAGGGGTTTGAGAAGGGACTGGGAATGGCTGGAGCAGTCAGCTTCACTTTGAGAAACCTCTTACCCTGGAAAAAGGGTATCCTATCTGATCCCCAGCTCTGGATTTGCCCAGCTGCAGCTTTCTGCCTAAATATCCCCATTTGGGCAGCAATTGGATTGGAGAGAATGAATATTTCTGAGTGTTTTCTCTGCCATCTGCAGCATATTTTTCTATTCAGGCTGCTTTTTGGCTATCCCAACCCCAGGGCCTGATGTAAAGGGTTACTAGAGAAGTGCTGTTATTACAAAGGATTTTAATAACCTCTAGGGGCAAGTGCCTGGTTCCCTTGAAGTCCGAGACAAAACTGACTGCCTGCAAGGGAGGCAGGATTTCATTGCCATGGATTGTTTTTAATGCCCACTTGGGTTTGGGTTTGATGCATCCCTTGAAAGCAGTGCTCCCACGAGCATCCAGGAATACATGCTTCTTGTTTCAGAGTATTTCTGCATCTTTAAATCTTTGGGAGCAGTTTTCTTCCCACCACTTTACAAGCATACTGGAAACCATCAACCCTTAATCCTGTCCATGCCTTTCAGTGTCTGTTTAGATATTTCAGACCCCTTATCTCACTCCTGTGAACCTCTGGACAACACAAGAATCGGGTGTAAAATGTCTCAGATGATCAAAAAAGCTCCCACTAAACCTGACCAGCCAACACCATTTTCTACTCCCCCCTCCCCTTGAAAATGTCACAGATTGGGGTTTTTTCAACCCCTGGAGAGGAAGAGAAATTATCTAATTCCCCCATATCTACCCAAAGAACTGTGAGCTTAGCATGGAATTGCACCCCTTTTTATTCGGAGAGGTAATAATGCCTTTTTCCACTCAGTCCAGCACAGATTACATTTGCAAGAGCAATTTGCAAGGGGATGGGAAGGACGCGCTTTGGGGCAGATGTGATGTTTACAGCTCTAGTGAGCTCTGGGTCACTGATCAAACCAACAGCAAAGTGGCCTGTGGACTCCTAAAAACAGGAGCTGTTTTTAACTCAGAGCTCTCTTTGCTCTTTGCCTCAAGGCTGTTTGCAGCCAGCCCCACTCTGGCACACAGAAAACACTCCCATCAGACACCTCAAAGACTCTGGACTCAGGCATGGGAACAGGCAATTTTAACTGTACATAAACCTGTGAGTATCCAGCTCACATTTTTCCAGTTTTCCCATCCGGGAAACAAAGACATCCACCTGACTCTGCTGCCAGCCTGCAGCTCTCTCCAGGAGCACAGTAGGATGGTTTAGGGGTAGCACATCACCAAATGACCTGCAGTGAGGAGTAGGAGCAGAGAAAAGTAATAGTGGGTGGTGGAGCTGATTCCAGCTGCCGGGTCTCACCACTCCCTTGCTGCCTTCTGGATCTTCCTTCTCCCCTGCAGCTCTTGGGTGTCTGTCCCCACCACCCTGGAGCCTCCCGGACCCCTCTCCAGCTCCTTGCATTGCCCTGCACATTTGCAGCTCCAAGTCTCCTCTTTGCCTTCAGCTCCTGGGTCTCCAGTCTCCCTTCCAACTCTTGGGTGTCTCCTCTCCCCTGCAGCTCATCGGGCACGGCTCTCTCCACCCTCTGGGTCTCCTTCTCCCCTGGGTCCTCCCCTCTCTCCTGCACTCACACTTCCCCTCGCCGGGTCTCAGGTCTCTTAATCCAGTCTCGGAGTCTCCTCCTTCCTTGCATTCTCCCGGTATCCCCTCTCCCTCGTAATCTCCAAGCCTCCCCTCTCCCTTGCATTCCCTCCCTTCTCCCTGCCCCGTGCATCCTCCTGGGTCTCCCTTTTCCTTGCAATCCTCCGAGTCTCCCTTCTGCCTTGCAGTCTCCAAGTCGCCTCTCTCCCTGGCATCTCCTCAGTCTGCTTTGCAGCCTCTAAGAATCCTCTCTCCGTCGAACCGCGCGGCGTCCTCCTTCTCCCATGCATCCTCCGGGATGCATCCCCTTTCCTTGGAATTCTTGCCACGCCTCGCAAACTCCTGTTCTTGGCCAGCCCCGCACCTTCGGCGTTTCGAGGGGGTCCCCCGAGCCGCTGTCCCCTTCCCACCTCTCCCGGCAGTGGTTCGCACCCCACTGCGGTCCCCGCTTACCTCCGCCCGGGCCGGGCTGCGCGGGGACCGGGGCCGCTCTGGCGGGGCGGCCCCCGGAGCCGCCTTATATGCAGCCCCCTCGGTTTTGACATGCGGAGTGATGTCAGCTCGGATTAGCATAACAAAAGGCTCCGCGCCCCGCGGATGCCCCCACGGGCAGGGCCGGGGCCCCGCGGGGCTCCGAGCATCCCCCTCCCCGCGCCCCATCCTGGCACAGCCCCTCGGGAGCGGGGCCGGGCCAGCGCGGGCGGGGCTCGGCCGCGGCCCTCGGGGGTGGCGGGGACACGGCGGGACTCCAGGGTGTTATTCTAATGAGCGGTTAATGATTAACAATTATTAGCAACAAAAATAGCAAGTTAGTGTTTTCGCCGGAACGCGAGCGTTCCCGAGGGTGGTTCGCGCTCGGAGCTCAGTGACCGCTGGCTGCCCCGGAAAAGAAGGATGTTTGTCACGCTCTGTCAGGGAGATTTGGTTCTCCTGCCAGAGTAAGGAACCACCGCCCGGGGTAGTCCCTGCTCATGTCGTACCTCACCACGTCCTGCTGTCAGCCTGCAGGTTCCACAACCTCTTCTCTGATCTGTCTGTATTCGGTGGAAAGAGCAGATGTTGAGGTCTGGTTTTTGCTTTCAGGTCAGTTTCAGGGGTTGGAGGCTTGGTGATTGCCTGCTAGCGAAAGAGAAAGGAAAATACAAAAAGAAGGGGAAAGAAGGAATGAAAAGGGGGGGGGGGAAGGAAAGATAGTAGAAAAAAAGGATAATGAGAAAAGAAAAATAACAATGAGAAAAGAAAAATAAAATTAAAAACTTAAAAGAAAATAGAAAAGGTCAAAGAAAATTAGAAAAGGGAAAAGAGAGGAGAGAGGAGAGAGGCGAGAGGCGAGGAGAGGCTTCTGAACATAAGGCTTCATGAGTGAACTTAAGACATCTGTCAGCTATGGGCTCTGAAAAAAATGGATGCTGGCTGCAAAAGTACTTGTGTAATTTTTTTCATTTGGTTTAATTGTGGGTTTCAGGTGAAAGGAAATAAGAGAATGCTTTAGTCCCTGGATCAAGAGACTCAGAAGAGTTTCCTTATGGTCTATTTTCAGGACAGCTATTTATATAGGATAATTTTTTTACGTCTCTGTCCCTGTGCTAATTGCAGTCATATACACAAGTCACAAAAGGTCCTGTGTGAACTGCAAAGAACCCTGTATACACAGTCCCAAATTCCCAAAGTGACTATATTATTTGTTTAAGACCAGGTTTTACCAGTAGCTTTGCACAGTAAATCCATTTTTCTTTGTGTGACAGTTGCCCAGAAGTACTCAAACTGCTCCAAACTTCCATTTCCCTGTCCCTTCTCCCATCCCACTGACCCCCAAAAATGTGTACTTATGAGAAGGAGGTTTTGTCAGGGTTCTCCAAGGAGGACTTATTTACATGGGGAAATTGCCTGGTATATCTATTGTAATCTGACTTGCTGTGTGAATGCTCTGATTTCTGTATAAATAGCATTTTTCTAAATTACCTTAATCTTTAAAGAGCAGTAGGGAAAATGCAATAGGAGTAGAAGTAGTAAGTTGTGGCAGTTGTAATAGTCATGCTTATGCAGTAGCCACCTGCTGTGCTCAGAACTGTGCAAACAGCACAGCTAGATGAGTCCTACCCTAGGATCTTCATGGTCTTAATATTGATGCTGAGAGATAACTGGCCTTAACAGGTTCTGAGAGATGATGATGTGGAGGAGGAATACGGAAAGAAGGAGATGGTTCCAATCTGTGCAGTTTTCTTGAGTGCTAACAGTTTGGTAATCACGGAATCATTAAGGTTAGAAAATCCCTGTAAGATCATTGAGTCCAGCCAGGGCCACCCTATACCATGTCTGACATGTGGAGAAATCATTAAAAAATGGCACTGGAGTACAAGTATCTACTCATTGCAGTGTATCTTGGTTTGGCAAGACAGGTATCTGCCAGGGAAAGCTTGAGTTTCCCTTGGAATAGAGAATGTAACCCCCCCCGCCTTCCAAATTATTATAATTTTGCAATTAAAGGCTTTTCAGGCAAAGATTTGGGAATAGGAATAACAGTTCTTTACTAGAAATATTAAGAATACAAATGTAGTAATACAAAGAAACCCAAGCAAACAAAGCAAACAGAAAATCCTAGAAACAATGATGGGGTCAGAAAATATAACCTGACACCATGTTGGTCAGGGTGTTGGAAGCAGTCCAAAGTACGCCCTCCTGGACAGGCAGATATGGTTCTGTAGGAGTAGAGATGGTCCTTGTAGAAAAAAAGATCCAGTAATGGCGAGATGGGTCTGGTCTTCCTTTGGGAATTCAGTGGAAAACCAGTGTCTGGTATCCCTACGTCTCAGTTTTTATCTGGGTAGCAATGGTTTGGCTCCCCCCACTGGGTGGAGCATCTTACAATGAGATGATGTAATGTGTCATGTCATTGGTGAACCTCAATGGCCCATTACCAAAAGATATCCCCCTGGAGGGTGGAAAGAGATAAGGAACAATGCCCCACCCGGTCTTAACAGCTGGTCCATTATCAGAAGGCACCTGCCCCCTCCCCCCTGAAGTTACAAGAGATAAGGAAAACACCTCCCCAACTGGTTTCAACAGAGGGAATAGAATAAACATTTTTTTTGGTTACATAACTCAAGACACAGTGTCTTGTCAGGAGCTACTTGTCCATGTGTTCATTATGACAGAAGGACATAGGAGATACAAGTGAAAAGGTGGGACAAGTGAAGTGAAGACAAGATACAAGTGAATAGATTAAGAAACCAGAAGAATGCATACATAAAGAATATAGGATAAATATGCTCTGTGCTATCCACATGCGTACAGGGAGTTATTCAGGAGGAGCCTTGGGAAGTCTAAAACCATTCCAAACCTTTAATCTGAGAAACTTTTGTCTCCCAGGCTTGAAATGCCAAACTATTTCGGTACATATTTAAATACTCCTTATGTGACATGTTGTGTTCTAAGCGCTTTGATGAATCAGGGAAGCCCATTGTTGAATTGTTGCCGTTTTTTGTCTCCTGCTCCTCATGTACACATTGGGGTGTGGGTCTGGTGGCAAAGCATGGCTGCTTTTAGGGCACCTGGGTTGTAAGGGAGCTGCCAAGGTGTGCATGTGAGGCTTGATTTCACAGGACCTGAGTGCTGAACCAATATCCTAAATCTAAAAGTTTAGCAGTCATTACCTTTCCTGCTGCTTCTGTGGGCCAAAGCTATTACCATTTTCATCAGCAGGAGACAATGATTCACCATTTTTCATGGGATTTTCCTAAAACAGAACTGGTCACAGTCTGATGATTGACAAACCAGAGCTGGGGCTTTCCATTTGTTATTTGGCATTTAAGCCCCGAGGAAGCAAGTGGATGTTGAGCAAACAGCCCTCTTTGGTTTTGCAGACTGCAAAGCAAGATTTTACAGAGTGTGGCTGTATCCATCCGTTAATAGAAGGGGAGGCAGCTGGATGAGATTTCCTGGATTGCATTTCTTAATTCAGCAAGTTGTTAGACTTAAATGTTCAGAAAATCATCTTCTTGCTGACCTTTAGAAATACGTTTGGAGTGCTGTGAGAAATTCATTGTCATGTCAGAAAGATAACTGAACTGGAAAATAAGGCTTTATTGTCATCTGTTGCACCAGCTAAACTCCAAGATGTGAAGACCTCTCCAAATCTACCAACAAGTCCTTGCAGGATTTACAAAGAGTGTCTATGGAGTTGGGACATGAAATCATAGGATCATTTAGGTTGGAAAAGCCCTATAAGATCACCAAGTTCAAGCATTCCCCCAGCATTGCCAAGCCCACCACTAACCCACGTCCCCAAGTGCCACATCCACACAGCTTTTAAATCCTTCCAGGGATTTAAATCCTTCCAGGGATTGGAACTGCCCAACACTGCCTTGGACAGCCTATGCCAGGGCTAAACAACCCTTTGGAGGAAGAAAATTCTTGTAATATCCAACCTTACCCTCCCATGGTGAATCTTGATTCTATTTTCCTGGTCTTATTGCGTGTTACCTCAGAGAAAAGACTGACCCCCACCTCCTTACAGTGTCTTTTCAGGCAGTTGTAGAGAGTGATAAGGTCTCCCCTGAGTCTTAGAAGACTGACATCAGTCTTAAAAGCTACCATGGACAGCACAGGTGAGACTCTCCCTGCACTGACTTCAGCTACACCTGTCCCTGACTTCAAATGTAACTCAGGAGGAGTGACTCTCATTCCAGGAGTCCTGCAATCCCTTGCAAAAGTCCTAAATTTGTTGCAGACCTTCCCAGACTCACACTATATAAACCATAACTCTGCCATTGAGAGCAAGATATCACTCAGGTGCTGAACTCAACTGGATTTCAACCAACCACACAGACACAAAAAAGAATATCCTGTAACTAATGCCCTAGGACCACCCATGCACCCTTCAGTAGCATTTCATGTATCATTTGTTTTTGTGTGTATATCTCCTCACTCTCTCTTCTTCCATCCCTGCCACAGGAGAAGACTCTCCGTGGATGACTCAGGATAACTATACATCTGCAGATCCAGGACCCAATTGTAAATTCTGTAGGAGCAGAGGCCCATGCTCCTTCATTTAAAAAATCTCTACAGCAGTGTGCCAAGACATGGCATACTTTTAAAGGCTCTGCCACCTTCTAAAAATAAGCTAAATTATTATCAGATGAATTTTGAATATTCACCCACGTATCTTATTTTCTGACAGTGAGAACAAGCAAAGACTGTTTGATGCTAAAATAATTTGCAAAATGCTGAAGAGCAGGAGCATATATGAGGAAGTAAGGACTTAAAAAGTGAAGTTCTTCCAAATTAAATCAAGACTAGGGAATATAATTGAGGAGTCAATCCTTTGGACTGCCTCATAGCAAGCATTGATACTTCTGAGGGGCAAGTACATTGGTACAAGACTAATCTGTACAGCATCCAGGGAGAAGTGCCACACCTCTGGGAAGAGGATGATAGCTTCTGACACATTTAAGTTTTTTAACATGAGGTTGTTCTGAAGCTAGGCAGTGGGTTAATAAAATAATACTTTGGCAGGGATCCAGCAGGGGCTGGGATGCCAAGGACTGTCCCTGAAGATGCAGAGGAGAGATGTGTGAGCATCTATCAGAGCCACACTTCATTGTGCGTGGAGGGGGTGGAGCTCTGTCTGTGCCTCATCAGTGCCTGGCAGCTCTAAGGTAAATAACACAAAGGTTTTTGTCCCAAGATATTGCAGTCAGAGGGAGGCAAAAGCTCTGTGGTTCTTCTTGTAGTGCCCAAACCCTAGAAATGGAGGCCAGATCCTACAGAGGCCATATGCAAACTGTCTTGTACCTATAGCAAGGACAGCCTTACAAGGGGATGAGGGCACTCTTTGTCTTTCTTCTGTAAATCAGTAAGATTGCAGCAACCTGAGATTTCTCCTCCACCAGACATCTTGTAGAAAATTATGGCATTTTCCAGGGTGAAATGCAAGCATGAAGAGTTATTCTGCCTTTATTTTCCTCCTGTCTTTAAACACACATTTTTGTGCAGTAGCACCCCAGTTACCTATCTGTAAAGGTATAGCCACAATCCATTTCCCCTAAATTTCAGTGGGTTTTGTCTCCCTTGCCTTGTCTTTAATATCATCACTCATCACCTATGTGTTAGGAGTGCCCAGTCCATGCCCAGTCCAAGCCACAGCAGTGATAAATTCTTGTCCTACTGCACCAGCCCAGCTCCCATCACCAGCTAGAGGAAAATCAAAGTAGTTTCTTGACTTTTGTGCCTTTTGGCTGGAGACCATTTAAGCCTGACCTTCTGGCCCTGGGACTCACCAGAAAAGGTTTCTCTTCCAGACCAAAGGCCCCACACCTACCCAAACACTGCCTTTTAAAGGCTAATAAAAACCAGCTGTCAACTCCTCTCTCCAAAGCTGAGTGATCCCTTCTTCAGGGAAGGGAAAGCACTCCTCCACCCTTAAGTCCAGTAACCCCTCCTTTGCTGCAGTGCTGGAGTTGGAGTCATCCTTGCAGGGGGCTTAGCTGTGGGTGCATAATTAATAGCAGTGATTTGCAAGAGTGGAGAGAATGACACCAACTGGAAAGGATAAAATGCCTAAAAAGTCTTTTAAAAATAGGAGGAATAATGTAAAATGTTCAAGGGGATGCTCTTCATTATGGTCCCTGCTTTGCAGCTGCTCTCTGAGAGTAGAAACACCTCATCATAAGCAAGATATTTTTTAGATATGCCTGTTTCTTCCCAATTTTATTCTAGTCTCTGATCCCAACATTCATTCTGACTCTATGATGTGAAGCAGGGAGCAGGAGAAAGCTGTGCCAGGTTTTGCTCTGAGTCATGGGTCTTGGAACAATCTCATGCAAGGCAGCATGAGGGCCAGGTTACACAAAGGGCTTTTGGAGAGGTTTTCAGACAAGACTGACTTCCAAAAGAAAGGGTGGACTTTTTGCAAGGCTTAAGGCAGCCATGCCTGCTACTCTATCTCCTAAGCAGATATTCCAATGCTTAAAAAAAAAAAAGACTTCTGTAGCCTAAGTGGAAGCTGAACATCTCTGCAAACCCATCTGTGACCAAAGGAGCTGAGCATTTCTGAAGATCCAGACACAAATCTTCCTACTGAAAGGACATTCTTCTCCCAGGTAACAAGCAATAGAACAAGAGGAAATGGCCTCAAGTTGTGCCAGAGGAAGTTTAGATTGGGGATTAGGAAAAATTTCTTCCTCAAAATGGTTATCAAGACCCAGAACAGGCTGCCCAGGGCAGGGGTAGAGTCCCCATCCCTGGAGGGACGTAAAAGATGTGTGCATGTGGCACTTGGGGACATGAGTTAATGGTGATCTTGACAGTGTTGGGACTTCATGATTTTACAGATCTTTTCCAACCCAAATGATTCAGTGACTCTATGGTTCTATGACACATTTTTAGACTAGGCAAAGCAATGCAAGACTGAGATGGGCCATGGCTCACCTTGGTTAGTTGCAGTCCACGGCCTTGAGCAGAGAATGTACGACCCCCAGACTGGAGAAGGATCTCAAAGCAACCAGCAGTGCCCCAGCTCAGCCAAGTATTTCTGTTTGCAACTGTGAAAAAAGCTGCTTTTTGATGGAAACTTAGGACAGCAAGGAGATTAATGGCATGATCACCTTATGACCTAGCTTGACAAGAGCTGGCATGGTTGCAGAGAAGGTAGCAAAGAGGGTACCATTCTTTGAAACTCAGACTGGAACAATTTGGATAAGGAAAACTGTCACAGTACACTAGTCTGTAGCTGGACAGATAAATATAGCCATATTGGCCCCCCAAACTCAACCAACCTAGAACTAAAACAAGTACTCAGATGAGGCAGGGATAGGTTGGATTCAAACCCAAGCAGGGACTTCAGCCAATCATGTTCAATCCAGACAGCAGACATATCTGGTCAAGGAGCTGGGCAGTGTTAAAACCCAGACCAACCAGTTGTCTGGACCCAGGAGTTTTGAACCCACTATTTAAGAAGGTTCCAAACAATAAAACACACTGTTTGTCTTATGATCAAGAGGACTCGAGTCATGATTTCTGCCTCCAACCTACGACTGCACGTAAGAGAAAACTTTTCCCAAATATACCCTGGGCTATGTAATCATAAACCATAGACTACACCAGACTTTTATGTTTTTGTCTGAAATCTTCTTTGCTTTTCACAGGAGTCTGTGAAAATCTGTTTCACTCAATCCTTTGCTGACTTGGAAACACAGGTTTTGAAGCAAATCTGTACGTCTCAAGTGGGGTCTACCTTTCAAGCATCTATGTCCCATTTAGTCCCTGCTAATACTCTAGGTGCCATTTTCTCCCTGCTGGGACACAACTGTGGATACCAAAGTTCCTCATCTACTTGCACTGCTTGGAGACCAGCACACAAAAACATGGTCTCTGATTTATGTAGGCATTCTTTTTGACATGCTTAAGACATTCTTGAGATATCCAGCCTGAGTTATCTTCTTTTTCAATTGGTTTCATTAAAGAGTGATCTTTAAGGGGGTGCTGTGAAAACGTTTCATCCTTTCCTAGAAGCACCCAGGCTTGGTTGTTATGCTCTTATCCTGAAGTGCCAGGAACACACCCGAGATGAATCCTTTTTGTTGACAGCAGTGATTTTTTTTCCCCTGGGTGATTTCTCTGTAATCCTGATGCTATTTCTCTCTGATTCACCCTTATGATTCTGTTAGGTTTTCTGTTTACCTACAAACAGGTTTTGGTTTGTCTTCCATATTGGGGTATGTTCGTCATAAAAACATTGTGAAATAAGTGCTCAGCAAAGTATAGCACTTTTAAGGTTGCAATATGGATTCATGGCCTGACTCAGCACTGAGTTACTTGAATTTTATTTCAGAGCCATTTCAAGGATTAATTGTAGGCTGGCACAAAAGCTTAGGCAGGCATTTGTTCCTTTTGCTGCCTGGTGTCATCGCTCTTGAATAACAAAGGCTGCTACATATCACTTATTCACTTAATTGTGTGGAATCTACAGAACAAATATTCATGAAGATATTTTAAGTGAGGAACTCTGTGGCGTAAATGTTCATGAAGCTTGTTCTCTCCTGAGCCAAATAGAAGGCATTTTTGAAAGCCATATGTCACTTTGTTCACAGTGTCAAGTACTTGTCAGCATGAGTACAGGAAGTCCATTAAGGTGAAATAAGGGGAAAAGAAATGGGGTCTTGTTTGAGCCATCTTACTTGGGCATATCATCACAGCCACCAGTGCTGATAGACATTGCTGAGCTGCAATGTGGAGTGGCCACAAAAACCTGAAGACAGCACACAAAATTGTCTCTTCTGATCCCATGTCTACCCCTTGTCCTCACCAACCCCTGTGAGCTGAGTTAAAAGCAGAAGTCTGGATATCTCAAGAGGATGTGCCTGACAAGGGGTGGTCATATTGGCATGACTTAGCTGGGGTTATAATGCTGCTTCATCAGCTCACAGAGGCTTGGGACATGAGTCCTACAGGAGACATCCCACCCCACCTGCCTAACATGCCAATTCCCTGGAAGTGAAGCTTGTTATACTAAATTCAATAAGAAATAGTACAATCAAACTGCATACCAAACTCAGAATAAATAATTTCTTGAAAATATCTGATCTAAATCTACCCTCTTTCAGTTTAAAATTTTTTTCTTCTTCCATCACTATCTGCCCATGTTAAAAATCACTCTTGAAATGTTTTATAAGCCCTCTTTAAGTACAAAAAGACAACAATGAGGTGTCTCCAGAGCCTTCTCCTCTCCAGGTTGAGCACTCCAAGCTCTCCCAGCCTGTCTCCAGAACAGAGGGGCTGCAGCCCTCAGAGCACCTTCACAGCCTCCTCTTGTCTAACTCCAGCAGCTTTTCATCCTTCTGATGTTGGGGTCTCTAGATCTGTAAGCAGCTCTGCAGTTGGAGTCTCACAAGAGCCAAGCAGAGGGCAGAATCACCTCTCTTGAACTCCTGGTAAATAGTATTTAAAAATGGACACAAAGGCATCAGCTTCTGTGACTTATTCCAATCTACTGGATTGGTATAGCTGCCTAATCTGACAGAGCCACAGCTAGCACATGGGTGTGCTTATGCCTTATCAGTCACTGCTGGGAAGGACCACCCTGTCTATAAACCCAAGAAGTTTAAGTGTCATCCCAAAGGATGCATTCATACAGAGGCTGAGGGCTCTAGGCTGCAACCATTTTGGGATACATTCCCTGTCCTTCTCCAGAACAGATATCTAAACCAATGCTTTCTTCTTGTCTTTCAGTTTCTGAATCTAGTCCCTGATTGACTCAGGGGGAAAGTTCTACTAATATCAAGAGGACATGATCTCTTGTGAAAAGCCACAGCCTTGATAAATTACAATAATTCATATTCACCGAGGAGCTACTTCTCACTGCTCTGTTTATCCCTCCCACAGCTGTGATAACAATAAGACTTTTGCTACAAGAACAACCCAGAATTTGCTACTTCCATATGAAAACATAACAGCTTCAGTTGCTGACTCATCCTAATACTCTGTTGGACAACTCCTATATTTTTACACTTTTTAAACCTTTTTTACTTCCCTGTTCTTCTGTCTTCTACTCTTTTTTCCTTCAGCACAAAAAGTGTATGCAATGTTCTTCGGTTGTTGTTTCATTTTCTTGCTTGTTTTGGTGGTTCTGTGGTTTTTGTTTGTTTGTTTGTTTGTTTGTTTTTAACTGGAGAAGGTGAGCCAGGGAAGGAGCATATCAGAGCACATTAAGGCAGACACTGGAATGGCAAGCCAGCACTTTTGCTGCTGGCAGATATATATGTGGCAGAAAGCATCTCTGAATAAACAATAATTAACAAAATAAAAATAATAAAAATAAAAGCAGCAGAAAGCTTACTTTCATTCAAGCAGGCCAAAAAAGTAAAATTTTGGCAAGAAAATATCTGAGAAAGTGCCTAAAGAGCTGGAAATAAGTTCTGTATCATATAGAACAGCCAAAAATGTGTTTGGCCACAAACAGCATGTGATGCATCGCAAAATGCTTCAAGCGGAGATATTTAAAGGGTGGGATGGTTGGCATGGAGAGGAAAAGGAGGGGAGGCATTGTTGTGGGAGGAATATCTTTAGCCTTCAAGCAACAGCCACTAAAACATCCCAAATGCTCTGCCTCCCCAGAGGTGACAAGGGTTGAAAGTTTTGTGCAGGACCTCTTTTGAGGGATAATATAATCTCATTTAAAATTATTTTTAACTGTTCCTTTCATAGTGAGAAGGAAAAGCCCAAAGATAGCGCGTGATTCAGGGATGTCAGTAAGTTTTGGATTAATAGGGTTTGGACCGGACCCATGGTGTGAAAGACAATGCTCCAATCTAGTCATAAATTGACTTCCATTAACATTTATATTTCCTTTAATTTATTTAACCAAGAAAGTCATCAGAGGCCCATAGGTCTCCGTATTAAGGATGGACTGGCCAAGACAGCAGGAGATAAAACTTGCACCAGCGTAAATCAAAGCTTCCATAAGTCATACCATACTCAAGAAACCAATGGGTAAGGCAATTAAATGTGACAATTTTTTCTTTATTGTATTATTCTCAGCTCTCACTTTCTGCTGGAGCCAAACATAATTTCTCCTTTGTCTTTTTAAGAGGTCCCAGAGACAATGGACCAAACTTATTGCAAACCCAGGGTCTAGAGTGGCAGTTCAGGAGCTGGGATTTGTGAGATGTGAGCAAGAAACTCACAAATGTTTTTCCTCCCTTTATGGCCAGATAATGACAAAGATCAGATCCAGAAGCTTTACTACTTCTTTTCTTAACATTGGAAATTGTGTAATTCCAACTTAATCACGTTAGAAAAGGCTGCGCCTCCACCTTATTAGACCCACATTATGAAAAATTATTGCAGTCCGGCATTGTTTTGAGTTTTATAATTTGAGTTTTTCCTCGTGTAGACAGCTGTCCATCCTGGAAATGGATATGTTTAATTTTTCCCATCTCAGGGTGCAAAGAGTCATGGTGAGTCCTACAGAGGTTCAGCATCTCACCTTCCCTAGCATGGGGCTGCAGAGACACTGTGGATACAGTTTTCACTAGGGCAAATATTTAATGTTTCAAAGTTCATCTTGGCAGGTAGCCCTTTTCCCATCCAGTCATGGAATCCACCTCCTCAGGCCTTTTGGGCATACCAAGTACACCTCTCTTCTTTTTCTTTTTCTTTTTCTTTTTCTTTTTCTTTTTCTTTTTCTTTTTCTTTTTCTTTTTCTTTTTCTTTTTCTTTTTCTTTTTCTTTTTCTTTTTCTTTTTCTTTTTTCTTTTTTCTTTTTTCTTTTTTCTTTTTTCTTTTTTCTTTCCTGCTACTACAATCATGACGTTGTCATGATTTCCATTACAAACCTCAGACTGTATTTTCTGGGGGGGGATGGGGGTGGGGGGGTTGTGGTTTTTCTTTTCTTTTCATTGGATCTATAATTTGATCATAAAAACTCATGCTGGGCTAAAATTCAGCTGTCAGGTCTTGGATACTAAATCTGATTTAACCCTGAGGATGCTGAACTGCTTTCAGGTAGATGACAACTTTGGGGTGCTGAGCATACCAAGGTGTGGGAGGTGAGTCCTTAGGGGCAGCAAGAAGGGGTGGCCCACTTTGATTTGGGGTATCTGAGAGCCAAAATGAAGGAAAAATCCAGTGGGGCAATGCCATATCCCAACTGCTATGGTCTCCTAGCTTCTCTTGGGCTACAGGCTGATATTCCTTTGATTGACATCTTTATTCCACATCCTCAAGGGTATTTCATCCTTCTGTTTTCATGGTCTGTTTTCATTTTCTGTTTTCATGAGCTGTTCCTCTTCGCAGTGAATTTCTCAGTGCATTTAATGCATATATTCATTTAAAACCCCACATTCATTAAGTTTTACTAGATATTTTTCACTTGAAAGTATCTTGAGCCCCTTATTCAATGTCTCACTGAATCAGGTTTTTGATCACTCCTTCTTTCCTAAGCCCCACTCCAGAGAGATTGAGTTTTCTCAGAAAGACCACTTAGGTTCAGGTTGGTTTCAGCTCTGACAGCAGCTGCAACCCACCAGAAACCACTGGTCTCCAAGACACAGCGGACCAAACTCATCCAATCAGTGGCTTATATGTTCCACCAGATCAGAAAGCCTTTCAGTTGTCTCCTCAGGAGAAATTAAGACAAGAATCATAGAGTCATATAGCTGGAAAAGAGCTTTAGGAACATTGAATCCAGCCATTAAACAGCTAATCCAATCAGCATTGCCACTAACTCATGTCCCCACATGCCACATCTACGCAGCTTTTAAATCCCTCCAGGGATGGGGACTCTATCACTGCCCTGGGCAGCCTGTGTCAGGTCTTCAGAGCCCTACTGGGGAAGAAATTTTCCCTCTTATACAATTCAAATCTCTTCTGCCACAGCTTGAGGTTATTTCTTCCTATTTCCTGTTTCCTAGGAGTAGAGTCCCCAGCTGGTTCCATGCTTCATGGAGCTGTAAAGAGTGTGAAGATCCCCCAGGAGCCTCCTTTTATCCAGACAGAGCCTCCCCAGCTGCCCTTCATAGGACTCATGCTGTAGATCCTGAGCACAGCACAGACACAGCTGACTCATGGACAAGGACTTACTGGGGGGTAAAAATATCTACCATGAGGACACACTGCATCAGGGAAGGCAGAACGGGAACCTCTGATGCATCAGCTGCCCACAGATTCCCCATCTCTGAAACGCTAAAGAGAAAAGGCCTCATGAAAGGGAGTGACACTGTCTTGCAGTTATGGTGGGATGGAGCAAGCTCCAGTCCAGCTCACCTTCTTTAGATACCTTCTCTAGCCTGGAAATAAACCCTTTCTGATGTGGTGCCTCCCTATATCTATTTTTTTTAATCTCAGCATAATTGTTTATACTTAAGCACCCAGTTTTAAATACAGCTAAATCAGCGCAAGGTTGATTCTGATGGAAGCGAGTGAGCTCTTCTTCCATGGATGATGCTGGTTCTTTTCGACAGTCTTGCATGGCACTCACGCAGCTGTGTGTAAAAGCTGATGGTGTAGACATGTTCTGGCTCCAAAGAACACAACAGATGTCTCAGTGCCTAGGATGCTACAAGGGACTCCTGGGAAAGCATCCAATCCCAGATCTATCCCCAGTTCAGTTTGGGGAAAAGCAGATTCCCTCCTGGACCTGCTTATCTCTCCCCTTTGCCTGGAATGGAAGGAGTGAAAGAGATGGAGAAAGAGCACTTCATTAAAGCAATGCAGCACCAAACCTGGACACATGTTCTCATCTGGAAAGCAAGCATAATAGCACTTCCCTAGCCTGAGGGGACATGGTGAGAGGCCGTTAAAGACTTTTGCAATGATCAGATGCTTCAGCCATGAACACCCTCCTGAGAGGTTAAAATTGATGGGATGAGGCATCATGATTGTACAAAACTCTAGTCTATCAAAGCAATAACCTATGGAAGAAAGACACTTTACAACACAGTTACACAGCAGATGGTAAGTGACTTATGATGTATTCCAACAACTGTACACAGGAAAACAGTATTAATAACATATGCTGACATGACAGATGAATAGCTTAGAACTGCAATCCAGGACAGGCTTGACTCGCCTATCCTTCCTCCGGGGTTCTTAAAAAGAAGGAATTAAAAAAATATTACAAACTGAAGATTAAGTGCAAGTAATATTAAAGCAAGGCTTTGGTCTGCATGGAGACTGTAAAACTGGTATCATGGGACTCAATGTTTATTGTGCCGCAGTGATACCACTGTAACACTGCACAGTTTACACATAAAGCGTGACTCCTGCTGCTCATGTTGCCAACTCATCTCAGGATCTGAGAAGCCAGATGTGCTCCTCTGGCCGTGGCATCACCTCTGACAGCATCATGGGCCTGATCCTTCTCATCCTTTGCATATCATTGTGATCATTCCCATCCTGGAAAAAAACCTTAAAACTAACCAAAAGGGCGGTGGTTTGTTTCTTTGTTTGTTTCTTTGTTTCTCTGTTTCTCTGTTTCTCTGTTTCTTTGTTTCTTTTAAAATTTTTGGAGGTGAAACACAAAATCTTGCTGGAGCTTATTACTGCTAAAAATTTGTTGTGAGGCACATGATTTCACCTCATGTCCATATTCGTCTCTTTCACTTTCCTGTTTGGATTCCAACAGAACCTGGGTGGAGATAAAGGAACAGGGGTTATTCACACCAGATAATTTAAAGCACTTAGAGTAATTGTCTAAGATGGTTTGGGACTTCCATAGTCAGTGGAGGGAGAGAAGATGCTCCAAAGAGCGACTGAGAGCCCTGGAGCTGAGATCAGAACTGGCATTTTGGTTGGAAGCTGCTCTGTTTCAGGTGATGGCTGGTGCCATCCAACCTTAACCATGAAACCCTGCCCACAAAAGGTTAGATTTGCTTTACCCTTCTCCAGCATTCAAGAAAGTGGACATCTAATTCAGTTGGCTCTCCTTCCTCTGAAGGTGTCGGACAGTGCGATCCCTACCAAACCACTGCTCTGCAGAGGTCTGGGATAAGCCTTTCCCATTGCAGACTAGCATAAACACCAGCTCTGCAGGAAAATTCTGGAAATCTGGATCTCTGTTTAGGAAAAAGCAAAACAGAAAAGAAAGAAAGAAAGAAAGAAAGAAAGAAAGAAAGAAAGAAAGAAAGAAAGAAAGAAAGAAAGAAAGAAAGAAAGAAAGAAAGAAAGAAAGAAAGAAAGAAAGAAAGAAAGAAAGAAAGAAAGAAAGAAAGAAAGAAAGAAAGAAAGAACAAGAGTGGGGGCAAAAGAGAATGAAAAAAGATAGGAAGAAAAGAGAGAGGAAGAAGAAGAAGAAGGAGAGGGAGAGGACGAAGGAAACCACGAAGAAAGCTACCTTTATTCTTTGTTACATTAAATTTAAAACACCATGCTGGTGGTAGTATATTGGCCTCACTACACAAAGACAGTAAGATCCAGCTAGCTCATAATTCCACCAATAAAGATCATGATTTATCAAAAAAAATTAAGGCAGTCACTGATCCATAGTCTAGATTTCCTGCTTGGAGTGGAATTGTAAAATATGATGATCAAATTTGGTGCAAAACAGAGCAAATGTGCAAGCTAAGCCAAGCAAAAGTATACTCCTCCTCTTGCCACTGTCATATGAAGCCAGACAGAACCAGGTCCTTCATCAGAACACCCCAAACCACCTACAGCCATTGTGAGGAAAAATCCCATTTTTTAAGCTGTATGGAAAGTCTTTGCTCATGATTTTATGTGTAACTTTTTTGGCAACTTAGAAAAAGAGGCACAGAGGGGCTTGACTGAAAACTGATGACACAACTCTCCCTGCTCTTAGCATTTTGGCATGCAGCACAAAAGCATTTCTGAAATCCCTCCAGTATGTAGAACTGTACCTGGAATTTTTTTAGGACTAATATTAAAAGTGTATGGTATACTAGAGGCAGGTCTACTCAGAGGAGTGAACATCAAATGAGTTCCCCACCTTTCTATCAGTGAACAATAAAAGGCCAAGAGTCTTGTGTGATATAGTTTTGCCTCTGGTGGGAAAAAATGTTGAGAAAGTATTTTCAACTTAATTTCAAACTAATTTGTTCAGTGTTTTCTCGAAAAGCCTTAAAAAATTTTGGCAATCTCCTAAGCATGACTACAGGTCTTGTTTAGTCAGTTCCTAACCCCACCACTGAGCCCTGGTCTTCCAGGAACACATGCCAAATAAAACGTTTGAAAAAAAAATACATATGGTCTTTACTTAGAAGTCTTAAGGCTATCCAGATCATAAATTTGTTTTGGGGTGTGTGGTAATACTTATTTACTCCCAAATGATTGTTTTCTTTGTGGGAGCTTTTCAGCCAAGTTAGAAAGTCAGAAAGTGCTGATCATAGTAAATGCATAATATACCTTTAAGTAACAACTGAAGGTACTCACCAAAACTTATCATCAGAAAAAAAGATATAACAAACATTCATTCAAATATCCTGAGCTGATCCTACATCTTGGGCAAATGGGGGGTGGAGGGTGGGGGGGATGGGGCGGATTCTGCCCCTCTGCTCCACTCAGGTGAGACCCCATGCAGATGTGCCTCCAGCTCTGGGGTCGCCAACATCAGAAGGCCATGGAGCTGCTGGGGAGAGTCCAGGGGAGGCCACAGAGATGCTCTGAGGGCTGGAGCCCCTCTGCTCTAGAGACAGGCTGGGAGAGCTGAAAGTGTTTAAGCTGGAGAAGGGGAGGCTCCAGGGAGACATAATTGTGACATAATTCCAGTAACTGAAGGGAGCCTGCAAGAAAGATGGAGAGAGGCTTTTTACAAAGGCCTGGAGGGACAGGACAAGGGTCAATGACTTCCCACTGCCAGAGGGCAGGGTGAGATGGGATATTGGGCAGAAATTCTTAGCCATGAGGGTGCTGAGGCCCTGACACAGATTGTCCAGAGAAGCTGTGGCTGCCCCATCCCTGAAAGTGTTCCAAGCCAGATTGGGCATGTCTTGGAGAAACCTGGTCTAGTGGAAGGTGCTCTGCCCATGGCAGGGTGTGGAACTGGATGACCTTTAGGGTCCCTTCCAACCTAAAACATTTATTATTCTAAGATTGTATTATTTGTATCAATGAAGATGACCAGAGGAATAGTAATGTCATCGTTAGAGGTTTGCAAACAAAAAAGCAAAATTCTGGGAAAACAAAGAACATCTGGAGTTGGGATTTGAGATGGAGATGAGGATCTTCTGAGTGTCAGCAAAGGAGCAGGGCAAGGTACCCCACCCCAAGCAAACAGCTTGTGGCTTCACTATGGCTGCAATGGTGAAGCTTCTTCCAGCAAGCTTTGGGATGAGGTTTGCTTTCAAATTTAGATTTTATTTGAACTTCAAAATGGAATCAAAAGTCAAAGAACATGGACTTGTGGGGTAGAGCTTTTTATGGTCTTCACCATTACATTTCTTTAAGGGAGGGGTCTCCATCTGCATTCGTGTTTCAGTTCACTACAAACCCAAACCAAAGACCTGCTCCAGGGGAGCACCTACCACATGCTGACCAAGACTGGATCACAGGGCCAGGCTATAGCTAATAATAAAAAACCCCAAACTGGATGGCAAGTCATCAGCACTTTTTCACTCTGCATAGCCTGGTGGTGTGGATGTAGTCAGGCACCTTCTCCAAAGAGCCATGGTTAATGTTGGGGTATGGGTGAAGGCTGTGTTAAGAGACACAAGAGCCCCCAGGAGCTGAATTCATAGCCATGTCTATAGTGCCAAACAACAAAGTCTAGTGAGTGTTCCTGGCCCTGAGACCAAGGGGTATGGACCAGTGTCCACACTGCTCAGGGCTGTCCCTGTCTTGAGCACACCCCCCTAGAGAGCATGTGGCTTCTGCCAGGTCAGGTGTTGCCCCTCTGGTCCTAAGACAATAGAAATGTTTCATGTGTTTTGACCAAGTTGAACTGTCTGCAATATAACATGGGGTATGCTCCAGACCACTGGAGTGGTGTTTTCTAACAGGAAACCACTGTTTGAGGTGTGAAGCCTGTTGGGATAGTGCATGGGACTAGCAAGGCTGAAACAGGGTCAGACTGACATGACTGCCCATAAGGACTCTTAAGTAAACTCACTTCAGGCTGGGTATGTGGCAGGGGAGAGAGAAATGTGGACCATCAGGATGGTCCCAAGCTCATCTTTTCGTGTTCTCCTGGTCAGCAATGCAGACAAACCCTTTTTGCTGGGTCAGCCATGGAGACTCTGAGTTCGTCCCCTGTATTATGTGCAGGTGAAAGAGGCATTGTCCCTTTTGCACCTTGCGCATACAGCTTCCTCTCTTTGCTCCCAACCTTTAAGAAACTGAAATGCAATGTGGCAAATTCAGGTCTGGGGAAGAGTTTGAAGGAAAACCCACATCACTCCTCCGCTCATCAAATTCCTCATCTCTTTGAACATGAACCACAATAAAACCAACATTAAAACAAAGGGGACGCTAAATTAGCATCCTTAGTGAATGCACCACACATGGGGTAAGAGACATCTGACCAAATGCAGTCATCATCATGTCCCTTTGTGTTTGAACTAGTCATGTCCAGCTTACCTTGAAGTCAACACAGAAAGAGGGACACTGACACACATTTTCTCTGATATGCAGTGTTGAGACAAAACAGATGAACTGCTCTCCAAGAAACTCTCCAAACCAAAGACATCTGATTGCTGATGCAGGTAAGAACAATCCATGCCCAGGAGGAACTGAGAATCTTTTCATTTACAACATTGCCTCAACTACTAGCACTTAAAAATAACTCTTAGGCACCCAAGACACTCCACTACATGGATGAAGGTGGGATGGGTGAGCCTGTGGCATATATGCAGAAGTAGGGAGTGCTGGACTCGAGATGCAGTGGAGGACACTCAGCAACAGTGGAAATGTGCATGGTTAGACCAGCATCTCTATGTAACGGAGAATGCATTGTCTGAGCAAAAGCTTTCCAACATCAAGGAGCAGCAAACAAGCTGCAGGAAAAGATGTGGCAACTGCACTATGTAAGTAGAAAGAGTAATACACTGCTTTCTTGTTGGCAGGAGTCATATTTCTATTTGTGGCCATGGGTGAAAGCCAGGTCCCACGCCTCCAGCATCCACTTTGCCATGCATGGCTGGTTAGAAAATCCCAATCTCTTGGCAAAGGCATTTTTGTAGCTGTGATGGCTCACAGAAAGGCAACCGACCCTTGTTGAAACCCACTCTGAACCTCTGAAAAGTGAGCACTGGCTGCCAGGGCGAGACACTCTGGAACTCTTGTTTGTAGGTTCTAGCCCCAGGAGCAGCGCAAAATTCAACAAGAGGCACATAATTAACTTCAGATGTACCTGTCAAGATGTCACAGACACAGTCCTGGAGAGGAGGAGCATATTATTTGTTTCTCATAATGTAGCAATTATCTTGTTGTAAGAGGGGCTCTCTCCAGTGCAGCCTTGCTGCCTCTTGTTTTCCTTCCACATTCATTCACACATTATTTAACTTTTGACTTGGACACAGCAGGTAAAAGCATTTAACAGCTTGGCTGCTTGCTCAGACAAGAGCTGAGAAAGGGAGGGGGAGGAGGAAGTGGCAATTTTTTTCTTTAAATTTTCAAGGTTTCTGTGCTACATTTTTCTAAGGGAGGAGTGAAAGAGAAGGGAAGGGGAAGGGGGAGGAGGAAATGGCATTCCACAAA
>JANPWX010000010.1:3228100-3239154 GCA_024734555.1 Trochalopteron elliotii
CAGAGATGCTGTGCTTGCTTACCGGCCAAGCCTCTAACTCCATCCTCAGGTTCAGGGACAGTCTTGCCACGCTGTGGTCCAGGAGACGGCTGCAAACTCCTCTGTGGTGAAGGCATGGCTCTGCCAATGGCAATGTTCCCCAAAAACATGCCCCCAGGGTATCATGACTGAAGAGTGTTGTTAACTCAGATTTGGAGACACCTAAGATATTTGTGGTTGATGGGTGATTTGAGGAGTACTGTGTTCAGCCCTGAGGTCCAACATCAGAAGGACATGCGGCTGCTGGAATAAGTTCAGAGGAGGCCAAACTGATGCTTTGAGGACTGGAACTCCTCTGCTCTGGAGACAGGCTGGGACATCTGGGGTAGTTCAGCCTGGAGAAGAGTAGGTTCTGAGGAGAACTGAGAGCCCCTTCAAGTGCTTAATAGGGCTCCAAGAGAGCTGGAGAGGGACTTCAGACATGGGACTGGTGTCCCAGAACAAGGGGGAATGATTTTAAACTTAAAGATGGTCAATTTAGACTAGATATATGGAAGAAGATTAAAATATTAAATTAGATCTAATGAAGAATTTTTTTTACAGTGAGGGTGGTAATTATCTGGCACAGGTTTCCCAGAGAAGCTGTGGCTGCCCCATCTCTGATAGTGTTCCAGGCCATATTGGGCATGTCTTGGAGCAACCTGGTCTAGTGGAAAGGGTCATTGCCAATGGCAGGGGTCTGGAACAAGATGAACTTTAAAGTTCCTTTCCAATCTACACTATTTTATGATTTCCAGCAAGACTTGGTGTTCAAAACCCGCATATGAACTGTGGTGATTCCCCATCGTGGTTTCACTTGGTGGCTTCTCAGCATCCATTGGATTCCAACAGCAAAGCCTCTCCAGCCTGTGACACTGCCACAAGGGACACCACAGGGTGCTTGATGCTCCAAGGGGAGGGTGAGGTTGGCAAACAGAACACTTGCATGCAGTACAAAGTCACCTTGTGCATGAGGAGTGAGCCAAGCAGAGCCTGCTCAGAAGGTCCTTGGTTTTACTCATTAAATGCTCTGGCAGAGAAGAAGGAGCTAGACACAGCAGGTCAGGAGGTTCCCTTTAAAACACAACACTGTATGTAACAAATGAAGCTGACTGAGGTTAGTGGTCAGGTCCCTTTTTATGTGTGTTTGTTTTGATACACAGTGGTGAACCGGAGTCCTTGTGGGGTCCTACTTTCCTTCTGGAACAAGCTGTCAGCTTGAGATGAGACAGCAGAGAAGGAATAGCTGCAATCCTGTATTTGTTTGCTTTAAAAAGACACTTAAAATTAGTTCGGTGAATACAGTCCTGCATATATTGCTCTAAAAATTAATAAATCAGGCTATGTGGAAAGAAACTTGATAATGCAAACCAGCTCCCTTCACAGCATGCCAGACCCCCATCTCATTTACACAGGGGGCTATCATCTCTCCCAGACTGTCTCTGGTTTTGCAGCACTGGATGGAGAAAAAAACCTGGACTGATGAGGTCTCAAAATTATAAAGCATGTTATCTTCACACCTGTGATTTCAGCGGCATGTGAAAAGGATTGATGCAGAAAAAAAGGCCTCCTGGTCAGTCCACAAAGCTGTACCAAAGCTGTACCAAAACAGCGACCAGGGAGAACCTCCAGTGTGCTCAGCACTTTACCCAGGTAGTGCCCAGTATCATGAAGGTGGGGAAGGGTCTAGATGACAAGTCTGATGATAAACAGCTGAGGAAGCTGCAGGGCTCAGGCTGGAGAAAAGTCTCAGGGGGGAGAGGCTCAGGGGGGACCTTCTGCTCTCTACAACTCCCTGAAAGAAGCTTATGGTGAGATGGGAGTCGATATCTTCAGTAGCAAGTTACAGAACAAAAAAATATCCTCAGGTTGCCCCAGGGGAGGTTTAAATTGAATACTAGGGAAAATTTCTTCCCCCAAAGGGCTCTCAAGCCCCAGAACAGACTGCCCAGAGCAGTGGTGGAATCCTCATCCCTGGAGGAATTTAAAGGCCATGTACATGTAGCACTTGGGGACACAGGTTAGTGGTGGACCTTGCAGTGCTGGGGGAATGGTTCGATTCCATGGTCTTAGAGGTATTTTTCAGCATAAATGATTCTCTGATTTGGTGAAGCCAAAGTGGAGTTTTATTGCTCTTGGTAGCAACCTGTCCCTGCTGGAATGGAGCAGAGGAGACAGATATGGACTCTCCTTGGACATGCCCAGTGATGGGATGAAAAGTATTAGCCCAAAATGTAACATTGGAAATTGCAGTTATCTCAGACTTCCAAGGAATTAAGTTTTCTGAGGTACTCCAGAGCTATTCCATTTCTGAGGTATCCTATTTATTTCTAAAGAGCATTTGACATTGCATTTTATCCAAGCATCCAGTGAGGCTAAGGAGAGTGTTGGGAGTTGGCAGTCTGTATTCACCTGACACAGAGGAGCATCCAACCTAAATGAGGGATGTACTTTTGGATAGTTGCTGCCCTGGGACTTCTCCTGAACCCATGGAAAAAAGATGGACCTCTACAATGAAGCCTAAATCCCTTACTGAAAGTTTCACCAGTGACCAGTGAGATCCTAGAGCAGCCACGGCCCAAATCAAGTAAGTCTCATGTCCTTTAGCATGTCCAGGGTTCTTGTGGTGAGGCTGCTAAATAAATGGGTCAGGTTGGCCCCAAGGCTCCTGCAAACTGATATGACTTTGTATGACTGAAAGTCATTTATGAGTGTAGTATCTTGGCCTTCACAGTAGCTGCTGGGAACAAAACACAAAAGTAACAGATCTTGAAAACCTGTGATTAGAATGTGGACCAAAAGCATTTTATAGCAGCCCCTTGGGTTGACACTGAAACTTGATCTTACCCTTTAGAGCTTACCAGAGCCTGAAGACAGCTTCTTCCATGGAGAAACTCCAGTTCTGCATCAAACATTTTCACAGATGAAAAGACATTTCCTGTGCCTGGAAACTGCTTGAGTTTTGGTGCATACTCAGCTATTACAAGCCAGCTTGGTACAGCTACAATGGCAAAAACCAGCCTTGGACAGCTCCCCCTTCATGAATTTCATGGCCAACTGCTTTTAACCTGCTCTATTGCTCTTGTCTGTTTTACTTGTTATCTGTTGTCTGACTCCTAATCTATCATTCTACTGCTTTGTGTAGAATCTCTTATTCTGTTGCTTGCTGAGGTAGTTTGCTCATTCCATGATCAAGATAGTACTCTCCCTGTTTTGTGGGCTTTTTTTTAATGGTGATCTACCACTTTTATAAATAATATGCTGGATTTCCAGACATTCAGCAGCCTACCTAAAACTGTGGCTTCCAGGGTACTGCTGGCCATCACATGGCCAGATATGCATGTGCTGTTGATCTGTTACATTCAGGATGAATTAGGCTAATGCTCATTAGTGGTGTAAATATTTCTTATATTAAGATCCTGGACAAGTAGATGTTCTTTTTGGGAAGTTCTAGCTGCCCCATCACAGTATGGGAGTTGAAGAATGAGAGAATGAGTGTTTCCCATTGTCTCATGGGACCATATTCCCTGCTTGACCCCTAGTGCTGGTTTGCCCTTGTGGAAGGCAAGCCAGGAGGCGGAATCCCCATGCAACTACCTTTGAGATATTTCAAGCCAGAGATACAATTTAATAGGAAAATTACAGTAAAGGCAATAGCACAGAAACACTGGCTTAAACTGAGAAAACCAGAATATGACCTGACACCCTGTTGGTCAGGGTGTTGGTCAGTCCAATTAAATGGTGGCTATAGTCCCATTGGAGGATGAATACAGTCTTGTTGAAGCAGTAATCCTGTAAAAAGGTCTCATCTTTTCTGGAGATCCAGTGGTGACTGTCAAGAGCTCTTGTCTTCTGGGTATTGAGTGGTGGTATTTTGGTGTCCCAAGCCCCAGATTATATACAGGCAGGACTGTTTAGTACATCCCCCAGGGCAGGGAATTTCACAATGGGGTAATGTAATTCTGTGAGTCATTCTGTGGAGTCCTTGATGGTCCATTAGCACAGATGTCCCCCTCAGAGTGGTGGCTGCTTCCCCGGAGGGAATTATCAGTGTTGAGTCATGCAGAAGATAAAGAAACATTGCTCCACCCATTTTACCAGCTCATCAGAAGGTAATGTACATGGTGGTAGGTACTCTGGTTACACCTTACACTGTAACCCAAGACACCTCCACACACCACTATTTGAGTCTCTAAACCTCTGACTCCATGATGACTAACAGATACCCTTGGAGCAGCCAGCCCAGACAACAGCCTGGCTGACAGAGGAATTGTGGAGGTTAACCATATGCCATGTCAGGGGGTGCAGGTCTGATTAATGTCAGAGTACCAGTTCTGCAGGATGAGGAAAATACTTTCATACCACTCTGTGTTAATCATACTTAATTTTTCATCAGTAGACAGAGGCTATGGGGAAGAGGACTGGGAAACACAGAGGTCAAGTGACTTACCCCAAGCTGAAGAGCATTGCAAGATAGAAATTTCCAAACCTGCAGATGAATCACTTGGTCACTGGGGTCTCAGTTGAATTAGCTAGTGTGTTTTTATTTAAGAATGACAGTGCATTTCATTTACTTGTAATTCATGGACATCACCCCACTGTGTGCAGACAGAGATCAAAGAGATGACTCCTGCTGTCAGCTGTGCTGCTAGAAAAGGTTTCTTTTCTTGCCTTAAATTTGAGAACATCAATAGTATCTAAAACATTCAGCAAATTATTTCTTTTTTACTTGAAAGCAGATTCCCTTCAAATAATTTCCTCCTTATTTAGTGCAGGTTTCCACACTCTGAAAGCTCCATGCAGAGACAAAAGAAATAAATCAGATCCCAAGCATTCTGCCCCATTGCTCATTTTGCAGATCCATGTTTTGCAAGAGATCATTTTCATGTGCAAACAGCAGCCTGCTCACAACAATAGGCAAAATAAAAATAATTTCTGAAATCACTGGCCACCAAATCCCTGTATAAGCATGGGTGATTAAACCTGGGTTATGATAACAATGTGAATGCACACGATGCTTTGTGTAGTATCTGCATGGGTTCTGCCAGTGTCAGATCTGGGGGTAATTGCTTCCCAGACTTGTCTGATCACCATTCCCTTCACTCCTGGCCTGAAAACACAGTTGCATTGTTTTTCCTCACTTAAGGGATTGTGATCACATTCAGTAAAGGGATGCTCAGAAAAAAATCAGGTTCATGACTAATAGAAAACTCTCACTGAACTCATATAGAACTTGGGCAATGTTAAGTCCAGGAAGGAGACCAGATTAGTTGGTGGATGAGCTTTTTTTTTACACTGAGCACCCAATCTGATGGTTCTCTCCAGCGTTGCTCTCTTCACATTTCCCTTCTCTGTCCTCTCCTGCCTTCTGTGATTCTCAGTAGATACACAGCAGTGATGGCACTGGGAGGCAGAGGGCAGGTCAATATTTGAGTAACTTTGCAAGAGGCTAGTTTTTGCAGTGTTCCCAAAATATGTCACCAAAAGAGGAAATCTGTGGAGGAAAACCCTCAACTGAAGGGGTAAGCTAGATGGTTTGGGTCTCACCACCTGATGAGAATAAGTAGGGAGTGAGGTGACAGCCTTAGGACATCTTATCCTTGCTCTCAAGACACACCAGCAGGCACTTGATGTTCACTCAAATGGGTGGGAGCCATGCAGAAGGGCCCTCTTCAGGCCCTCCCTTCTCCGAAGTGTCCTTGCTCTGCTAATAGCACATTTTGGATGAGCAGAAATCAGATACCCTCATGGACCAAAAAGTCCATCCTATCCCCAAATTCATGTAATTATCCAAGGATGTGCCTCCACACTGATGTCAGTTGGGTACCTGCAGAGTAATAGTGATGGATTTAGTGAGGACACTATGCTATTCCACGGTCTGTGCAATAGCATAGTGCACATCGTCCCATACCCTGGAGAAAGTGAGTGAACTCTCCTCTTTCTCATTAAGGGCCATGATTTTGCCTCCTATTACCTCACACCATGTGTTAAGGCCATGGATGTGGGGAGTATGATACCCTGCAGTTTCATCCCCTTACCTCTTGACTTGCTCCTGTGTCCACCCATTTTTGTATTTAGAGTACCCAACAGAAGCGGGTTAAACCACTGCTGTGCCTATACACATGCACACACATACAAAAAGATTTATAGGTTTGACAGAAAAGATACAAAATGGTACATTGCACAGACTCTATGAATGGCATATAAGCTGTCCTGGATATATCACAGAGAAAAGAAAAGTATTTGTATTTCAAAATACAAGTGCTGTGTTCAACACTGTGCAAACTGATGCCTCAGCATGGCATTAGTGGGGTTTTTTTGCTGGTGAGATGCTGGTGAGGTATTATCCTCATATAAGTCCAAGATATTAGCACAAAGGATTACTAGGGGGAAAATGATGCTTATCCTGTGTATCAGCAATGTCTAACCCTGACAAGCATAAATATTCATGTAATCACTTTGCAGTTACCTGGTAACCACAAAAAAGCACACAGAAAATGTAATTACAGGGGCTCCATAAACTCAAATTATCACCTATAGCCAGGCACATATCATTAGATACTAGATTCTCTCTTAGATCAGAATCTCATGTTTCTCATTTCTAATTTGAAATAACTATCCCCTTATTTCAAAGCGACAAAATCTAAATGGAGTCATGTAAATCCTAATTCACAACTCAGTTAAAGAAATGTGATTACAGGTCTGGAAGTAGATGCAGATATTACTGGGAAAGGGATGATGGCAGAAACCTACAGGAAGCAGTCAATGCCTTCCAGGGGTCATTTGTAGGAGAACACATAGGAACAGAATTTCCATTGTTATGCACTTCAGCATATGTGGCGCAGAGAGGAGGTGAGAGACCAGATTCTTATTTTTAAGTGCCTTGGAGGTTTTCATAAAGAGTCAGTTTCCATTGCTGAGTTTTAAATATTGTCTAAGCTCACTGGGAAAAATACACATTTTTACCACTTTTCCCTTTGAGTCCTCTCCTCTTGTGAGGAGGTTCATGTGCTTGTCTTGCCCAACCACTGCCTTTGCTTCCATGTTGGAGGGGGTGGGATGAATGGAGATGAGGTGGAGATGTCATTTTACATGGCTATCTCAACAAAAGCCAAAAGAGATGTAGAGAGATGTTCTAAAAGTGCTCTGAACACAGTAGGCAGGAAAGCAGGTGTTTCATGAACCTGGGTCATTTTAGGAAAGTCAGTCTGTCAGATGTACTAGAAAATGTCTTCAGTGAAGGGCCCCTTTTGCCCAGCAGGACACTGTCGGGATGATGACAAGTGCAGCATCCCTGGGGTGGCTCACTGTCCTCAACACTGTTGATGATGAGCCAAAGTACCAGTGAGCCTTAATGCACACACTAATCTTCTCCAGAAACAATCAGGTGTTCTTACCAGCCTGGATGAGTCCAGAAAAAAAAGATATTCTCCCCTAAACCCCAGAGAGAAGGGGTTAAAGTCACAGGCAGCAGCTGTAAGGGGGTGGGAGGGATCAGGGACTCACATGACAGCAGAAGCAAAAGAATATTCTGCTGTGTGTGCCCAGGAGCACAAATAGTTATTCCTACAGGGAACACATACTGTGGCAGAGGCTATTGTGAAATAAGTTCAGAAACACAGGGATCTATTTGCAAAGACTTTTAGTCCGGAAACACTGAAATCAGGGATAGACACTGATCCTCAGTTCCTGGTAGTTACCAAGACAGTGTTGTGTGTTGGCTTTGCTCCAGCTGCCTACCCATTTTCTGCATTTGGTTTTGTTGCTCCATCCCAAATTGCTTGCTCCTCAAGGGAGAAGGCAGTCAGAAAACAAGATTTCTCTCTGAGGCATTTGTCACTCTGTGATAAATCATTCTTAGAGTCCCTGTCAATGCCTAAAGGAGCTGCAAGTGAGCGGGACAGAGCCTTTGGACAAGGGCCTGGAGGGACAGGACAAGGGGCAATGGCTTCCCACTGCCAGAGGGCAGGGTTAGATGGGATATGGGGCAGAAATTCTTGGTTGGAGGGTGTTGAGGCCCTGGCACAGGTTTCTCAGAGAAACTGTTGGCTGCCCCATGCCTTGAAGTATTCAAGGGCAGACTGGACAAGGCTCGCAGCAACCTGGTCTAGTGGAAGGTGTCTCTGCTTACAGCAGGGGGTGGAATGAGATGATCTTTAAGGCCTCTTCCAAACCAAATTATTCCAGGAATCTATGATTCTATGATCTATGTCTTGGGTGAAAATCAGAAGTGAGTGAGAACTTATTATTCTGCTTTGAAGGAATGGCCTTTTATTTTGTTAGTTTTTATTTTGTTAGTATTCCTGAAATCTAAACATGCAAACACACACAAAAATGCACCAGAAATAAAAGAATCTATCCCCTCCAAAAAGACTCAGTTCACGAGAACCACCCAATTTAATTTGAAATCCAGCTTTTAAGAGTCCTTAGTGTACTTTTTCTGTGTGTGAAACAAGTGCTTGCCCCATGAAAAAGGATGCAAAAAAAGGGTCACAATGTTCCTTTCCATGAAAGTGCAGACACACAGACACTGGACATTGTCTGAATGTGCCTGCTTAGTTTTAACTTGTGATTGTGCTGTAGTCAGGATTCTGAAAGTAGTTTTCATTTAAGTGAAAACTACACTTCCTTTGTTGTGAAAATAAGTTTTGACTAAGATTTTATGATTACTCAATTTATGATGCTGGGACCAAATTATAAATGCAATTTGTGTACCAGAAATCTTGACATTTCAATTATATTTGATATATATGTTTACTATTTCTAACTGAGTTTGGTTTTGGGCTGAATTTGCCCATTTTTGTTCATACTTTAGTAGTTGGAGTCTTTCTAACTGCACACATCAGATCTGCTCCCTTTCTTTCAAACTAATGCAGGTTTCCCTGAGAAAAAAAAAAGAAGACAAAATTCATTATAAGGGCAGCAGTTCTTTTTCCATAGCTCTCCATCTGGTACGTGAGCTGTGATCATACCTCCATGTCATTATGCTTGTAATGTTTATTGGAAAAATCAATCTTTAACTTTAAGACTTTACACAGGAAATATTAAAGTAAATTAGGACCCTATACATTCATTTTCAAATTTCCTTTCAACCTCAGAGTACCTACTTTTCATGAAAAGAATCAAGATTTTTTTTCCCCAAGCCCTTCCATTTTTTGTATAATTGACAAAATTTCCTGGAAATACAATTTGCCTAGCCACCTTCCTTATTATCTCCAGCCCATATTATCAGCTAAGCAGTTGTTGACATTCCCTTTCATTTTTGGTACTAAGACTTCATGAAGCTTATGCAGAATTTATATACAAATGTCAAATTATTTTTGAAATATGTTATAGGATAAGATCAGCCAATTTCTGGCCACCTATATTTCAGAAGGTATTGGCTGGTATAAAGTAGTGTGTGTATATATATATATATACAATCATTTTAAGAAACATCACATTTTCTGGGCCAGAATCCAAGGGTGTATAAAGTAGTCAAGTCGGTTATAACTGGATGGAGAGCTAGATGGAAAACGCCATTCTCAGAGAGTTTGGGTGCATGAGAATTTATTTCCAAAACTGATGCAAGTGGGGGTCATTAATTTTACTTTTATTTTGGTGGATGAAATTTTGCTCTTCTGGATACTCCCAGAGAGCAACGTGGAGCTGCATCCAGTGGAGACAGAACCCTCCAGCACCAGCACCCGTCAATTCCTTCTAGCACTGAAGGTGAACACACCCCATTCATGCTGCTTCTGGGTTGGGACAGAAACACTGTGACAAACAAAATTTTAAAAAATATGAAATTGCAGTGACAGCTTTGATTCTGAGGACAGCCTCATGGAATGAAGCCACTGAGACAGACCAGGCAATGAAAGGAGAAAATGCAAAGGACCCTGCAGCCTCTGGTTCTCCCTCCAGGTCTGACCCTGTGCTGTTCAAGTCCGTGCAACCTTTGCCACTCAGAGCTAGAGAAACAAGGAGAAATTTATGCAATGCTGACTTTGTCCCTTTGTTTTTGCACTTTTAAAAGGGGAATGAGGCTACTTTGCAAATCCAGTCAGGCAGTTAGATCTGTTTGCAACAGAGCTGTCTTCAGGTGGAAGGTGCTAGTAAGATAATCTTGTTCTTCACTGTTGATATTTGAACCCTTTGATATAATTAGAATTGATATGTCCTTGAGGCTTCTCATGGAACCAACTCATTTTCATTATCCCGAGAAAAAGCTGTGTTTAAAACACAGAAAAGCTGTGTACAAGGCTGTCTTTAATGATGCCAATGGGAAGTTGCATAATTTTAAAATAAAATTTAAAAGTAACCAGATCTCTCTTTTAAAAATTGTGGGACCACATCCATTAGCTGAAGACCCAAGTCCTTTTCACAACAGAGCAGACACCATAATAAACAGATGGAAACAAAATCACATACTGCCATGAAATGAGACTGAGCATCAAAATCTATGACGGAGAGCCAGATTCAGTGATGCCTTTAGGTGCTGATGTGGTTCAGCTATTTGTAGGGTTTGAGGCACTACCACAACTCTCAGAGCTCCATGATATAGACCCCGATGGTTTGGGGGCTGATGCAGCTGGTGTGGGAACAAGCCCCCTGCACACAAAATTGCTCCAGCATACCCTGGACCAGAGCTGGCATCCTGGGAGGTGCAACCAGCAGCACACCCAGCTTTGCAAAGGTAGCTAGTGTTCTTTCCCTGGGAATTCTTCATACAGCCAGCATCAGATGCTATCCTTTACTTGTGGGATTTCTCTCTCAGATTTATCTCTCTCTCTCAGATTTATTTTTCAAGCCCCTGGACTACTGTAGGCTGGACCTTATTTAATTTATTTCTTTCTATTCTTTTAGGCTCCTCTGCCTAGAACCTATTGCTGTGTTGATGGTTCATGGCTCTGTAAGTCATTATCATTTCTGTCCCTTCCCTGGGAAGGAGTCATTTCAGGATGTCTTTCTTATTTTCTTTTTTTTTTTTAGCATGTAAGATTGGTTCTGCAGGTACAAAAGGGGAAGGGAAGGGAAGGGAAGGGAAGGGAAGGGAA